>CAOLHI010001410.1:0-385974 GCA_948474755.1 Ctenosaura bakeri
CATATGTCAGCCCCTCAAATCCAGACAGATAATTGTCATATTATATAAACTATTATAATTATAATATTACTAATTTGTATTCTAATTATGCAAATTGAGCACATGACCATTGCAGTTGTTCTACCACTATGTTTCAGCCTCTGTACCATTTTATGGTAACAACTCTTTTCAAAGAACTAGTAGAAAGTAATGTTTAAAGTGCTAGACTTAGAATACAGAGAGACCCAAATTCAAATCTCTGTTTGGTTATGAAATTTACCCATTTGACCTTGGGTCATCACTGCTTCTCAATCATATAGGGTTGTCATAGAGACTGATAACAAGAGAGGAACTATGTGTACATTTCTGTATTTTGAATAGTAATAATAAGCACCTTTTGTCATTCACTGGCATTTCTAATGTTAATGTATTTTCATCAGATTAATGTATTTTTTGCCATCGGTTTTTTACCCATGGAAGAGGTACAGGCCCATGCAAATATCACACAAAGCCCTTGAGAGTGACCACGAGGGGGAAAACAAAGAGGAAATAAGGACAAGCTTAAAAACAATGCTTCCTTCCCTTGTGCTCTGCCTCACCTTGTATTGGCATCTGTTGCTCTCTCAATTTTTTTTCCAGGAAACTATTGTATTGCTACCTCAACCAAGTCATTAAAAAACAATAGATTCTATGGAATGTTAAATGCTTATCATTGTACTGCAGTTTTTACACCGCTTTTTTGTATTCCAGCTCCATCATTTTCCTTTGCTTTCTTTGCTGCTTTTGGAAGGATTTCTGCAAAATAAACTTCATCTAGACTTTCCTTGAAAGCAAGTCAGTTCAAGGTGAATGCAGCTGTATAGGTGAACCTGAAGCCTGATGACCTCTTGGTACTTGTTGCAAATCAAATTTGCTCAGTCAAATTTAAACAATACACACCAGGCAGTCCTGTGCTTTGGATTACCTTTGAAAATCACAGTGTACACACAGAAATCTTGAGGGCTTACTTCTTGGAAAAAACCTAAACAGCATACTGGAAAACTAGCCAGAACTTGAAACCCTGAGAATATTTACCATGAAAGGTAATGCACGGGGGACATAAGGCCATCCTACCAGTGATGAACTCCAGCTCCATGCAAGGTTAATCAATTTAGGGGGGTGCCATTTTGCATGAAAAAGTGGGTTGAATCAATCTACTCATAAATCTGTGCTCTTTGTGCTCATAAACCTGGCCAAAGGTGAGGGATATTGGGAATTCATCAACGTACGGAGGCCTGTTTCTCTTAGCCCTGGCTACAAGGTTCTATCTTCCTTTGTACAATTTCCTTGAACTCCCGTTGAAAACAGTCAGCATAATTTTGTTAACATGAGAGCTGGTGGAGCAATAAATTGATTGTCTGATCACTATTTTATATGATTCGGGAGAAAACCAGCTGATTGATTTAATGCAAGAGGAAAAGAAGGTACAAGTTTACTCAATTTAAGGGTTTGTTTCTGTTTAGTCAGAAGTCACAGTTTTCAATAAAGCTTATTCTCAAGTATACATGTATGAGAACCAGCTTTATGTAGAGGTCTGAGTATTGGCGAATGAGTCTGTGGTTAGGGTTCAAAATTCTGCTCAGTCATGGAAACTTACTGGATGATCTTAGATCATTTCCGCACTACACTCTTATAGCACAATTTAGGCCCCTCCCTCAACTGCAAACCCCAGGATTCCATAGGATGTTGAAAGTGGAATAATTGTGCTATAAGAGTGTAGTGTGGAAATGACCTTAGACAAGTAACACTCTCCCAGTCTCAAAGGAAGGCAATGGCAAAACACTTTTGAACAAATCTTGCCAAGAACCTCCCATGATAGGGGGATCCTTAGGGTTTCCATAAGTCAGAAATAACTTGAAGCCACACAACAAAACATATATAGCATTTTGGCTTTAATTTGACTGAGACTTAATGTGCGATTTTAATCAATTATTTAACGAATTAGGAATGATACGTTGATATCAATGAAATGAATGATTCACAGGTGGATGTACTGATGCAGATTACAACTATTTCACCATCGCTGTTTAAAGAAAGAGTTGCTGTTAAAAATTTATCTTTCTGGTAGCCAGCCTTGTGGTGATGAATCTTTCTGTACTTAGCCAGGCTGATTCTCAGAGGACAGACATGCAGTCCACCACCAGGGCTGTGCACAGTAGGACTGGCCAGAATAAGGGGGTTGTTGTTTGTTGTTGTTGTTGTTGTTGTTGTTGTTGTTGTGTGCCTTCAAGTCATTTCTATTTAATGGAGACCCAAAAGCAAACTTATCATGGAGTTTTCTGGGGCTGTGTGTGAGTAATGCACTCAAGGTCACCCAGTAGGTTTCCACGGCTGAGACAGGAACTGAACTTGGTCTACAGGTTTGTAGTCCCATGCTCAAACCACTACACCATGTTGGCTCTCTTAATCTTTCCTTATTTAATTCCTGCATGCTTCTCCCTGCTCCTTGAGAATATGACGGCTTCTGCACATTTTTCACACACATTGTTTGTACTCTAGGACACTCAGTTATGCAAAAAATGCCCTTGTTACTCTTAGCAGGAATCAGTGTATTTATATACTTTGCACAAGTTGGATATATTTTAAATTGTGCAGGAGAAAAAAATTTGTTTTTTCCTGTACTTGTTTTCTCTGCAAAAATAAAATAAAATAAAAATACTTGCACAGGAATCAGTGTATTTTGCCCAAAAATGCCTGCATGGGTTTTTAAAAATGTTTATGTGTTATTTATTTATTTATTTATTTATTTCTGCATAGAGAATATGCTTTCTGCTCCAAATCCTTTTTCTATGCATGAAAACTGCAAATTCTTCTGTGCAAATGAATTTTCTGCAATTCATTTCTAAAGTGTAAAAAATCTCATGGCTCTTCTTTGTTTTTGTGGGCTGTCCTGAGTGGGGAGACTTCCTTACTGAGAATGTGAATATTACTGAGAATTCTTCACGTAGAACCTGTCTGCCAGAGCCCATGATCACCTCTGTGCCCTATTGAAATGGCAGAACTTGGTTGGGACTAGTTAAGGAGGAGGGGAGTGTATTTCAGAAGAGATTTAAGCATATTTTTACCATACAAACATGTATCTATTTTTTTGCAATAAAACTGTGTTCACTGGGAGTTACTGCCAAATAAATGTGCATAGCACCACAGTCCTACTTTTTAATTGAAAGCAGTGGGACATTTTCCTTTGCTGTGTGCCTCCAAGTCATTTCTGACTTATGGCAACAGATGGTATCTGACCTTGGGATATTTAGATCACATAGGAATTATTTCTAAAAAAATATTTCTAAAAAGTTGCATTTGAAGCTCAACAAGTGGTTTCAAACCAGCAGCTATCTTGCTTTGAGCAATCTTCATCTAGCTTGCGAACTGGGAAAGAATTCTGAATGCTTGTTCAAAGCATTCTGCAAATTAAGAAAAAAGTGAATAACAGCTGCAAATGCTTTCTAACAGAAAAATAATTGCAGTCAACTATTTAATTTAGCTTTAGTGTATTTGTTGGTGCTTACTTAATGTTTAATTACAGTACCTATGTCAAATGTCTCCACAAGCTCTTGAGATATATTCAGAGTAGACTTCCTGTTATATATATATATATATATATATATATATATATATATATAATACTAGAGTTATTGTAGATACAATAGAATATTTAAATTTTCACAATGATCTCAAGGGAGCCTTATTTTTTATAGATGCAGAAAAGGCATTTGATAATTTAAATTGGACATTCCTTCAAAAGTTGTTAAAAGAAATAGAGACTGGTGAAAATTATTTTAATTGGATAAAGGTGATTTACAAAAATCAAATAGCTAAAGTAAGAATAAATGACAGTGAAATGGATTATATAAAAATAGAAAAGGATACAAGACAAGGGTGTCCACTTTCTCCCTTATTTTTTATTTTAGCTTTAGAGATTCTCTGTAGGGAAGTTAGAATGGATATAGAGATTAGGGAAATAAGAATAAGAAAAGAAGAATTTAAAGTGCAATCTTTTGCAGATGATCCTGTTTGTATATTAGAAGATCCCAAGTCAAATGTAGAAAGCTTGTTAAAAGCAATAAGTGATTATGGTAAGAGTTTGGGCTTTAGAGTAAATCCTGATAAATCTAAAATTTTGACAAAAAAAATGTCAATACAAGAACAAAAGGATCTTGAAAATAAAACTGGCTAGTAGTAAAGGAAGTAAAATATTTCAGTATTATTTTGACTACTAATAACAATTATATGATAATAGTTATGTGAAATTGTGGGATGAAATTAAGGAAGATTTATCAAAATGGAAGAATTTAACCTTGTCATTGATGGGTAGAATTGTAAAAATGAATGTGCTTCTGAAATTAATTAATTTATTCCAGACAATTCCAATCATTTTATCAGATATTACCGTTTAAAAACTGGAAAAAAGACCTATCAAAATTTATTTGGTTGAATTGGAAGCCCAGAATAAAAAGGGGGAGGAGTAGACTTCCTCTTAGAAAAAGGAGTGATAGGAAGAAAAAGACGCAATTAAAATGTTTCTGATAGCGTATTTTGAATTAAATCATACCTCCTGAAAACTTCAAGTTTTGGTCATTTTACAGTTTCAGCAAGATTCTGGTCATCAAATTATTTTTATATTTATTTGACTTACCATTAAGGTCTCTCAAAATGTATTATTTCTGTTTATATTGTCAAGATTTTCTACATTACCACATCATTCATCAAGCTTGTCTTTGTCCTTATTGAAATATTGGTATAAATGAAATGGGAACTTCCAAATTCCAAAATATAAGTACATCATTTTTTAAGACAGCGCAACTCTTCTTACAAATCTATATAAAATAATTATGTTTTTAAAAAATAACGCTTTCATGTATTTTGCTCTTCTTCATTCTCTCCTTGGTTTTGGAATAGACACTCACTAGAGACCATTGGAGCTTCTTCCACTTCTCACATTACCCCATAAAAGAAAACAGCAAGAAACTTTGGGCAGGCTGGTCTACGTGAGGCCCCAATGGTATGCTTCAAGCTAGTTTTGCTTTGTATTGCTCTTTGCCTAAACTCTCTCTCGACCAGGGCTTGCTCAACACTTTTACAATGTGAGATTTCTCTCTGTTCTGTTACCAAGATAAGATATTGTCATTCCCCATTAACATTAATACTATACCTTGAAATACTCTACTTTTATGTATTTTTATTTTATTTTAGTCAGCTGATAAACAAATTGATCCATGAAAGTATAGTTAATCAACTAAACATTCTTTAATAAATTCACAAACCTAAGCAGCACAAGAATACACTTGAGAGAAAGCAGAAATACATATATATGAAAAGGAGAGGCAGATAACAGAACACAATCCCAAATGAGGAAATATTACCTGAGGAACACATAATGTTTCAGCCTATTTTCTCATTTAGCTTCAGGTTTTGAGTCAAGAAGAAATCTATAAACATAAAATGAAGGAGAAGTCAGATAGGCCAGCAGGGTATTAAAGCTGTTACAGCACCTTTCCATTTTCTTGAGTGTCTTGCCTCTTGATATCTTCTGCAACTTTAGGTGTCCTGATGACAAGATGTGCCCCTCTGGCTGCAACACAAGACACGAGGATCCAGGAAAGCTCCCATGTCCTGTGTTGTAGCCGGAGGTCTCACAAGAATTAAAAAAAAAAGTTCTTTTTGTGGTCTGCTGTCATGAGTGGTTGAATTAAAATTTTGTCAGGAGAGAAAAAGAATCAGTTGTTTCTGCCAACTGTACTGATAATAATCCATGTAATGTGTTTTTGATGACATAATGTTTGAAAAAAGGGATCCAATCAGCTTACAGTACAATATTGGAAGAATTAAGTTTTAGAACAGGTTTGAGCAGTTTCCATGAACATATAGCTAGCAGTGCACAGTGCTTGTGAGCAGAATCTATGTGCTACCATGCCCCACCTGGTACAAAGCCTACCTCAGATATGAACTCACTGGATGGCCTAAGGAAAGCCTCATACCTTACACTACCCCATTTCCAATGGAGAATAACAGTACTGATGTACCTTACCTCTTGTAAGATTTACTGGATGATCTATATGAATGGCTTTGAAGTTTTAAATGTACTTTACAAATGTTCAGAACTGTAATAATGATACTCAAGCTGTCCCATTGAGAATCAGCCCCCTTGCTCAAAATCATTGGTGTGAATGGTCCTTGGATGTCTCACTTTAATCAAAAACTGGAAATGAATCAATCCAAATAGATGTATGGCTACATGTGACGACTCTAAATCTACAAAGGAACTGCACATGCTGACCTTGTCCCTTTAGTTTCCAAACTTGCCAAACAGAGCACTAAGGTTAGAAGAGTTTTTCTAAGATATATTCAAGCAAGGCCATCTTATCCATTAGGCATTTTAGGCACAGTGCCTAGGGGCTATAAAAATTTTAGAGCCTACTGAAACAGGATTAACAGAAAATGTAGGGCCTTCGAAAACAGGATTAACAAAAAATGTTGTCCCTGGTGGTACATCAAGGCAAGGTGAGAAGTTGAATGCAAGAGCGCCTAGGTTTATCCAAACAAACAAATAAAGCAGTCATAAGTAAATGTCCCTTCAGAACTCACTCTTCAGTGCAGCAAGATTCTGGATTGGGAAGTTGAGGCTGGAACACGAGGGGCATAGAAGACAGAGTCAGTGTGCCCAGCATCTTTATCAGGGCCAGTGTGCACAGCTTTGCAGAGAGTGAGACACTGCTCACACCTAGCACTCTTTTTTGCTGTGTTCACCTTCACGCAGTAACTTTGCCTATTCTTTTTCTTTGGAAGCCCAAACTGTGTTTCTAAATGCTCAACTGAAGGTTTAAACTATCGCAATGGTAGAAATTTGGGGAGTGAAGGAAAATCTGGGGACTGAAGGAAAATAACCTGATTTTGCCCTCCCCCCCCCACAAGTTACACCTTGCTGAATGGGGCTTATGTTATAAACAGTTCCCTGGTGTTTCAGGACAGTGCAGCATTGTTCAAGTAAAGAAAAATGGTATGCTGTTCTTGAACCCCTAGTTCAACTCCTAACTTCATTTCTCTAATTGTTGAGCATAAAGTGGATATCCAGTAGATATTTCTCTTTATGCCCATATCAAAGTTTAAATACAAATTACTTGAGAATACTCACAGTAACAAAACAAAAAAAACACCCTGTAAGTTTGGTTCAGTTTGTGATTCGCCATTAATCCATGAGAATATGTACAGCAAATTATCAGTGATATAGACTTGAGTTGATTGACTTGGATTCAAGTGGGACTAAAGTCACTTTGGTGACTCGACTCAGACTCAACTCGGCAGTAAATGACTTGACTTGACTCAAGACTTGTATATTTTTAGTGACTAACTGGTTGCTCTTGGTTCAGTAAAGTAACACATTCATCCAGGAACCTGACAACTTTGAACAATGCTTCCATCTCTTTTTGCCTGCTGGTCACATGATGATCTGTCTCAAGTCCAAAGTGTGGGCACATTTCTCAGAGGGGAACAGCAAAAAGGTTAGACAGTGGGCTTCAGGCAGGCTTGAGGAAACTTCTAAAACATTTCCTAAGAGCAGAAGATAAGACTTGGCCCTAGAGTGCAGGGTGCAATTCTCAGAAGGGAACAGCAAGTGTGTTAGGCAGTGGGCTTGAGGAGGGAGGATTCTTCCCTCTAAAGCTTTGGAAGCTTCAGTAATGGGGAGTAAGAAGGATCCTATTCCCAATTTCTGACAAATCCTCTGGATTTGGAAATAGGAAGTAAGAAAGATCTTGTTCCCCACTTCCGAATCTGCAGATTCTTTTATGCCCATTCACATAGAAGCTTCCAGCTTCAGGAAGTTGGGGTTCCCCACTTCTGAAACTGAAGATGCCAAAATCACAAATGTGGAGGGCCGACTCTACTTAAATTGTTAAAACTGACTTTATTTGACACTGTCCAGAAATTCTGGAATATAGGTTGGAGTATAAAGTTGGCTCCCAGACTTGAGACTTGACTTGAGGCTTGATTTGAGACTTGGAGTAAAAGACTTAAATACATCACTGCAAATTATCTTCTCCATCACTTGCTCATTTTAGGAGGCAATTTATTCCTAACTAACCATTCAGAAGTATTGGAAAAATCATTTGAAGGAGGACTTGACTGTATGTTATGTCCTGAGAGATCTACATTCCCAATAGAATGAGATTCAGCAAATGATTTTTTTTCATGAATATCTACCTAGCAAGTTCATTGCTATTCGCTGCAGTAAAGATTAACTGTTCAAAAACCAGATACAAAATACAAGATCACAAATTTCTCTTCTATTAAAGACACATCTATGGCCCTGACTTTTGATATTTTTCTTCAGTGTGGTTTCTTAGTTGGTTTTCATTGGTGTCTTCAGATACATGTCTGAGAGGCATAATACAGTATTTGGCTATGAGTTTGGTGAAGGTGACCTGCTCTAATGTCTACAATGATAACCAGATATGCATGTATCAAGAAAATTCAACAAATTATATAAGCAGTTTGCTCAAACACATTAGGACAAATGACTAGTGTGATTGCTTTCCATTAAATATTTTTGTTTCTTATCAATGTTAAATAAAATAAAATCTCAGTCTTTCCTAGCTATCAGCTTTGTTAATAGACTTTTTAAATCTTGTGTTAAATAAAATCAAGCACAGCCACAAGCACAGGGAGAACAAATTTAAAAACAGAATAGTCTTTTTGAAGTAATGCACACACACAGGACACTGAATGGGATTAAGCAAATGCCATTTTTTTTAACAGTTGAATGACATTCACTTTTCTGCAACTTAGATCCTGGGTCTCTTGGGAACTTAAAGAAGGGATTATTAGAACAGGTGGTGCAGCTTGCTTTAAAAAAAAAAAGATAGATAATCATGCGTGTGATAATGGGAGACACCATTGGTTCTGGACACTGACAGCTTGTTTGACAACCAGTAAGAAGATCAAATCTTCATGTATCACAAAAACTACCATAGTGTCACCAGTTCACTGCAGTATTTTACTGGTTGACCTGTAAATTTGCTTCTAGAAGTGGGATGCTGCTAGACAGATAAACCACAAATGAGATGTGACCCAGCCTTGCTGCATGCTTTCCAGTGCTGCTGCTTATATTTCAACAGCTTGGCAGAATAGAGATGGCAATGTTGTGCTGCTTTTAGAATACTTTCCTTCAACTGTGTGGAGAAGATTCAAGGTACAAAGGAAACCCAGATGTAAATCCACTGAGGGTCTGAGATGAGTTACAGCGAGCACATAACTCCCTTGCTAAAACAGCTTCACTGGCTATCTGTTCATTTCTGGGCACAATTCAAAGTGTTGATCAAGGCCTATAAAGTCCTGTATGGCTTACATCTGGACTCTTTGAAAAGCTGTATCGCCCTATATGAACCTGCTAGAGCCCTAAGATCTGCAGGGAGAAGGCTTTCTCTTGGTCCTGCCATTATCCCAGGCTCACCTGGTGAGGACACGGGAGAGAGCCTTCCACGGTCTTCCATGGAAGGCTAGGCTGGCCCCTGCTCTGCCCTCCTTTCACCGGCAGAGAAAAATATTTCTCTTTAAGCAGGCTTTTGTGGGAGCTGGGGAGCTGTTTATTTATTTATTAGTTGTTTTTAAAAAAATTATTGCTAGTTTTATAATTGTATATGTCTTTTAATGTTTTAATTGTTTTTATGCTTTTAATGTTTTTTTTAAACCTGTTGGAAGCCATCTTGGGTCCCATCCTGGGAGAAAAGGCAACATATAAATTCAATAAAATAAAATAAAATAAAATAAAATAAAATAAAATAAATAAACAAAAATATTTAATTCAGCTTCCCAGACCAACATTGACTATGGTTATCTTGCCATACACTTCCTCTATTAATCAATCATACAGCTTGCAGAATTTGTCTTTGAAAACATTTGTGGGACAGACATAAAAATGATTCAGGGTCCCACTCTTTGTGTATAGACCCTCACTTGCTTTGATTTGAAATGCTAAGGCCCTTGTTCCATGCAATCTAGACCCAAATCCTGCATAACACTCCATCTGCATAGTTGCATTTCCTCACTCACATCCCAGGAGCTGTCAAATCCTGTGGTGAGAGGGGGCTGCTGCCGTTTACTGGTGTCAAGGGGTAGAGGGAGGCAATTCAGTTGAGGAAAAAAGCAGCTGGTCTCAGCTCAGGTGGAAAAAAGAAACAATGGTGCACCCCCATTTTCCTTCCCCTTTAGAATTGCCAGAAGTCACATCATTATTGTCTGAATTGCCTCCCCGTCTCCTCCCCTTCCCTACTGCTAAGAAGAAGCAGCCACTCCTAGAGTTTGGTAGCTATCAAAGGGGAGTCTGAAGTCATTTCTGCACTAGACTGTTATAGCGCTATGATTCCACTTTCAACATCCTATGGAATCCTGGGGTTTGCAGTTTCGGGAGGGGCCGCCTGGCCCCTCCCGAAACTGCAAACCCCAGGATTCCATAGGATGTTGAAAGTGGAATCATAGCGCTATAACAGTCTAGTGCAGAAATGGCCTGAGTTGTAGAACAAAGTGCTAGAGAACAGCTCCTTATACCCTGTCCAAAAAAAAAAGACATGTGCATACAGAAGCCATACTTAATATGCAGGACGCTGACAGTATTCTAACAGGATGCTCACTATAATCTCTAGTTATTCCTTTGACACCTCCCCCATGAAACATATCCCTGACTTTATCGATCAACTTTTACATCTGTGCTATATGCTGACCTGATTTTTGATCACAGTGAAAGTGGGAAAGGCCAAGCAGCAGGCATGGTGACGAAGGCACTGCTGCTAGCATTTCAGCTCCAGACTCTAAATAGACTGACAGTACTCTTTTGTTCTAAACTGCATTGTTTCAAACCAAACTGTATTTAATTGTTTTTTATCTGTCCAATTGTATTTCATCTTATAAAGTGTAAATTTACATTGTGTTAATATTATGAATGGATTAACTCCATTTCAACGTTTAATATTTTTATATTGTTGTATGATCATATTGTTCTTTTTAAACTGGAAGACCCCCTGAGTCCCAATTCTGAATAATCACCATCATTATCATCATCATAGCTAGAATCCTGTTGAGGAGTTACAAATGTGTGCTCTCTTGGGTTATGGAGTTATGTACTGCATTCTGGCATGACACCCCACCATTCCCCACTTACCAGCAAGTAGCTGCTGAGATCAATGGGGCTCCACTTCCCTGTTATTTGTGAAGCAGCTGACTGATGTTTCCATGACCCCTCTCAGGAGCAGTCTCTGGTGCAACAGGCAGGAGCAGTGTCACTGTCACGATTCTCCCTTGCACCAGAGATTGCTCACACGAGGGCAGATGAGAACATCATCAGCTGCACAAGTGACCGAGGAACAGAGCCCCTGTCAATCACAGTGGCTGCTTCCCGGTATGTGGTGACTGGGGACCTTTCATGGTCCCTATGTGTCCCCTGACCTAGGAAATACAGAGGGATTGTGAATACCATACAGTTGTGTAACTCAAGCTTATGCATTCACAACTCCTCAACAAGATTCCAACCAATAATAATGGTTGGAATCTTATATACACTACATTAACATAACTGTAGTAGTTACATAGCTCGAGTGAATCCTGGCCTGGCCTCTGCCAATCCCTGCTAATCCCCATTTACTGGTCAGCAGTTGCTGTGATCAATGGAGGTCTGTTCTCCTGTTGCTCAGCAAATGACTAACATTCCCAACCCCCTCCCACAAGTGATCTCTGATGCAACAGGAAGAAACAAGACCCCTTTCCTCCTCATGCCTGGGGTGGGGTGTGTCAGCCGGATGTTTCTCAATTGACAGGGGAAGAGACTTCCTGTCAGTTGCACAGGTTGCTTTCTGGTAAATGAAGACTGAAGAATGTTTATGGTCCCTATGTGTCCCCTAAACTAGGGGCTACACAAAGATTGTGAACACAAAGCAGTCATGAGTGTATTATGCATTTGTAACAACTATACAGGATCCTGAATGATGATGATGATGATGATGATGATGATGATGATGATGATAATAATAATAATAATAATGTTGTTGTTGTTGCAGTTGTTTCCAAGGATTCATCATCCTTAATGAACTTACTTGAGAGATTTTGCCACTTAACAGATTTCATCTTCACTAATTTGAATGGTATTGTCTGAAACAAAAACAAAAAAGTACCCTAGGAACAGCATGTGGTTTTAGTACAGCCAGCAAAGCAAGAACAGGTTAAGCTATGATCAGAGCTCCAGTTTTTTGTTTGATCCATGGAAGAATTGGCTTGTTATTTAAATACACCAACTAAATTATGATTTTACTGATTATTACACTAGGCTTTATGGAATGGGAGAAGCAAAGACTAAGGCCAAATCATTCAGAACAGTTAGTCTACCTGCAGGGAAAGGTGATTTATGGATGAATTTCAAAGGGCTTTCCAAATTTGAGCTGAAACCATTTTGTTGAGTAGGGGAATCGTCCACAACTGACCCCATTAGGAAGTGGTGAAGAATGTGTCCAAAGCAGTTTCGCACACCATTTTCACAGCAGTTGAATCCCCACACAATAAATCAAGAAGCTATTTATGCATCATAGATGCTAACTTCCTACTGGGAAAGATTTTCAAAAAGCATTAGAATTTAAGCAAGCCATATTTTCATATAAAGGTCTTACTTGGCAAAACCACCTCTGAGTAGTCCTTTCTTAAGAAAACCCTAAGAAATTCATGCAGTTGCCGTAAGTCAACAGGTGATCTGAAGGCACATATACATACATGCAATCACATGGATTCTATAACCAAGTATGTGCAAGAGCAGCTAGCTTCTTCAGAAAAGATATTGATATTAGATGTATTTAAATACTTCGGAACAATCCAGACCTTTCAGCCCTACACTGCTATAGTGCAATTATTCCACTTTCAACATCCTATGGAATCCTGGGGTTTGCAGTCTAGGGAGGAGCATTTAGAATTCTCAGCCAAGGAGCTCTTTGGCCTCAGTAAACTACAAGCCCCAGAATTCCACAGGATACTGAAAGTGAAATAATAGCACTGTAACAGTATAGTGCAGAAAGGCCCTTATCTCTGTTTAATGGTGTTGCTAGGTTTTCAAAATAACAACGAGGAATAACTGAAAGATAGGGTTGACAATCAGGAACCTTCTATTAACGATCATGGACATGAGCAAGTTTGTGTTCTTTCTACATATCAAATGAAAGTATTCATTTCAACTAACTTAGCTAGTGTTAGCTGGAAATTAACATATTGTCCACATTCCTAAATTAAATTATGCACATATTTCTGTCTCTGTGAAGGGTCCACGCCAAAAAAGGGGATTTTTTGGCCTCTTGTGCAGTCTATATAAAAGAAAAAGTTTTCCTACCCTCAGATGGAGGACATCCCTTGTAATAAGGAATGCCTGCCAGTCTGATAAGGGAAAGTTTTTTCACTCGCAAATAAGAGACATCTGTTATCACTAGGGACAAGTTGCAACCCTATCTTTATGTCTGATTGCAGAAATTCCTGGACAACTTTGGATTTTTGATGCTGGCTGAGGTCCAGGGTTGAGTGAGCACAGATGAAACCCTCAGAAGAGAGAAGAAACAGAGCAAGAATTGCTCTTGGTCTTTTCCACATACGCTTTCCTCCCATCTCTTTTTATGTTCAAATTTTCCCCTTCCTCCCTTCATTTCCACCCATATATATCCTCCCTTCTTTCTTCATTTGGTCCAATGTTCTCTCCCTGTTTCTTTCAGCCTCTTTCACCTCCTTTTCATCTTCCTTCATTCCAAAACATGCTTGCAGTTTTCAGACTTCCTTATTTTTCCTTTCATTTGTCCTTCATGTGTTTTTCCTTCTCCTTTCCTCTGACTGTTCTTTTCTTCATATATGTCCTTTACCCTCTCTTGTCCAGTCCCAGCTTTTGCTGCAGCTTCTCGCTTCTACCTGAACCTCAAAAACAACTTCCTGACGGTCAGAGCTGCCTTGGAGTGTGGTGGAGTCTCCTTCTTTGGAGGTTTTTAAGCAGAGGCTGGATGGCCATCTGTTGGGAGTGCTTTGATGTGTGTTTCTGCATAACAGAGGGTTGGACTCTTGTGGTCTCCTCCAACTCTATGATTCTGTGATTCTATGCTGCTTCCTATGGCTAGTCCTTTGGAGTAACTCCCTCCTTTCAGTTCTTGCCAATTCTACCCAGAGGCAGCAAACTCAGAAGTATTGTTATTATGGCAGTGGCAGTGAGCCTGTTCAGTGTCCTGGGCTCAGTGCTGGCTTCCTGGAGATTCAGCAGGAAAGAGGCTAAGCAGAGAGAAGAGGAAAAGAAGGGCAGCCCTTGCCAGGAACAATAGGGTTTGGCAGCAGTGAATGATCCCTCTCTCTCCTGAGGAAGCAATCCTTACAGAAATCACAGAAACCTCCCAGACACAGAAGAGCAGATGAATGTTTAGGGTGCCCAGACCACTATGCTGCTCCCACTCTATAGTTATAGGTCTGGATATGCAGAGGGAATGCAGACCCTGCCATCACACAGGGGGGGCGGGTGGTATTGCACCAAGAACCTTTCAGGGAGCTGGCATCTTGGCTCAACGGCAGACTGAGCCAAGTGTTGCAATGGTTTGGCCATTGTGAGACTTGGAATGGGATCTAGTGTGATGTCATGCTGGATCTTGGCTGAAATCTCACAGGGTTTTGAATCTCAGAAGATTTTGAACAAAAGCTGGGCAGGCCTATATGTAGGCCTGCCAGCTCTCCAGACAGCCATTGGTGGCTGAACAACCATGCAAACTGGTCACGTGGCTTCTGGTTCATTTTTTTTTCTTGCCTTGCCACCACACCTAAGTATCTCTTTCTTTTTCTGTCCTTCCTTATTTCTTTATCACTTTTAGTTATTTTTACAACTTTTCTTTTTCTTTTCTGTTTTGTTTTTAATTGCTTTTTTCTCCTCTCTTTCCTTCCTCATGGCAGTGCCTTATTTCTCCCAGAACGATGTGGCAATTCCCAATCTGATAAGGCACCCGTCTTTACAACATAGCTCTGCCTCCCCCCTTATAACACCACCTTTGTGTAAGAGGGTGAGAGTTTTCAATGTTAATTTATGGTGTTGTGTTTTCTGTGTTACTGTATACACTGTGTACAACTCAGCCAAATCAGTGTTTACAAAGATAAACTGTAACATTTATTAAAATAATAATAAGAATAAGGTAGTGTATGAAGGTTCATATGCAGTTGAATGTGGAAACATTTGTTCAGTGCACTCTTCAAAGAGTATTAACCATTAACTCAGTGTTCAGGAGCAGATCAAACATGTCTTTAGACTGTAATAGAAGACACAACTTTGGCTAGACTAACAGTACCTTCAGCTAGAATCCCACCAAAGGCTCAATCCCCAATCTAGGTCACACTCTCTGACCAGATCCTACTAGGGCTTAATTAATCTTCTGCCTCTCAATAGGCTTCCACTGCCTCTCAATAGGCTTCCACTTCCCAAAACAGCCACACTCTCTGACTGACTGAGCACCTCTAGCTCCTTGCTAGGTTTTCACTGAAGGAATCAAAATACCCACAGGTACTTGGCTTTATGGAACTTTTTCACTCTTCCCTAAGCCCCTCCCACACACTACTGGTCTGGGTTGCTCTCCTGAGGTGCTATTCTGGTTGCCTAGCAACCTGCTTCTAGGCTGCGCTGGCACTTCAGATAGCCACACCCCCAACATTTCATCACATCCCCTCACTCCTTCCACCCTGCTGCTCTCCTCATGTTCCCCTTGTTCCTTTGTTCACTCCTTGCTACTTTCCTTCTTTCTCTCTCTCCCTTCTCCTTTCTTCTCATCTCTCTTCTTTGGCAGGGGGACGGAGGTCTGTTTGAGGGGGAAGGATCCACGCCTTCTTCCTCCCCCTCTCCCTTTTTCCTTCTTCCTTTCTCTCCCTTCCCTCCCTCTTCCACCCACCCCTCCAACCTAGCAAGCAGCCTGAGGCTCCCCACGTGGCACTGCTCCAACAGCCATCAGCCTCAGTCACCTCATATTTATGTATAAGCAGAGGGCCCACACAGAGCTGCTCCTCCCACCCGCCACCCTTGGTCCCCTCAAAGCCACATGGTCCTACTCTGCCCGTCCATTGCCCTCAGCCACCTTGTATGCACAATGTATGCCCTCCCGTGATGCCCTTAGCCAACTCATATATTGTTTGAACAGCCAGCCCACATGGTGCCATTCTGCCTGTCTACCACCTATGCCCTTTGCCACCTCTAGCCAGCCACTCCCAGTCTCAGTTTTGCTCAATATGTTGCTGGCAGCTCTCTCTCAGCCTGAGTCCAGCCCTACTTCTAGTGATGCCTGCTGGGCAGCAGTGTCAAGGGAACATGGTGGTTTGCAGGATAACCTGGGTGAACCTGTAACAATACATCTGTTGCCCCTGCAGCCTGTTGGTAGGCTGCCACTCTGAGGGTCCTGCATTCAGGCTGGGAGTCTCACCCAAACTACTACTACACTGGTCTCACCTGTAGTCGCAGTGGTGAGAATTGACCCACACTCTTCACCACCGGCCTCTTCTCCAGTGCCAGCCATTTCCCCTACAATGATGGCATCACCTGCTTATCCTGAGTGTTGGTCTCAGTATAAACCCTGTGGGTCCTTATCAATGTCATCTGGAGGCCAACTCCTTGCCACTAAGGAGCACATTTGGCAGGGCAAATACATTGAAGTTTTCTCTTTGCTTTTTAGAGAACCTGAGTCTTAGAAAAGGACAGGAGTTCCCTTAATCTACCAAGGGAGTTAGCACAGTTTAAGCGCTCTAAGATAGAGAGGAACTTTTGGCTAATTGGCCGACTCCACCACTTGTTCTCCACTCATTCCTTTTGCATATATGCAGCCATGGCAGCAGCTACTCATGACTTACCCACCAATACCATCTGTAGGGTTGGGTGGTGGTGGTCCAGGACTTTAAAAGTCCTATGTGAGGATTTGGGCTAGGTGGCAGCTGGCCTCTATCCTGGGGGATGGCCAAGCAGGCCTTCTCACCCTGTAGCTGCATTTGTCTCTTAAGCAGGTCTCCCAGTTTCCTTATAGATCATGGGACATAGCTGCATTTTCTGGGCCAAGAAACATTCAGTCTATTGTGGCAAATGCTGAGACCTTGGATTGTCCCATGTAGCAACCATCAATGGGTGGGTTTGCTATGGCATGTTATGGGGAGCCCTGCTTCGCAGGGTCATTGAGCTCACTGCAACCAAACCTCCACCTCATGTCATCCTGCTTCATCTTGGTGAGAATGACCTGGTGAAGATGCCTGGATTCCAGTTTGTTGCCATGGTGATAGTGGACTACCATACCATATGGAGCTTTCTCCTGATGTTTGCATCCTGTGGACAAAGATGTTACCAGCATGGATTTAGCAGGGTGTTCGCTCCACTTTGGAAATCAATGTAGCTGGTCAACTTGCTAATCAGGACACTGCCCACAACCTTCCTTGGATCGGGGGTATCCCTATTGTCCCCTCTGGAGAGTCAGGCAGAATTGACTCACCTTTACAGAGGTGATGGTGTCCATCTTTCATCTGAGGGTTGTGACATTTACCTGAACTCTCTTGCCAGCCAACTACAAGGTTACATTCTGAGTATGTGGGGGAGGAGAAGGGGTGCCAAGCTAGACTGCCCCCTTCTGTTCCAGATATTGAAGGGAGGAGCATATGGGGGGGACAAATAACCCCAGAGGGAACCTGCAGTTTGGGCAGATGCAGATCTATTATGTCATCGGACCAGTGGGGAATGAACCCATAACAGGTGATAACAGATTTAACCCTATTTGGATAATATGGCTTGACCTGCCACATATCTAACTTACACCCTTGGCTATAAATGCCTGGGCATTTTCTGCTACTTGTTAACCATTGAGCCCTGTGTGCCCTCTAACTTATTGGGTTACACTTGATTTATGCATTTACTTGCTTATGAATATACCTCATGAATATGCATATTGCATGTACATTTAATTAATTACCATATGACGTATTTGCCTTAAAGTTGTGCCCAACATTTAATGCAAGCATGGTGTCTAGCCTCACTGTCTTAGTGCAACAGTCTCTCTCCCTCTCCCTCTCCCTCTCTCTCTCTCACACACACACATGCACGCAGACACAATCTCTGTTCACTTGTAATGGAATAGATCCTGCCCCCATCTTCCAGCACTCATTAATTCAGTGTGTGTGTTTAGGAAGCAAATCTTTCATGGCTTCTGCAGTCAGACTGAACATCCCCCTGCTCAGGTTACATTTGGTGCAGTGATCTAGACATTTCATAGAAATCTGATCCATATAATACTTGGGAAGAACATCAGTTGCGTTTGAACAGGTTGACAGTTTGTTGACTCTGGAGACTGAAGATTAATAGGGACTCAACTTGCTTTCTTCTTAAATCCTCATTTTCATTTTAAATACTAGACTTTCTTTTAGTATAGTTGTTTCCCTTGAACAACTACAATAACAATGTTTTTCCCCATGTGGCCAAATGGCTAAAGCTAATGCGATGCTGGGGAGACCTAAACTCAGATCTGACTGGGATTTTAAACCCTCACCTGAACAAGCAGGTCAAGAGAATGAGATTACCAAAGCAACAAGAATGGGAAAACAGAATGTATTGCATTTGTATAATTTATTTATTTAATTTTTTAGATTTGGACCAATCAGTGTGAGTTCTCTAGGTGGTATACCAATAAAAGAAGACTAGTGTTCCACAGTTTCCCATTTTGAAATATACATCTCACTCCATTCTCAGAAAGTCCACATGATTAGGACTGTCTTAATTTTCTGTTACATTTGGATTCTCACTTTCCTTTAAAGGGTCACAAGGTTGTTTAAATGAGGTTTAACACACTTTATATTACAGAAATTACTTTCGCTTTTCCAACACCCTCTGAAAATTTTAGCTCACATTATAATTTTAAGAATTCTGAAAAATGTGTTTCAAACCAAACGTAACCTGTTTTTTCAGTAGGCTTCACAACACTCTTCATTAACATAAAACTATAGAAAGATCAGCATCCTGCCAGTGACATATGTGTGTGTCTTAAGTCTCTTTTTGAATGGGATGCAGGGAGCAATTCTCTAGCCCTTTGTGACCCATCCCAAACTTCCCAACCCAGCAGCCATAATGCTCCAGAAGGGGTTTTGACTGCTTACCAATGTGTGGAAGGGGAGGGTAATTCAAATGATGGTGAAGCAGCTGGGCTGGCCTCTTAGGGGGAGAAAAAGGAGTTTTTACACCACTTGTGACTGCACCCTCATTTCTTCTCCCATCCAAGGTAAGGCCAGCAGCCTCTTTCCTGTCTGAATGCCTTCTTCCCCTCCCCACTGGTAAGCCGCCGGGTGAAGGGAGGACAGGGAATTGCATTGGAAGAACATGCTTGCCTAGGAAAAAATCTCAGCAGATTCCTAAAGTTATGTACATTTATTAAAAGATCTGAACATGAAATTATTAGAAGCACACTAGTGTGTGAATTCTTAAGTGGATCTAATGTATTTTTAATTCCTATTTTGATGGAGTAGCCTATGGGCCTTTCTACATTAGGCTGTTATAGTGCTATTATTCCACTTTCAACACTCTATTGAATCCTGAGGAGAGGCTTTGCAAATCCCAGGATTCCATAGGATGTTGAAAATGGAATAACAACACTATAGTGCGGAAATGGCCATAGTGGCTCTCCTCTCCACTTTATCTTCACAACAACTCTGCGAGCTGAGAGTCAGTGGCAGAAGATCACCTAGTCAGTTTCATGGTTTCCAATATGTTGAATGAGAATCTCCCAAATCCCACCTTAACATTCCAATCACTTTTAAATTTAATATCAAATAAACACATTGCAAAATGAAACTGACAATTATTTGGCCCATGGTTACATAACTCAGGCATGTGGCTATTCCCCTTTCACTGCAATTTTCAGGGTAACTAAAATTAAGTAAAGCTTGGAAAATATTTATTAAGTAGAGCTTGGAAAATAATCTCTATTTGCAGAAGTGGATTTTAAGCATTCAAGATTTTTGTGTAGACAGCCATGATTTAAAAAATGTTAGTAAAGTGGACAAGAAATGTGTTAAAAAAAAGTTCTTAGAGTATTGGACTTGGGGGTCGTTTTTTTTTGTCTTTTTGTCTTTACTATACATGGATTGAGTGTTTCCATAACTTATTGAAATCCTTCACATTTTATTGATATAAAGGAATGACTTTGCAGTAAAATGGATCTATTAAGTTTTTTTTATTTTTAGAAATGGGATGGAGTTGAAGGAGAATAATTTACTGAGATTGCTAATGTCAAAATTGCCTTAACTCCATTCATTCCACTAGAACTACTCTTGAACAAATGATTTGAGTCTTCTGACCAAAAGCTTGTAATTCCCCCACCTCCACTGGCTAATCAAAAGCAAGAAGGAATTACTCAAAAATTCAAGAGAATTGGACTTTGGTTAAAGAACTTGCTGGGTAATGTTACATTTACTGGCTCTTTTGAACTAATCCTCATTTAATTAACTTAATCACTTAACTTTTGAGAAACATTTAGACAGAAATTCATTATTCATTCATATTCGTCAATTCATTTTTCATTATTATTAGTAAAATAACATAATACCAGAGCCTTGGAAACATGCGATATACTGTAATAGGCACTTTTTCCTTGCCCGCCACACACTGCGCATAAAATTGTAGAACTCAGCAGCTGTGGCAATTTCTCAGCTATCACTCCACACTGAATAATAACACCTATTTGGCAGCACTTATTCTTCTACCAGAGCAGAGTTCCTGAGCTGTAACTATTTTTGCAACTGGCAGTTTAAACTGTTTCTTCTAGAGCTCCATCACAAACCACAATTAGACTGACTGAATACTTCCTAGGATGAAAAACCCCCACTATTTTTGTGAGGAAACTATTTCAATAGCATTGTTCTTTCATTATAAGTAGCTATATTTTATTCTAGGCTTCTCATTTTCAAAAGACATATAAAATAATGTACAAGGAAAGGGCAAACATAATAATCACTTTCTGCAGGGTAATATTGTTATCTTGATTGAAACAAACCAAATTAGAGAGCAAAAGTTTAAATTATAAATTTGGAAAATAATTGTAAAGAAAAATGAATGCAATAAATAAGAAAGAGAGCAAGGCAACCCCCGGCTTCTGCAGTAAAAAGCAATAGAGACAATACATTTTGAAACAATAAAAAACCTTTCAGCTTCATGTGTTGTGTTAAGGGATTTCAATGGGACCTTTCATGTATACCACTTGAACTGTCATGGCAGTTTTTAAACTGGGGAGATATCCCTCCCTAATCTGCAAACCCCAGGATTCCACTGGATGCTGCCTTTAGTAGTTAAAGTGAAATCACAGCAGTATTCTAACATAGTGTGAAGGGGGCCCAGGTTCATTCAAGCCCCAAAATACTGGGAAATTGCAGTGCAACTGTGGCCCATGCCCTTAGCAAATGTGTTATTTAGGTGAAACGGGTATGATATGGTGTCCTATACCATTTTTAGTTCCAGCTTCACCCCTACTACCAAACTGAAAGGCAGTCAGTGACAAACAAGTGGACTAATGTCTCAGATCTGTCAGTTCACTGTGACAGATACAATGAACCCAGTATTCGCCATTCATTTACAAAAGCACAATGAGTCCACACAAATGAAGCCACCATGGGTTACAGATACCCAGCTGGAAAGCACTGCCACCCACATTCAATGATACAGTTTGACATTCATCTGATCCCTTGCCATAGGTAAAGGCTTCCAGAAACCTCTTATCTTTTGATCAGTTAGGTGAAAGAACTGACAAGAGAATATTACTACTGTGAAGTGCCAGCACAACACTGTGCATGGAGGCCACAGAAGGAACAGGAGGCGTGTTTCAAGATGCTCAAAAGATAGTTGTTTTTGAATTAGTAGAAAAGCCAGACATGTTTCTGAAGACATGTAGCTGTCTTCAGGGGGCTACATGAAATAATAAAAAAAAACCATGAATATATGATATCATGTTGCAATATTACATTTGTACATTGCCTATAGCCTCTACATACCTACTTAGAATCAAATTTTCAAAATTTCTGAACCAAGAACTCTCAAAACATTTACTGGACAGAAGAAAATACGTAAGCAAACACTGAAGAATTCTCCTGTAAGGACATAGTAGAAAAAAATGTAGATAACATTCAAGGTTACCACCAATAAATAAACATCTTGAGACATATCTCTGGTTTTATCTATAGATTCCATTGAGTGCTTCCCAGTTTTTGCTTCTTAGGTATATGAAGGCATCACCTTGTGCTCTCAAGGTTTAAAGCAGCATTATATCAGTCATGTTTTGTGCTAAGGTCTACTCTATAATACATCAAATGAGCAAACATACTCTTGAATATGTGCAGAATGGAATTTCTTTCTAAATAATTCACCAGACAAGGCCCTGAACCCTGAAAGTGTGTTTTGTTTTGTTTTAAAGAGCAAACATACAGTTTAAGAAAAGAAAATCAGTGTTGGTGCATTCTTGTTTCATACCTAATAATTTGTCATGGAAATTGTTTGTTTTGAGGCCCTTTTCCAAGTTTGTTTTGTTTTGTTGCTTCCACCACTCATTATAACATTGTGGGACAATTTTGCCACATTTTTATCTTTCCAGCAATTCTAAGCCTAGTAGATGCCTTTCTCATACTTAAGTGTTCCTAAAAGGCCTTTTACCAGCTCAGCCTTGCTCAATGTATGCATTTCATTCCTGTATGTAAAAATCAAATTTTCTGTCTGGTCCCAGCTGGGAAGAATATTTTTTTTCTGGAAAGTTTGTCCATCAGTAAGTTGTAGTTCTCCTTTTTCCTAAGAAAAATTTCTTCTGAACACACAAACCAATTGTCATACAGTCTCTATAGTATTATCTGGTCAAATTCCACATTTTGGTCTTTATGCTTCCTGATTGAAGGTTGAGTTATGACATCTTCAGTGATATTGGTTCTCTCCATCTGTTGCTGTGTATCTCATTTTGTATGAACTTGATTTTCAACTCTTGGGCTAGATCTTGCAAAACACATGTTCAATTCCTTCTCTCCTCTGGCTACAAATATATCATTTTAGCCAGCTGCTGAGTTTTAATATCTTCATCTTCATCTGACCCATCTTTAAATTTTCTTGATAACTGTTCTATAAGTACATAAAACTTTTTCTTAATTGATACTTTAAATTGCCTAAATTCAGCCCAGAAACTCATAAAATACTTAGGTACATCCTCAGTCTCCACTGAGTCATTTCTATTTTAAGTGTCATAGTCCACAACAGGAGCCATGGTGACTTCCATCCAATATTCTCAAACAAACGGCTTCTGTTCCCAAACGTTAGATAACAGAAAATCTTATATAAACTTTCCCAGAGATGTTAAAATTAGTACAGTGTAACCCAGCAAATAGACTGATAAAGTAGCTTTAAGAAAGTCCCATCTTCATGATAATCAAGCATGACAATCTTAGAGATAAAAACAAAGGCTTATTCAAACACTCATATAAACCAAATGTAGATATGAGAGAAAATAAAAAAATCCAAATAATAAACCAAATAGCACAGTCATTCAAATAGAAGAAGAAAAGAAATCAGTTCTCTTAGAGTCCAAAGTCAAAATCAAAGTCCAGATATAGAAAAAGTAAAAAGCAAATTAAGTCCCAAAGTGAAGGTAAAAGAAGAAAAAAGAAGGGTTGAGTATTTTAACTTGATTCACTTATAATCTCAATAGCGATCAAAAAAAGGGATAGCAAAGGAAGGCTCCAAAACTATAGGGAACCATCAGCTGTTACAAGCAAAAGCTTCTTGTTTCCCATCAGCAGTATTAAGAAAAAATTAATATACATACAAGAGGTCCGGATGCTGGCAGGGTAATGTCCATTTGAGGGGTGAAGCATGAGATACTCTGCTCAGCCTTGGGACCTTCTGTGGCTGCTCTGTTCTTGAGAGGACTCCTGGTTGGATTGGAGTCTTCAGGCTCCCCGTATATCAGGGAGTCCACTAGCTTGACAGGGGGTGCCTGCCGGGCACAAAACTTTGGGGGATTGCGACTAGATGTGGGAAACCCCTCTGTGGGAAAGATATTGCAACCAATAAAACAGAACATCTCTCCAATTTGAAAAATAGAAGGGTGGGTTCTCCTTTAGTTGACCATTTTGAAGAAATTAAACATTCTGTATCAGATTTCTTTTGGGGGAGGTACTAGAAAAATAATTAATAACAGTGACAATGTTTTGAAGAAAAAAGAGGAAGAATGGATTCTAAAACTGAAATCTCTGGTCTGAATGAGTATTTGGACTTACAATCTTTAATATAAAAGAAGTATAGAATGATTACAATATAAACTCATTAACAAACTGAGTAATTGCACAGATAGATTGTATCAGATGTCCTTGTGAATGATTTCAGCACATACCATTAGTTCCTCGTTTTTAATGACTATCTAAAATACGTATAAATAACAAAGAAATGGAGACTCTGTTCTTTTAATATTTAATGGTCCAGCCTTTTGGAGAGTGTTGTTTACTGTTGAATGGTATGTATGTTTTTGGTATGAAAAATAACATAATCTTGTGTATTTTTATACAATATGTGTTGTCATATCTTATGAAATATTTAAATAGATTTGTATTTCTGTTCTATTTCTGGGCTCTGAAGGATGTCTTTCTCATATAGGTCAAAACGTGTTGGTCTTTTTAAAAAAATAAACAGCTGACCATCCATTAGCACATGAAGCTTGTCTCCTTTTTGTTTCCTGCTTATATACATGCTTTTCAGTACTCTCCACTTTTGTAACTGAAAGGGTTGAAATACTAGATTGTTGGAAAGCAGACTACCAAAAAGCAAGGGACGCCTGTATCGTTAAATGCAGACACTTGGCTAAATGAAGATGTATTTTTAAAAACGTAATTTAAGCAAACACACAAAGAAAAATAATCAATTGTGAAGAATTATTTGCTGTTTGTATTTGTATGAATGGAAAAAAATTAATGCTACAATGGAGGGGCAGGTCCACTGTCTCATTTGACAGAACCTATCTGATGGTGAACAGTGTTTTATAAACTGATATAGACCAAGAAGCAGCGTGGTGTAGCAGTTTGAATGTTGGACTAGGAGAATGGGAGACAGGGTTCAAATCTCTGCTTGGTCATGGAAACCCACTAGGTGACCTTGGGCAAGTCTCAGCCTCAGAGAAAGGCAAACTCTTAGAACAAATTCTGTAAAGAAAACCTGATGATAGGTTTGCCGTAGCATTGCCATCAGTCAAAAATGACTTGGCCACAACAACAAATAATTGAACATATTTATGGCTGGAAAACATGTTTCAAAGCGCACTGGTCAGAAGCATGTTGCCAGGTCAGGGTGACCTGAGACATGGTGTGGTCATAAGTTCACAGAGGATTAAGTGGGAAAACCCAATGCTAATGGGTTTGTGATAATCCTTTCAACACCTTTAGCTCTGAGCATTCCCACGAACAATGAAGGACAAACTGCCCAGATTGGTGAGCAATCAGAAATCACTCCACAATCTTATCCTACAGAATCCTTCCCTATTCACCCTACCTGTCTAGGACATAAAGAGATTGTCATGACTCCCATCAATGTTTTGTTACCTAGAGTTAAGACAATCAGTCCATTATAGACTACTTTGTCAATGCTAAGAGAAAGTAATTACAGCTTTGTACATGCACCTTCCTTTAGGGTAGGAAATAGGGTATATAAACCCCAGCTTCAGCCCCAGCAAACTGTAGTACTTGAACGTAATATGTGGTGCTCAGGTGTTCATTCTTGCTACCCTCAGACGCTGTCTGAGCCACTCTGCTTCAAACTTCTTCTTGAAGACTAGTAACCATAACCCTTTTCACCCAATCTCTCTCTATCCAGTCTTGCATGCCTCACTTTTCAATAGCCTCATATGGTTCTTGAGAGTGTCTGATTTCTTGTGTGTTTTGATAATCCAAATAAAATACTCTGTTTAACTGGAATTCTCTCTGCAGTTAGTACTGATATAGACAAGTGAAAAAGATCCTGCCATTACCCTTCTCTTGAAGGCTTCCTCTGAACTGTAATTCCCCAAAATCTAAAGAGATGCTGGCACAGCAGGTGGACCTCAAATTCCCCCATCTTTTAGAGTAACGGGGTGAGTAAATGCACCTGCCCTCCTTCCATCCCTCCTTCTCCCCAGTAGCGTTCCAGTAATCAAATCCACAAATGTTTAACCCACAGATGGGGAGTGATGACTGTACTGTAAAGTAAGACATAGTCACCACATGCTGAAACTAGTAACTTGCAATGAGATGAAAATTCTTCTTTAAAATGTCTGTTAACTGGTTACCAAGGCATTCCTCAGTCACTAAAAATGAAAAAGGCCATTAATTGTCTCTATGGAATACATAACAAAGGGCAAATGAATTCCTAATAAGAAAGAAACAATTGCTTATCATAATTCAGAGATGGCAGTTTTCTTAAGATGAATTAAAATGCCTTTCAAAAAAGAGCACAAGTAGCTTGAATAAGCTTATACTTCAAGACTGACAGTTGTTTTAAAGGCTCAACCAGTGCTGTTTATCACTCTGTTCTTCTACTGTAGGTTAAAATAATAAATGCTTTCTATACAACCTTGTTAAGCATGCACATTAAAGCAAATACAGGCATTTTTTTTTCTGTTCTCCCTACTTCTGTGAACTGGTTTATGCATAGAAAGCTGGCAAGACTACCTTCGATCACTTGGGAGAGGAATTGTTTACCAAGAGCTCATCCAGATTTGCCAAATATTTTGGGAGATCATTGCTTTTATTCTGTAATTACTTTTGTTTCCAGGATCCAAACTACGTGCTAATAGTTCCAGGAAGTTTTTACCCTTCCTTCCCGAGTCTCTTTGTTCCAACCAGCAGGCTGAGTTTGTTTTTTAAACAGATACTTTCTAGTTTGTCAGCCTTCTCCTCTTCCTTCCCTTTATCCCTCTCCTGCATGTTTTAAGTTGGATCTGCAGTGCTTCTTGTATGTAGTGTGTGTGTGTGTGTGTGTGGTCTCATTCATCACAATAATTAATAAGGAAGAGTGGCCCATGCATTTTATTTTTATTTTTTTTAAGTGTCTGAATATATAAATGGGAAGAATCAGACCAAAGTGGCATTAAATCTAGCTGACTGAATTGGCACTAGTTGTCGGTTTGGATGAGCCATAAGTCATTACAAATGACAGCAATTAGGCTACCATTTGATAAAGCATGATCCAGATTCACTCTGTCCGATAGGAATCAATGAAATGGAATTTCAAGCACTCTTCTGTTTGCTGGATTCTATCATTCATCTCTCAGCGGATTGTTTACTTCTGAAATGGGCACCTGGCCAAATGGAAAGTGAAATCCTTATCATTTATGCCGCATAGATTTGGGGAGTATTGTGAGATAAGGTCTCCTTTTCATGACCAACCTTGTTTATTGACCCTGGGATTCTTATCTTTCTTGTTCTTCCTTCTTTCTTCTTGAATAGACCTTTTTAGCAGTTCTTTGGTTTCTTTGGCCATTTCTGCACTATCCTGTTATAGCGCGATGATTCCACTTTCAACATCCTCTGGAATCCTGGGGTTTGCAGTTTTGGGAGGGGCCGGCCGGCCCCTCCCGAAACTGCAAACCCCAGGATTCCAGAGGATGTTGAAAGTGGAATCATCGCGCTATAACAGGATAGTGCGGAAATGGCTCAGTCCTTGTTCCTCTCTGCTCTTGGCCTTCATTTGCCAGTCTCTCCTACAACAAACCTTTACTTGTTGCTTCCAAGAACGACAGAAAGAGAAAATTAAATTCCTCCCAGCTTCAGCAGGCATTTATAAAGGAGAGAACATGCCCCTCTTAGAAGAACCCTTAGAACTCTTAGGGAAAAAACCCTTAAGTACAACCCATTGGGGTTTTTTTTTGTAGAAATCCAAAAAAGGAACATATTCACACACCTTTGTCTACCGGCATCTTTCAAAGAAGTCTATGCTTGCCTGACACCAAACCCTTTATGATAAAATTTCTTTGTGAAGACAGTAGAGAAGACCATCTAAATACAGGACAGTAAATGAGGACCATTTTATTATTGCCACCATTCCAGGCATTTCCCCTCATTGTTTCAGCTACCTAGAGATAAAAGCATTTATTATTTATTTATTTATTTGTATCCCACCTCTCCATATGGATCGAGGCAGTGAACAACTTACAAATAGCATGTATTTCGAAACATTTCTATACATGCCCCCAACAAGCTGGGTTTAACCTCCCTTTGATCTCCCATAAAGGCGAATGCATTTATCTTCTCACCTCTGTCATCTGGAGGCTCTTTGAAATGAAATCCTCTTTCCATTGAATCCTCTCAATTTCCGCACTGGACTGTTATAGCGCTATGATTCCACTTGCAACATCCTATGGAATCCTAGGGTTTGCAGTTTCGGGAGGGGCCGGCCGGCCCCTCCCGAAACTGCAAACCCTAGGATTCCATAGGATGTTGCAAGCGGAATCATAGCGCTATAACAGTCTAGTGCGGAACCCTCTTGACTCTATTGTTTGCCATAAATTCCAATTAATATTTTTTTAAAAAATCTTTGTGAACGGTCTCCTATCTGGGGCTTGATTTCCTAGTGGCCCATCGGGGACAGATTCCCATTTGGAAACTGCTCAAGCCACCCCATCTACTCCTCTTTCTCTTTTTAAAGGGGGAGATTGACCTGGAGAATTAATTTTTCGAGTGACAATAAACTAGTGCATCTCTATCGCCCCCTGCTGGCCACACGCTCAACGTCTCGACGCCCCAGAGGTGAGCCCTGCCCGGAACGATGGGGAGGCTGCCGTTTCCAGCCGGAAGACTCTCGAGATGCTTTCCGGTTCTGTGGTCGCTCCTGTTGAAACGTCTCGGCGGAAGTGGGGGGGATTCCGGGTGGTTGCACAAGCCGGCTTTGGAAGAGCTGGGGAGAGGCGGATCGCGGGGAAGCGAGTGAGTGGAGGTCGGGCGGATTAAATGAAAGGGGGCATTTTGGCTGAGACGGCTTGAGACAGCGCTGGAAGTGTGAACGTGTGTGTGTGTGTGTGTGTGTGTGTCACGCCTTTAAAGCTGAGCGAGGGGGTTCCAAAGCCGGGAACGAGGTTGTGAGGGCTGGATCGGTGCAGGGACAGGGTTTGCTGATCGAGTGTAGAAATCATAATAATAATAAAAAATAGTTAACATTAGGAGGATGATTCCCCTGCAGCCTGCATCCGTTGAGTCCTGTGGTTTCAGACGCGATTCTGAAAACAGACTTAGGCCTTTTCCGCATGACACTCTTATAGCGCGATTATTCCACTTTCAACCTCCTATGGAATCCTGGGATTTGCAGTTTAGGGAGGGGCATTTAGAATTCTCAGCCAGAGAGCTCTTTGGCCTCAGTAAACTACAAACCCCAGAATTCCACAGGATGTTAAAAGTGGAATAAGAACACTATAACAATGTAGTGCGGAAATGACCTTAGAGAGCTGGGTATGTTTAGTCTGCAGAAGAGAAGGTTAAGAGGGGACATGATAGCCATGTTTAAATATTTGAAGGGATGCCACATAGAGGAAGGAGAGGGCTTGTTTTCTGCTGCTCCAGAGACCAGGACAAGGAGCAATGGATTCAAGCTGCAGGAAAGGAGATTCCACCTGAACCTCAGGAAGAACTTCCTGACAGTCAGGGCTGTCCGGCAGTGGAATCTGCTGCCTTGGAGTGTAGTGGAGGCTCCTTCCTTGGAGGTTTTTAAGCAGAAGCTAGATGGCCATCTGTCGGGAGTGCTTTGAGGGTGTTCCTGCATGGCAGGGGGTTGGACTGGATGGCCCCTGGGGTCTCTTTCAACTCTACATTTCTATGATTCTATGATTCTTAGTTGCATCCATAGGAGTGAGGTGTCTGGATCGAGGAAGGCAAGGGCACCACTCTATTCTGCTCTGGTCAGACCTCCTTTGGAATACTGTGTCCAGTTCTGGGCCCCTCATTTCAAGGAGGATATTGACCAGCTGGAGCATGTCCAGAAGAAGGCAGCCAAGATGGTGAAGGGTCTGGAAGCCATGCCCTGGGAGGAGCGGCGGAGGGAGCTGGGGATGTTTAGTCTGCAGAAGAGAAGGTTAAGAGGGGACACGATAGCCTTGTTGAAGTATTTGAAGCGATGTCATGTCAGGGAGGGAGAGGGCTTGTTTTCTGCTGCTCCAGTGACCAGGACAAGGAGCAATGGATTCAAGCTGCAGGAAAGGAGATCCCACCTGAACCTCAGGAAGAACTTCCTGACAGTCAGGGCTGTCCGGCAGTGGAATCTGCTGCCTTGGAGTGTAGTGGAGGCTCCCTCCTTGGAGGTTTTTAAGCAGAGGCTGGATGGCCATCTGTCGGGAGTGCTTTGATATGTGTTCCTGCATGGCAGGGGGTTGGACTGGATGGCCTCTGCGGTCTCTTCCAACTTTATGATTCTATGAGTCTAAGTCCTTCTGAGCCCTTCAGGGCAGAAGTTTTTGGCTTTTGGTGGTGGGGTGATTTTGTGGACATTTTTTAATGGGCTTTCTGAGCTTAATGTCAATTATAAATAAGAAGTGGTGGTGTTAGCTTCTGTGGATGATATTGATAGGACCTTTCTGTTTTGCCTTATCTTTATTATTAACCCCAAGAGGAAGAAATTTCCCTTTCCTGTCCAAGAAATGGGGAGACACCAGTTTTTGGAAGTTGCAGCACAGCAGCTGGCACACACCTGCCCACCACAAGCACGCTTTTTGTTGTGAGTATTGAATATCTGTTTCCTTTGCTTGCATGTTTTACCAGTCTTGTCTATACTGGTCTTAAAGCAGCAAATATTTTGATAATTGAATCTGTGATTGTCCTTGTGTGCACTCTTGATTTCACATGATCTGGTGTACTGGTATGAGTGTTGGATTGGAACCATCATGGCCACATCACATCTTCTTAACCTTAGAGGAAGGCAGTGGCAAACCTCCTCTGAATAAATGTTGCTGAGAAAACCCTTTAAGAGCTTGGCCATCAATCAAGAGTCACCTTGAAAGCACATAACAACAGAAGCATAGAATGGATGTCCTATCCATATTGGCTAATCTAAAAGAGACAAGTCTCATGTTATTTGATGTTAAGTATTTTGACCTGCATGTGAGCTTACTGAAATTGGCAGTTGCATATAAATAATACTCCATATGTAATTTTTGTCTCTTCCTCCCCCACAGATGGACACTGAGCAACATAGATGGTAATTTCCTTGGGACAAAGCGGAAAACTACAGCATATGAACTGGGAGGAGGGGCTCCCCAAAAGTTTTGCTGAAATAAAAGCATTCCTCTGCTGACATTCACAGCATTCCGTTTATCTGCAAAGTTTATGACTCTGTCCAGAAAAAAGAACGGGTTTTGGTTTGTCTGTAGTCTCTCTGCAGCTCACCTATTTGTATATGTGAATGAACGAAACTTTTCAAAACAAGCAAAAAAGAAAATAAAGGGGAAGAAAAGAAAAAATGAACAAAACAACAGAAAAGATAAAGAACCCCACTGATTTCCAACTTTCCTAACAATGATTGTACATTTTACTCTAATTGTATGCTATTTATACACTTCAGCTTGATCAGACCTATTAATTGTCAAAACCTACAGTTAACATGTCATTCCCACTTTTCCTCCAGAAGACAATCAAAGGATCCCAATCTTTCAAAAATGACACCAGTGATTTTTCTTTAATCAGTCTTGTTAGTTTGTCCATTTCAGCCGAATCAGTCATTTTCAAAAACCAGTCTTTGTTGGAATTATGGTATGTTTTCACTTCTGTGCATACATTAATGATGCTGCCATGATTCTATATTATAATAATTTTCCATGTTTCCATGTTTCAACAATCCTAATAAATACAGTTCAGGTTTCAATTGAATATTGAATTGAATTGAATATTAACCTTCAAAATCTTCTGGAACAGGCTATGTATCTGTCTCCAAAATTCTTTAGCCTTCTTACAAGACCACGACGTATGACAAAATGTCCCTACGTGTTGCTCACATTTTCAGTTGTAGAACTTCAGCTTCTGTGGATAATTTTAATCTAATAGTAATGTAGTATATTACACTGCATTGCAGTGCACTACCTTACATTCACCATCAAAACAGAATCATGTTACTGGTGCATGGCACATGCCCTTGTGAAAATCACAAACCTGTGGCCCATCATGTATTTAGCATGATTTTGAAGCCTGGTAAAGTCCTGGCACTCTGGCTTATTTCTCACAAACAAACAAACAAAAATAAGACTAGGCCACAGGTGAGCCACTTCATGCCAGGTTTGGACGTCACACTAAATAAATCAGAGACCAAAGGTCTAACGGTTTGCTCCTGCTGTTATCAAGAATAGCTAATCTGTTAGCATGTATTAGCACTCTGATTATTATGTAATATTAATATGATTATTACAGTTATGTAAAGTTCCGGCTTAGCATGACTTGCAAACAAGGTAATTGTCAAATAACTTTACCATTCTTTTATTATTTTACAGGTAAAAAACAGGATAATACCGACCGAGTGTGCTCTTTCTGTTACCAGTTTCTTCTTCCTGGAAATTACAGGGTCCGTCTAATGCCCAAAATGAAAGTAACTTCACGGATAGAGAAATTACTTCGCCAGGAAAGGAAAAACTACAGACTCAGTTTAAAACAAGCAAAGCTTTTGAAGATGTACAAAGAATCAAAGAATGTTCTGGTAAGGTAATATTTTGAGCAGCTGTCACGTTTGCGCTTGTTTAGCATTTTTCCATAAGAAGAAAAAGGGGGGATATTTTCTTAGACGTTATTCTTGTTTTGTTAATTATGCTTCCTCCTTTTTAGGAACATTGACAGATTTTTTTAAAATTTTCTTCTATTATAAAATTCAGGATGGTATACATCTGCTTCTCAGAGGTTTGCACCCTAGCACTGACCAGACCCTAATCTTCAGTGTAGTGGCTGTGTGAAGAACCATGCCTTCACATTACCAAGAGAGTCTGCATTCTTGAAAGCTCCAGCTTAACTTTGCTAAATCTATGGATTCAGGGCTGTGTTCCCTGATGCTTAGATTTCTGGGTAAACACTACATAAAAGAATCTTTTTTATCTATTCCTGTTTGCAGTATAAACATGCCAGACATGTTCTTAGATTCCAGGGAAGGGATTGTTAAATGGTAAACGGGTATTCAGAAAACAATGTTTTTTATTTATATAGAAAGAATTAACAACCTCTGGGTTACAATAAAAAATAATTTATCAGTCATAACATGTTTGTCTGAAGGAAGGTTCTTAAAAACGAAGAAACAAAGTACAGGTGCCTGCCTAATATTAGTTGGAAGGGCAATTGCTAGATTGGGGATGATAAGCAAAGAAGTTTGACCTCAGGTCTTTCGGTCCTTAGTTGTTTAGGGCTCTGTAGACGTACCAAAACCTTGAACCTGGCCCACTAACAAATAGGCAGCCAATGCAGAAACTCCAGCAAAAAGGCTTTGCATGGATATAGCATATATGTATTAGATTTGTTATCCCAGTGGAGATCTTTTTCTCCACATGCACAGACTGAGTCTGAAGCACAGAATAGCTTTTTGCTTTATTCAAAGGAAAGCCAAAATGATGTGATGTTTACATTGGGACTTAGAGATGGACGTTTTGTTCCCCAGTGAACAGTGAAACTCATTGAATGATTTGGGGCCAGTGAATTTATTTTTCAGCCTGATCCATCTTTTAAAGTTGTTGTGAAATTGAAGTGGGGAGGAATAGAATTATGTGTGAAGGAAAGCTGGGACATAAATGTAACAAAAGGTATCACTGTTTCAAGTTCTGTACACAAAGTATTCCATAGTTGAGGATCTCAATATACTGCACACTTGCTCTGGAGTAGTCTCAACAATATTAGCAGGAGTGTTCAGGTGTATAGTTGTGGATTCAGACTATTTTTATTTCCCGATGTCTTCAAATTATTTTTCACAGTCCATCGGAGTACAGCAAGCTTGACATCAGTTGGTCTTTCCTTTTCTATAGTTAATTACCTGCAATTTGTGTGGAAAAACAGCAAGGCATAATGGAAACAGTAGGAGGACATCGCTGAACAGAACTACACCTGCCAACCACAGTCATTCTGGATCGAAAAGAGGGACTCCATTCTCAAGTCCTAGGTATTAGTTTCCCTTTTCCATAGACAGCATAGTTGAACAATAGGGCACAGGACAGGAATTCAGTCATGAACAAAGGCATTAGCTGGTACACTGTTACGGAGAAGCCCAGCCACAGCAGCTTTCTGTACATATGTAGTGTATGTATGTAGTATATGTTTAGTATTTTTGGCTGTATTACCCTGGTTCCTTAGATAAAGAATCTATTTTGTTCTGAGAGAGTCAGGGAAGGGTGCTATGAACAAGAAGGCCTCTGGATGATAGGCAGTATGGAGGCCAGTACTGTATTGTTGACATATAAGTTCCACTGAATAGATAAAAAGCAGTCTTTCTTATTTAATGATGGATATATACCTGAGTTCCAAGTCATCACTTCTTTCAGAGTACCCAGGCTGGCATCTTTATATTGGTCTGTCCAGAGCATTGGCAGGAAACATGGCCCAATCCTGAAGCAACCTCACATAAATAGATCAGTTGATGTAATGAAACCTTGGCATGCCTTACAATGCTTTTTGTTTTTTCATGCATCCCTCAGACTCAGATAGAGAGCCAGTGTGGTGTAGTGGTTTGAGCACTGGACTATGACTCTGACGACCAGGGTTCAATTCCCCACTCAGCCATAGAAACCCACTGGGTGACCTTGTGTGCATCACACACTGTCAGCCCCAGAAAAACCCGTGATAGGATAGCCATAAGTCGGAAACGATTTGAAGGCACATAAGAACTATTCAGGTACTTGACTTTTGTAAGTCAACTATGTTTAACTAGTCAAGTTGGAAGGAACTTCCTTGAGATCTCTTTACATCTCCCTCAGTCTAAGTCCAGCCCCAAACCTTTGTCTCCTTTCTACTCTTTTTTTTTTTTTTTGAAGTCTTGTAGCTGCCCTTGAACTGAGGAACCTAGTGCTGTTTCGATTTGGGACTCAGCATGGACAGGAACACTGTCATTAAGCCCCAAGAGATGTCTAAAGTTTGTTTGCCTCATAGGCCTGTATCTTATGATCCTTTCCTAACATCCTTCCTGCTCTGTTTTGGCACCTAGCCCATATTTCCAGGGCCAGAATCCTTCTCTCTTTTTGACTCAAAACCACTTTACTGCCTTGTTTGTTAATACATGTTGCCTTGTATACTTATATAGAACTTTTCCTCCTGATGAAAAGCCCTTTGTATCTCTTCAGCCAGTTTCCATACTGGATGGAGCTACTGTGTAATTTGTTTTGCTTGCTGGGTCTAGATGTATGACCTGCTAACAGTGAATTGGGTGGGCAAGAGAATTCTGACCATTGCAGCCACTTCCAGAAAGTTTGGTGGCTATTCTGGTTGCTCTTCAGGGAGCAGGGAGCATCTGGTTCATAATGCAGGCTGAAGGGATATTCCTTGAGTAGGGAGGTGCTGCATGTTTCTTGACATCCTGTAACCCAATACACATACATCCTCCCTACTCTGGGAGAAGTACAGTACCGTTCTCTCCATAAGCCACAGTGACACTGTTAATGGAAACATCCAGCATGTTTTCAAGATGATTTGTGTGTTGGAGCAGGGGAAAGAATCTCCCGCAGACAGTTCCTATAACACTACATACAATGTGATTCCAGTGCTATCTCAGAACTAGCATTTTTGGAGTGATTGGCTGCGATAATGGGATCATACACACAGTGAAGAGCAGGGCAGGAAGGTGCAATGCCAAATATATAGTAGGGATTCTGAACTGTATGATAGCTTAGTGGAAAGAAACAACCATTTCAGCTGGGAGAGGTAACAGGGCCAGAAATCTCCTGGTACTGTCCAGAGTTCTAATTACAACAAACAAGAGTGAGCAGAAGGGTCTATGGTTGGGCTTTTGTTTTTTCTTTAAGGACAGGCCCATTATGCACTGTCTTTGTATGCATCCTATGCATGGAATGTTACCAGTCACAGCAGTGTACCAAGGGGACCCAAAACACAGTTACAGAATGAGATCTTAAAGCATCATAGAAGAATGCAGTTGTTAGACTTCATTCCTTTGAGGACTTTGTGCCCCTTGCTCCCCATTTTCCTGTTAGCATTGCCTTGTAGTGTTCCTACTGGGAAAGACCCTTTGTTCTTTACATCAGTATCCATCCATCCACAATAAGAAACTTCTTTATATAGATAGCAAGATGTGAAGAGCAAAACAGAGTGTCATATCACTGAGTTTTCCCCTTTGTGTACTCAGACCTCTAGAAATCTGTGATTGCTTCCCCATACTCTATACCCTAATGGTCTACAATGAGTAAGCATTGTAATTGGAATCCTATCACGTGTTCTGTATTGTGCCTAGTGGTGAGGCTATCACTCAACTAAGGTCCTCCATTGACTTCAGTGCAGGAATCTTAATCTACATGACTGCTTTTGCAGGCATAATATGAGGCTGACGAGGGAGGATTGTGCTCTGAAGAATGACTAGCTTCTACCTTATTTTATCTTCAGGTCCTCTGTACACTCACTGATGCAATCATTACAATAGAGCCCTTTGGAGGTATTGCAATAGCTTCCCTCTACAATAGGGATATGCATGTCTGACATTTCTCCCTTGCTCCCAGCATGGTGGGGTACTCTGATAGGATTTAAGAACAATGTGCAGTAATCTTTTTAGGGTAAACTGAAGAGGATGAATATATGAAAGTGTGAATATTTGAATATATGAAAATGTGAATATTTAGAAATGTGCCTTCATCAAAATATGCAATGTGCTATCTGCATTGTTATCACACATAATGAGAGTTATGGAGTCACAATTCTTATTACATCTAATTTTCCCTTTCAGAATTTCCACATCTGGACAGTCAACTCCTCACTCCTCTTCGAAAACTCCCAAAAATGCCAAAGCCCACTTTACTCAGTTGAAAAGATTGCTTAGCCTTGAAGAACATAAACAAAGTGATAAGAAGGGCCTGAAAAACTTTTTGTTGTCACTTTAAAATCTCCATATGATTAATATGTCATAACTACAGCTGAGCAGAGGAATTTATCACTATTAAAAATGATATCTTATCAGGGAGAGAACACTGGTGGGTAAATATACAGATCGTGTGCCACTGTAGAGGATCAGTTCTTGTCTTTTTCTGTTCCTTCCCAGAAACTGCTAACTTATGAATGACTTGTTTTACCAAGGAAGAAGGGGGGCTGGTGGTCCACCTTTCATTGCCTCCTCTGGCTAAATGTATGAAACAGCACTGCTTTCAAATATCAGTTTGATTACTTGTTGTACATTGCCTGTATAAGTGTTTATATATTTGTTGAATTTATTTAAATTTATTAAAATTTTAATAAGTGTTTTAAGCATATTGACTTCTGTTTGATTTTCTACTGTTTTTCTCTCCTCAGAATGAATTTGACCATTTTGTAAATGTTAAATAATTACATACTTGTTCTAGAGAGTCTTCCCAAAACATGCCAAGTTATGGTTAAACTGTAACTACATATGAAATTGAGGAGGAGATCAGCTGTGACTAGAGATTTTTAGCTAGGGAACACAACAGCACAAATGTGTTTTGACTTTATTCTTTTCAGTATGAAAATGTGCCCTTAGTGGAAAGAAACTACAAATGTAACCAATGTTCAGTAATGAATCACGTTTACACAAAACAGCAGAAGTTTTCACAGGAGTTACAGTGCTAATTGTTCTTATTATTCACAAATATATTCACCCTAACATTGCTTATAATCAAATGATGCAAAGAGGCGAGGATTCAAAGAACTGCAAAACTAGTCCAAGTGATCCACAGATATTTCTTTCTTGAAAACCCTCCTCCCCAATCATATGCAAACTGAAATAATAGGTTTAGAAGCAGCTGATCAAAGCCAAAAATGAAATTCACTGGCCTACAGTATGAGTTTTAGTACCTTTTTGGTTCTTGGCAAACATCTAAATTTCCCAATACCAAACAAGTGGTAAGCGAATTTCAGCCTGGTAGGATTTACTTTGTGAGCATCTATTTCACTACCATATAAATGGTAATTCAGGTTGGTAGGTATATACCAAAAATGAGCACATGTGAACCAAGCTTTCAAGTATTTTTATGTGTTGTCCAGCCCTTGTTTTTCATACCCACCATGCTAATTTAGGACAAAGAAGGCTTTTAGTTGTTGCTGTTACTAGACAACACGAATTCAGAAATGCTTACTGATCTACGTTCTGCTCACCCCTTATTTCAACTAAGAATAATCAGTAATGGATTGTGAATCATTATTACATATATACTTGATATAGATGAGTTAATGTTAAATGCATTTATTAGTAATTAGCTTTAAGAGCATGTTCAGCATGTATGTAAATTAACGCCACTACTGGGAATAATGGACATAGTATAGTAAAAGATGGATCTTTTTACTTATGTTTTAAGGTGACTTGTTTCAAATACAACAAGTGAATATAGTTCTTTGGACTGTTCTAACACAGGAATAAAGCAGCCTAGATATGCAGAAAATATTTTGTGTGGATTGAGGTGGGGCAAAAACCAAATCTTCTAATATAAAACATAATGTGGAAGTGAAAGTTATTGACTTCTAAAGAGGCAGAAAAATGTATGTTCATTTAATTGTACATGAAACTGAAATTGACAATTCTTGTTACTTTTAAAAGTGGAAAATTCTGTACCTAAAATTTTAGACTGATTGGTGATTCCATTCATTATAACGAGTACTGAACACACTCATAAAAGTTTTTGCATTACCTAGGCCTTGGACTTCTGCATCCTTCTGATGGCAAGAGCCAGCAAATTCACTTTGGGAGTGGGGGCTTCAGTGCACATATAAAGCTCATTGACTGACAAGTGTTGCAATGAGAGCAGCAGATCAGCAGCACTGAGTAGCCTGTTTTCAGGCTATTCTAGACCAGAAAGTGAGATAAGTGGCGCTCCAGATGTACTCCTCCCCATGGGCTGGACTGGCTATGCCTGATAGGTGTTCAGTCTAATATCTGGAACGCCACACTCATCCTGTCACTAGAACATACTTTAGTAGTTAACTATGTTACCGCCTTGGGATTGTAACCACCCCCTCCTTATTATTACATCAGAGAAGCCTGGAATGAGTAGCCACTTTTGCTTCCATGTTAATTGTAGATTATGTCCAAGCTGGAACTATGATTTAGTGGTAGGCACAGTTTATTGAAACAAAACAAGCTCATTAACTATGGCTTCAGATTGGTTTGTTTCAGTAAGGAGAGGGATGCAGAAGTCCAAGGCTTATGTAGCTCTAAAGTGGTTTCACCTGATGCATTAACACAATGTGGCTGGCATCTTTTTAGTGGAATTTGCACATGTAAGTTTCCTTTGAGCCTGTCTATGTCCTTTTTAAGGGGCTGCGGAGGTTGGTATTGCCTTCTTCCATCCACAGTCTCCATCCTCCTGCAGGCTCTTCTGTGCCTCTTGGTAAATGGGCAAGTTTGGAGAAATATCTAACTTTGTACCCATAATCTGGTACTAAATGATTAGAGCAACACTGAGACCTCTGGAGGCCGATGGGAAACTATAGCACTTCTCTAATTTTGCCTACTCCCCATGAGGTACAGAATGACTCAGCAGGGCGGGGGTTGTATGTTAAGTCAGTGAGCAGGTATATTGCCCACCATGGTATAAGTCTGCATACAGGACTACTACCTCACACTAAACCATACACAACTGGCCACAGAAAGGTCAGAGTTGCATTTTATTATATTAAACAATTTAGTCTTCAAAATCAACTGTGCTTGCTTTTGGCTGAATCATGCCCAAGCATTTCAAAAGAACACATAAGGAGATGGACTATGTAATATGAAATGGCTCTTCTGTATAAACCATGAGTAGGAAAAAAAAGTGGTCTTCCAGATGTTGCACTACAATTCCCATGAACACTAGCCACCACAGCAAATGGTAAGGAATACTGAGAGCTCTAGTCCAGCATCTGAAAGGCTGTACTTTGCCCAACCTGGAACAGACCAAAATTACTATCACAAAGAAGAACTCAAATAATGGTAAGCAAAGTGGAGCCACCGGTGCTTGTTCCAGGCAGCCATTACATAATTAAGTAGCCAGATTCAAAATAGCATATTTGCTATGCAGTAATTTGCTTCATTCACCCACTAACATTTAATGATTTTCCAATAGCAGGAGTAGTCTCAAATTTGCTGCTTCAGTTAGGGAAGAAAGATTGTCAAGAGTTCAAAGTGTGCCAGAAAGTCAGACATTTAAGTCACTTATACCAGAGCAATCATGCATACAAGTGACTTCTATATCTGAAATTGTGCCATGCTAAGATGTATGCTAAGCTGTAGAAGCAAGGCCAGCATGCCTTCATCTAACTGGATAGACAAGAATAAACTCCAACATATTAATATTTTGGGCATGAGAGTTGTGTGTTGCAATATTTTAGCTATTATCTTGAGCCACAGTAGAGTTCACTCTTGAAGAAAAGATAAGTAACTCAGTTCTGCTAATGAATACAGCACACTATTGTGTTATATTGCTGCAATACGTACATTAAACCTATACTTATTTGTATACTTAATCTCCGAACAAGTCTTATTGAAGGCAGTGGGATTTACTTCTGAGTACCTATGGACAAGACTGTACTTCTTAAATAGGTTTAGCTATTTTAAAACTTTAAAAAACTGTAAGAATAAGTACATATTTAGAGTTACATAATCATCCCACTACTTTCAACTGTGGATCAGCATTTCTAGAAACTTTTACGAATGCCTAAGGTTGTAGATACTGTCTAGGATGAGATTTGTCTGCTTAGACTGATGTGGAAAAGGAATTACTGTGCAAGCATATGGTCCTTCAGTAGGTACAAATCAACTCAAGAAGAAGAAAATTACTGTAAAATTAAAACTCTAAATCATACAGTATTTTAATTTATTTAAATAAGGTCATTTTTGGTCATTAAATATCTCCTTTTAATATGATTTGTATTCAAAGTTTTTAAATGATGTAATATTAAGACAAATTTTTCAGAGAAGATAAATGATTATTGTCAAATTTCAAGCAAAGTTCCACAAGTTATCTTTTATAATGAAAATATCAGTTCCTGCTACCTAAATGCAGATCTTATATGATTAGTTTAAATTAAAAATAAAACTATATTGAATAAAGAGCACACAAGAAAAACAAAACAAAACTTGCTACAAGGTGTGTAGCCTAATCAGTTTGAGTACAAAAGTTAATTATAATGATCACTTTTTTAAAACATAATGACACAGATGCTGCCTCTTACATAGTACCTGCTTCACCACTTGTCAGTAAATAGTAAACAAAGCAACAATTAACAATTCTTATAAATTAGAACACTTCAGCGCTACTCTCAACAAATATACAAAAATAATATCAATTGACTTGACTGATTCCTTACTCCAGTGGAAATGTGTGATTATCAATTGTCACTATAGACATCTCCAGCAAATGGAAGGTGCACCTGACTTCCGGTGACGTTGGGGAGTCGTGACAGATCTGGAAGGCTCTGAAGACGTGACTTGAGCTCTTTCCGTACCTGAGATACGCTGGTTAATTTGCGCTTGTATTCCTGTAAGACATTAAGAACATCATATAATACTTTCATTCACATTCTGTTCACATTGAACTAAAATGGACATGACCATCTGGAAAACAAGGACCTTACAGACTGTGCGTAAAGGTATACAGGAAACTATGCAGGCTAGCCACAATATTCTCCAGAGCTTCTCTCAGAAACACAAAGTGCCCTCATCAACTGTATGGGTAATGGGTTTTTTTCCTGGACTTCCTGCCTTTTCTTTATGTAGGGTAAAGCACAGAAACTATGTCTCCTATTCATCAGAGCAGTGCAACCACCTATCTCCCTTTTAAAAACATAGGTCATTATAACTTATTTTAATGCAGGGTGAAGGAAACATGATTATTTCTGCCCCCAAACCACTCCAGGCATGCAAAAACATGCATCTGCAACAAGGGGGAAAAAGCACCCCCAAAGCCCCAGGAGTCCTCTATCTCCTCTATCTAAGCCAATATCCCAGTCAAAATGGCCATGAGAAGTGACATCACTTCCTGTTGCCATTTGGGCTGGGATACAGCCAGTGTACTGAATCTGACTGGGGACTACTGGAAAGGTGAAAGGGGGAGAAAATTGGCTCCTGACCTCCAAGTAGTCACCTATTGGTTTTAAGGTGTCAGTGTTCAGTATGTTTGTAGATTATAAATTACCTTTTAGAGGTTTTTTTTTTTAATTGTTCTAAATGGATTTCATTGTACACAACTCTGAGATATTTGGATTATGGGGAAAGTTATAATTTTTTAAAAAAAATAATTCTTTTAAAAAAATAGCTTTGGAATGATGATCTATCTAGAATTCCCAATGGAATTTTATCCTAAATTTCCTCATTCCAGCAGCACTTGCCAGACAGGATGACCTGTGCAGCTTTTGAATCCTTCAGGGAAGTTCTTGTTTTGGTCCCATCACTGCTACAGGTCCATCTGGTGAGGGCATGTGAGAGGGCCTTCTCAGTGGCTGCTCCCAGACTGTGAAATTCTGCTCCTCACAAGGGCAGGCTAGGCTGGCTCCCTCTCCACTCTCCTTCTACCAGCAGGTAACGGCCTTTTTTATTGAAACAAGCCTTTGACAATTAAGTGGTTGTGCAGAAAGGTCTTTTAATTGGGTATGTGCACTGTACATTTATTCTTATTATTTGTAAATGCCTTTATATACCTTTAAATTGCTGTTTTAACTTTATCAACAAGAGTAGAGCTCTCTTTTGTTTTAATATATGTTCTAAGCTCTCGTGTGTCCTATGGCAGAAGAAACAATGATATTTGGAAACTAATAATCAGCTGTTAAAAACCATGTGGCCTTCTGGTTGCTGTCAGATACAACTCTCATCAGCCCTAGCAGTATAACCAATGGTTAGGGATTATGGCAGTTGTGACCCAGCACCATCTAACCAGGTATAGCCTTTGGGCAGTGCATTGGGCAAACCCATCCTCCACTGTAAATATTTTGTAGTCCTATTCGAACTTTTCCACCCTCCTTTGTCTAAAAAGATGTCTGCTTGAAATCCTGTCACTTTGCATGTGGTTTCTATCTATTCTATACTCTCCACCTGTCCCAATTTGGGAACAACAGAGCTGATTAACCCTCTGTTATACCACTTTTTCAGCTGCTTCTGAATGTCTCCACTTCTCTCTTCTCTTCCCACTCCCCCACCTCCCGCTCAGCTTACTTCAGTTGCTGCAAACTGAGTTCAAAGAGCAAAAGAAGTTTGCACTGAACTCAGCAATGGAAGAGGAGAGTATTGTGCCCTTCCCAGTAGGCTCAGGCAAAAGCTTCTCCTGGTTTGCCCGTTCTTCCTCATTAATAACTTGCCCTCTTGACCACACTCTGATGTTGTTTAACTACAAATGTCCCAGTTCTCATCTGTGAAACGTTGGAAGGTATGCTGTTCAGGAGATGCTTTGTAGAAAATGAGACAAAATGCTACACCTCGCAATCACGGGAGTAGAGAAAGTGTAGCCTGGAGGGTCCAGCATTTTTTCCAGTGTCCAACATTCTGCCCCCAATGCCTCTAGGGGGTGTGGGAAGGAAATTCTGGCACATTTTTCCAGTGGTGGCCACAAGTGGAAGTAGTGAGATATTTTAACTTAAAATCCTCTTAGATGTTTCTGCATCTAGCAAGAAATTTTTTGATGACAGTGTCAAAAATGTCAAATACAGTATCCCCTTCTTATACACAGGAGAGACGTTCTAAGACACGCATACCCCATGGATACCTGAAACCATGGGTAGTACCAAAGCCTATAGTGTCACCAGAAGTAGTCCTCTAGCTTTGCAGGGACCATAGAGAAGCTTCATACTTCCAGATAATATGAAGCTTTTCTATAGTCCCTGCAAAGCTAGAGGGCTACCTTTGGAGACACCAGAGCCATTTCCTGTGGCAGTGTTGGTGGACAGGCAGTTAAAGAGGGTGGGTGCACAAGGAGGCAAACAAGCAAGGTGTGGGTAACAGAACCTGGAAGAGATCACATGGGTACCATCGCCCAGATGCTGGGGTACAGATCAGGGCAAAGGGTGGGAGGAAGGTGAGTCTGCAAGAGAAGAGGTTGACCACAAGTAACTGAAACTACAGAAAACCAGGCCACAGATAAGGGGGAATTGCCTGTATTTCTCAGGAAAAAACAGTCACTATAACCCTCCCATAGCAACAAAGGATTTTACATTATGTCCATACTTGTAATATTGCAAAACACTTGAACGCACAAATATTTGTGACATTCCATTTTTACCTAAAAAATGGGAAAACTGTTTTGGACATTAGTATATGGCCATAACGTGAATTTCAAGGAAGGATAGTGTGGTGGATTAGAAAGATTGTGCTATGTCTACAAGTAGCACTAAGTGTGTTTGTATGCATACACACAAATACAGCTTCATATAGTTGCTCCAACAGAAACTGTTATGCAAAATGTGAATACCTCTTCCATAGATCCTTTCCTTGCCAAAAATGTGGTCATTTGATAGCAATTGCCAACTGTGGGAAAGGAGGGCAACAGTCACCTATTTACTCAGGCCAGCTAAACCATTTCCACACTTTCAAAGATGCCAAAATCCTCACTTTTCATATATGGAAGTTTGTAAATAACACAAGGATAGTTTTCCTTTCCACCATATACAGGAGACATTTTGTATGTGGAGGTTGATCCAAAGGATACATGTGTCAATTGTTTTTTGATGGATCAGGGCAGGGAAATACTAGAGAAAAGGCAAACCTCTAAACTGTTGGCAGGAGATGAAAAGCCTCAGACTTGGGCATGACAACCAAAAAAGCCTACTTGTACACAATCATCCATCCTCTGGGGGCAAGCAAGATGGTGAGGAGGATGCAGAGGACGTCTCTCAAGCAGACAAGTGTGTGAATGGAAGAGGTGTTAGCTATTCTAGTCCTAATAAATTTAAATGTTAAAGCAGGGGTAGCAACATGCAGTCTTCCAGGTGTTGTTGGGCTGCAATTCCAATCCGTTTTCATCCTCAGCTATTCTCACTAAGGTAAATGGCAGCTGTGGTCCAGCACCGTCTGGGAAGCACATTACTTACTCATGCTTTGAAGACCAACATCAGCACTTTGAGAAAGCCACAGAAGGAAATAAGGAGTTTAATTGAAGCTGGTAAAGTTTAATATGTTTCCTGTAGTAGGTTAACTTAAAGGTGTAGCAATACATTTTCTATGCCCTGCAATTTCTAAAAAAACTGTCCAAAAGAAGTCCTGAGAGTGTTAACTAGTAATCCAATGTGGACATTACTTGATTCATGAGGAAAAGAAAGGAGAATCTGTCTATACTCTGCTGGCCGGCTTCGCCTCTATGAGCAGCAGTAAGCTCCCTTCCTTCAGAAAAGGGCAGTCCTCCCATCCACTTTAGATAACAATAATCACCAAAGATGTTGTAATATGCGGTTCTTCAGCTTTAATGCTTTGAAGAAATATTATAAGAACAACTATTCACCTTTAACAATTGGTTCCTCCCTATTCCCTTGTCCTTTTGTGGCACCATTTTTAGATTGTAAGCCCATAGTCAGGGGCTGTCTTGTTTTCACTGAACACCTGGGAATGACTCTAAGAAGCAGAGTTAAAATGTTTTAACTCAGTCAACCAGTCTATCAGTCCACATTGTGGGCCTTTTGATTTCTACAGGCTGTTTCAAGCATACATGGGAATTTTAAGAAATCTTGGCAGGACCACAATCAAGGACATTTCTTGCAAAAAAAAAAAAAAGTTTGATTTTTTTAAAGTAACTCTCTGTCCCCACAGGAAATGTTCTGTATAAATTCAAACCAACCAACCTGCTGTAAATACAAGGGGTAGAAGGCAATTTGAAATGTTTGCATTCTCTTTGCTTAGCTGTTCAATTCCAGATTTCATGCATGCCCCATGTCATTGTCTCAGCTCAGTAGTCAAGTGAGTTGGCTCAGTGGTCAATTCAAATAGCATCAAAATGATTCTTTCTGGTCAATCTGCAACTCTAGACCAAGGACATAATTCTTTTAATATCCACAGTAGGGCAGTATTTGTGTAGTATTCTGGAATTCCAGTATTCTGGAATTGCTCAATTATTTCCACAACCAATCCTTATTGCTTGCTCACACAAAAACTGCAATATATATAGTGGAATGCATTCCCAAGGAAAGCCTCCCAGGTACATATAGCATCATTTACAGCACAATGCAATGCTTCTCTACTGCTAGTTCTTACTGAATTCAGTGAGGCTTACTTCCAAGTAAATACATATAGAATCCAGCCTGAGAAGGTACATCAGAACATTTGAATTGTACCAGGAGTTAAAGAAAGGCTAACATTACACTTTTTTTTCTACTTAGAGGCACTTTGATTTTATGACTGTTTTAAATGTCAAGCATTTGTTTCATTTAGCTTATTTTCTGTTTAAACTGCTCCTTACTATTCTGTTAACAGCCTTTGAAACATAAATCCATATTGAAAGTGTTAGTTTTGTTGTGTGCCTTGAAGTCATTTCTGACTTATGACAACCCCTAAGGCAAACCTACCCTGGGTTTTCTGGGGCTGAAAGCATATACATAATATAAATTAAGTGAATACAATTGGTGTGTGTGAGAGAGAGAGACAGAGAGAGAGAGAGAGAAAAGATCCCATCTTAGCAGAAAGGTGAGGTATACATTCAGTAAATAGAGACAGAGAGAGTGTGTGACTTGCTCAGGCAACTCGGGACAACTGGGTCCAAGGGAGAGTAGGTGGGTCCCATTCCCAATTGTTTTAAAGTAGTGCTGCTTCTCGTCACCCCAGGCAAATGAATTCAGAAATTGCTCAACTTATATCATGAGATGGGCTGGGGAAATGTTTGTTTCCTTTCTTTCTGATATGTGGCTGAATTGTCACTAGGGCTCCCAGAATGAAAACTGAGAAACTCTCTTCCACCTTTAATGATTTTGTAGAACATGGAATTTCAGCAGGTGTGCATGCATGCAACCAGGTAAGAGGCTACACATGCTCAAATTCCAGCTTTCATTTCTTTCTGTAAGACAGAATAGAACCCTAGTCTTCAGGGTCATAGTCCAACATTCAAAACCATGACGCCCCGCTGGCTCTACTTTCTTTTTTGTGATTGGCCACACATTCTGGCAACTTTTTTTTATGAATAGCCACAACACTCAAAGCAGTCATTTTTTAGTTGCATGGATTATGTTCCAGAAGTCCAACATGTGGGGCTAGGGAGTTTGATGTGAACAAAATAAACCTATTTTCTGATAGGTAAAACTGGGCCTCTGAACTAAAAAAAATTATCCTTGGAGGGCATTCCTAAAAAGTGTCAACCCAGACCTAGCTCAACCCCCTAACATAAAACACTTTATTCTGAATAAACCAGGATCTCACAGTTAAAATAACAAAGGTGATAATGCCTTTTGGAAAGTAGCATCAACTCACTCCTGCATCCATCCCTGCAAATACATTAGTGCATCCCTTCATATGCCTTTACTATGTAAAGTTAAATTCAACTAACTTCATATATTTTCTTCCACATTAATGGCTACCCTTGGATGAAACAACAAAATTAATAGGGAATTCAAGTCGAAGTATGTAACAATCAACACTATTCTGGACTAGGTAAGGATGATTCCAAAGGACAAGTCCTAAACTCCACAAACCTTTTAGACACTGTAAATTTTAACAAATACAAATAATATTTAGGAATTAGGTATTTAAAATGACTTGACATGCTAAATCTATTGCTATATCATCTATCAATGTTCTGATTTAAACTAAAGTCATCTGTATAATATGTAATGTAATGTTACAAAAAGATCCAGTGCAACATAAGAAAGTGTGCAATTTTAGTGGATTTCCAGAACCTCTCAGGAGGAAAAAATTGCTCCAAAATGTCCCACAGTGATCTCTAGGGGATTTGGCAAGCATTTTTCATCACATCTGCAGCCCCCTCCCCCTTTGGGTCAAAACAACTGGGAAAAAACTGTGCTTCAAAATACCGCCCAATATTTTCTAGGGGGCCAGGAAAGGCAAAAACATGTGCAGATGCTCCCATATCCCATAGATGGTGCTTGGAGGCATATGGGGGCAATTTGTTTTATACACACATACATACAATTACACACACACACAGGAGCAGATGCAGTGTGGGGGCAGCCCCCCCCCAGGGAGTCCTGGACGTCACCTTCCACAGTTGTCCACTCCTGCTTTTGAACAATTAAATAAATCGAAATTACATTTAAATGTTGACCAACCAACTTTCAGTTGGTTCAATGGGACTAAAGACTTGGCTTTAGGTTTTTCTGTATGGCTGCTTTCTGCATACGGTCCTGATAAAAGCCATTTCCGCACTACAGTGTTAAAGTGCTGCTATTCCACTTTCAACGCCCTGTGGAATTCTGGGGTTTGTAGTTTACTGAGACCAAAGAGCTCTTTGGCTGAGAATTCAAAGTGCCCTTCCCTAAACTACAAACCCCAGAATTCCATAGGAGGTTGATAGTGGAATAGCAGCACTTTAACACTGTAGTGCAGAAATGGTCAAAGTTTGGTCACGTACTGTATAATGAATTAAGGATATGAACTCTCATAACTCAATGTGAACAACAATAAAACCTGGTATAACAATAAAAAGCTGCATAATCACACCTGGATAAGTAGAAGCAATATGACAAACAATCCCCTAGGAGCAACAGTCATGAGGGAACCAAGGCATTGAAGAAACTTGCACCTTGGAGCCAACCTTGCTATTGCTAGCTAGAAAAGGTACAAACACTAGCATAGTGCACCAGCAGTGTTCTGGCCTATGTCTCTTCTTCTGATACGAAAGAGATTATTACAGGCAATTTTTTGCCAAGAGGATACAATCTAATATTTTATCTAATTAAAATAATTTTTGATTTGATATTTTTATCATAGTTCAATAATCCTATTTACACAAATTAACAGGTTATTTTTCAAAAGCACTTTTTTGAAACTTAAGATACAGCTCTACTTCAAGCACAACTTTATACTACCTTCAGTAACAGCAACAGTTTTTATTATAACATGTGGCGTTCCACGTATAAGTGATTTGGGCTCTTAACCATAAGGGAAAGAAAGAGAGCACGCAGGGCTATTCAACAAGGAAAGCAGAATTCTGTGACCTGCTCAGATTATGCAACTTTGCATTAGTTTACCATAACTTTGCTTGCTAAAGAAGAAGAATCAAATAACCCACAGCTCCCCCATAAAGTCACCTCTCTTTCAATTTTAGCAGGCATTGGACATATTCTTTTTAACTTATTTCTAACTTATCTTCACAACCAGAAGCATTTGAAAGGAGTTTTTGAAAATGAGAGAACAGATAATCAGGAACCTGAATTCAGAGTCATATGCAACATTTGACATCAATTCCTGATGTGAACATTTTTGCCAGAATCCTGCCAACGCACTATTTCCAGGGATGCACAGTGGTGGCAAAGGCAGACAAGAAAACATCTGTTGGCTCCAAGCAGCCTATTTCTCCATTACGCTTCTTGCTTTATGGCCACTACACTTTTGCCCTTTCCCCTCCTCCTTTTATGACTAAACTGCAGAGTGCACAAGAGGATTCCTGTCAACATGAGCTCAGAGGGAGCATTGCTCAAGTCTACATATACATTTTATCCCCAGCCCAGTGCCAATACTTTGCACCTCTGTCTCATTAGTGGACATTAAAGTTCCGGTAAGATAAACCAACATATCCCAATCACTTGAAATCTGCCCACTCCTGAGCTCCAGCAGGCCCTAGGGCCATTCTTCTGGAAGTGATGAGCTGGGAGTATCTTTGGACTTCCTCCGTCTTGCACCTTACACCAATTAGCTAGTGATGCCTCCAGCCACTAGCAACAACTGGCCAGTGAGTGACAATTCAGGCAAAAATAAAACAAGTATTTCACTAGCACAATGAAATATCTTCCATTTCTTTTCACACCCAAGGACTGACTAAACCTATACCTGCTTAGTTTTGGAAAGGAGGTTGTAATAAACAGGCAATGACTTGCTAGTGAAGAGCTTTTGAACTGGAGGCGTGTTCCTACAGTACTTTTCCCTCTTTTGGGTGTGCATTAAAATATTTTCATTGTTTTAGAGTCAGAGAATCATAGAGTTGGAAGAGACCACAGGGGCCATCCAGTCCAACCCTCTGCCATAATTCAGTGGTTGCTTTAGCGTATTAATATTTTAATTTAACTGCATTTTTAACTGTATCTGTTTCTTTAATCACATTTTGAACCATCTAGATCCCAGTAATGGAAGGGCAGGATATAAAAATAGTTAAAATGTTCCATGGGAAGGTAATTAGTCCCATGATCTAATCCTGCCTTTAAAAAAAAAAAAAGAATACATTTTTATACAGAGCTTGAACGATTGGTATTCATCTGAAGTACAGTGGCCACAGAGAATATTATGCAGTAACTAATCATGATTTCATCATGCAAACACTGGGAAAGTAAGAAGGATTCCAAATCAAACACCCTAATCTAGTGCCCTGCAGTACCTTGGACTTCAGTCCTACTGGCCATGTTAGCAAGTGGCCTGTAGTCCAAGACATACATATAAAGGACAACAGGTTGAGAATGCTACTCTAACCTACAGAATAAAGAACATGTTTAAGGAGTCAGTATAACATGCAAGAGGAGATACAGTAAGGGAGATTCCTACAGAAAGCTCCTACATAGCCTTGTGTCTTGTGATAAAGTTGGTCCAACAACCAAAGAAATTGTGGCTCATTACCTTTGAACTGCCAGCAATGCACTTTCACTGATTCCACCTTCTCCTATCTTGGTATATTTGAGAATGTTGGGAATCAGAAATGTACAAGTGAGTAAATATGATTTTCCAGCCAACCCTTATCCCTCTTTCTCTCTTGCTTTTACATCTTATAGTATGGGCAAACTGCCAGCCTTGGGTAATCCCCGCCCCAAGCTGCAAGTTCAACAGTTGGAGCCAATCACTAAATTAAAGCATTAATTAAAGCAGAAATAGAATGGGGAGATCAAGAGAGTATAAACATATAAAATAGAAATATAATATAAACCATTTTGGATGACATCACTTTTGCTAATCTGGCAAGTTAAAGGAACTCACAGATGCTATGTGAGGAAGTCATCCTGGGTTGCAAAACAGCAGTCTATGATTTATAAGCGGGGGGGGGGTGTTCAGTCAGCAAACAGGAGGCATGCATAGGGTGCCAAATTCTAATGGGCAAGGATCTTCTCATAATCAAGGAATTCTCAATGATTCTAGGACGGCCTTTACATAAACAGGGCAAAGTGAGTGATGTATGCAAAGCATGCATACTGCCTTCACATATTTAGTCTGTCTGAAGTTGAGCAGGAGATAAATGCAGCCACTAATTTTATAAAGGGTTCTTTGCTCACTGGTTGTTAAATTGACATCCTACCAATTTAACAAATTCAAGGTGGTTGGCAAAAAGAAAAGATAAAATACTGAAATCTAAGAATAAGTTGTATAAAAACATCAGGCCATAAATGCATGGAAGAAGGAATTGTTTGGTTAATCTTTGTAAAACACTTAGCAAATTGTAGGTATCTTACAGATAATTTATGTAAATATAATCATTAGTCTTTACATGTCCAAGATGTAAGTATCATGAAAGTGGGTGCATTTATATAACAATTTAAAATACTTATTCAGCTGCCTGAAACCAAAGGGTACCTCCCAATTAAACAGATAGTTACCTCTTTATTTCAATGTGAAACATATTAATAGTGATTAATTCATTTTTACTGCACCATCTATGGATGTCTATTTAGAAATCAGCCTCAAACTGCAATGAGACTTACTCCCAGGTATATGTGTACAGACAGGACTGCAGCCTCAAAAGACAACATTAATACTTCCACTGCAGAAGATTCCGTAACTACTAGACTTTCTACAACTAAACAGAGAAAAGTTCAAGAATGTGGAACTGTAGTCCTACACCTATGCAGACGATTCTAATATTCCAAGTTTGTTCCTGAGCACACAGCTGGAAGCCAAGAAATATTCTGTAGAAAGCATGTATTTTAGAAATGAGCTCAGAAAATATAGTCACATCTTATTGAGATAGTGGTAACGACAGCAATTCAGAGATTGAACCTACCATGAAGGTTCATTTTGAGATTATAGGAGGAATCCACCATGATTGGGTCAATCCCATGTGCCAACTGGAACAGGCAGGAGTCCATATTCTTTTCAGTTGTGGCAGTTACGATTCCTTCCCTTACCTAACAATTTTGTTATCTAGCCCTATGTAACCTACTCTCCAGCATCTATCACTGTATGGTCTCCACATTCCTCTATTAATTTAAAAAAATTATTTCAGGGTGGGCATGGATTCCTCCTTCTGCCATCACAGATGAACATTCATAGCAGGTTCAACCTCTCATTCTCAGGATGGCACAGAGGAGTAATCCACCATGATTGGGAGTTACCCAAGCCACACCCTGGGCAGGATTGCTATTAATTGTTCAAGACTGACTGCAGCATCTATTGCTTTCACATGACTGCTTCCATCTATTGAAAAGAATCTTTTTAGCCTGGTATTCTTGACTGAGGCAAACAAGTCTATTTGAAAAGCCCCTGATCATCTGCTTAAACCCTGAAACACCACATAATTCAATGTCCATTCTTGTGGATGTAAACCATGTCAACTCAGGCAGTCTGCTCTAATGTTCGAATTCTTTTCCAAATACACTGCTGTTATGGACACTAAATTTTTCTCTACTCACCAAAACTACTTCTCTGACTCTCATATCAGCACTCTCAAATCCAGGCCTCCTTGATTCACAATGTAGGCCCTTACTATCATATTGTCTGTCCATATTTGTAGACGCAGGCCTCTGACTAATGACATAAACTCAAGGAGCACCAGGTGTACTGCCTTTAACTCTAGGTAGTTTATATTGCATCTCATGTCCCTTCCAGTCCATATACCTTGAGTTGCTACACCTTGGAAATGTGCTCCTCCATCAGTCAAGCTTGTATCTGTCATCACTTTCATGTGATGCTCCACTGTTAATGTTACTCTCTTGTTCAGATTGGAGTTGTGTTATCCTTTTGTCAGTCCTAGGCTCTATCCCTACTCTGGATAGATTCCCCTCCTCTTTCTTGACCTTGCTCACCAAACACTCCTGTTCTATTAAATTGTCCTTTTGGTATGGCTGTCTTCCATACTTACAAGTCAGCTTACCTATCTACTCCTCAAAAGGAGTAATATTCTCCTTGAAATGACTTCCTTTGTACCTTCTTCTTCTGCAGGGTTGGCATAAACTGCTTTTTCTCCGTGCTTTCCACTAGTACTTTAGCCTGGTACCAAAGCTTGGCTCCCAAACAGCAACACTGCTTTAACTGGGAAAAATGTCAAATTGTTTCTTGATTTCTCATCAGTGCCCCAGTCACGTAACCGCAATGATCTTCTTGCAACTGCTATTGCACTTGTATTCAGCTAAATATTCCAATTCATTTTTAACCCTAGCTAATGCTCTGGAAAAAGAGTGAGACTGCACATCTTCACATTCCATAATCTCCTGCATCCACAGCACTGCTGTGTCTGCAAACATGGATGCGGACACCAATGCCCTTATGGCCAGAGCTGAATCCTCATGAGCTTTTTTCAATGCAGAATCAGCTCTCATCTACTGTTAGTATGGCGTCCCCTTCCCAAGGGAGCAACACCCCTCATATAAGCACTGCTATTGGGGTATCCACCAATGGGATTTTAAGGAATTCCAATTACTTTTTCCCAAAAGAATAAAGCTTATTTGTTTAGCCCAACAGCCTACAAATATTCAAATAAACTTCCCATTCAGATTGGATAAATTTCTTGAATATATTTGGCATTGGCATCTCAGTCCCATGGGATTCCTTCTTTTTCAAGAAAATCACTGCTACCTTGTTTTCCTTTTCTTTCACCTCTTTACCCTTTCTTTCTCTTCTATCTTCAAACCCAAAGTCTGTAACACTCACTTTAATACACTTCTAAATGCCTGAAACAATCCGTTACCATCTATTTCTTTCTTCTTTTTCTTCTTCAAAGAGTACTCAGTATCCTCTATGTCTACCTGCATTACATCCTGTTGCCAACCCTTATCAATCTGGTCCCCTTACAAGGTATCATCCTTTGCCTTTCTCATATACCTTCTTGGTCTCTAATCTCTCACTGCCTCATCATAATCTATTTAAGTATCCAGTCTTCTTTTTCTTCCTATACTTCTACTCTGCCCCATCTCAGTTTCTTCCTCCTTCTGATGTTCAACCACTCTCCTATGCTGCTTAATAGATTCATCACTTTCTCCCCTCTTCAATTCATTAGACATGAATGGTAAATTCATTCTGTTCACACTCACAGTATCACTGCTATTTTGATATTTCATTGTATTGGCATAACTCATATTAAGGCCTGAAGCACTTGTGCTCACACTGCATGCTTCCCCATCTCTAAACAAAGATCTCTGGTCTCCCTACTCTGGACTGCTGTCTCTCCTTTTCTACCTGAGACATATTAGGCACTTCTTTAAATAACGTTTTTACATATTGCATAAACTCTGGGGTCATATTCTCAACCAGAGAATAAAAAATGCCCATCTCACTTCTCCGCCAGAGGAGGAGGGGAAACTGATCATGCTTGCACTGCAGAGCTACTTTCTAACACAGCCCCTCCTTTTTCCTCTGGATACTGTTGGATATTCTGAGCATGCTCCAATTCTGGAAGATCACTCACCAGCAGCCCCTCTCATCTCTTTAGAATCACAGAATTCAAGATGACTGCCCAAACTAGCCCTTGAAGATTTAATGGCTGCTGATGTGCTTTCTCTGGCTTAGACGCCATCCCGGGACCCAACTATGGTATGGTATCCCTTCTCTTTTTTGGCTTTTGTGGCAATACCACTATCTTCTCAATCTGTCATCTTTCTCACTGTTTGCTGCCACACTACACTCTCAGCTCCTCCGTATCACTCTCACTGGAGGGAAGGAGAACTCTCAACTCCTCCTTTCTCTCAGAGACTTGTGGTTAACAGCCATCTGAAAAGGTTTGCCTTAGTCTTCATTATCACTCAAGATTGGTTGACATCTGAGATGGCAAACCTTTAACACTCTTTCTGTCCTCAGAGCCTCTTGGGTTGGTGGGTATCTAGAAAATTCTTTCATCAAATCAGATGTTTTCCTTTTGTTTTCTCTAATCTTCTCCTCTGTCATATTTTTCTCTATATCTCTCCCTAAAATAGCTCACTCTATACCCCAATCATTAAGAGAGGGAATAAAACCTGACTGGTTTATCTGGCAGGACAGAAAAAACTTTCAGGGAAGGAAGGAAGTCCCAAGTGCCACAACTGAAAAGAATGTGGACTCTTGTTTCAGTTGACATGAGGGATTAACCCAACTGTGGTGGATTACTCCTCTGTGCCATCCCAAGAAAGCAGTATATTCACTATGTGATCCTTAACTGAGTTAAGACCATGCAATAAATGAGAAAGAAGCCCCAATGAAAAGAAGAGATGGAGGCAACAAACGAGCAGAATGGAGTGCTGGAACAGATCTGAAAGGTGGAGGTGGAGTGCAGAATGTTCCCAGAAACTATAGTTTCTGGGAACATTCTGCACTCCCACCTCTACCTTTCTGCACCAAATACGTATATGAACATTTGATATGACTGTGATATCTACACATTCTTTGAACAGGGTTTGCTGACCTTTTCTACGTTTATTCTGCAGTCTATGCTGATCTTGAAGTCCTATCAGAAGAGCCTACAGATTTCATCTGGAGTGAAGGGTCACTTTCTGGAAAATGTGTACATAATTGTGTTCAAAGCACTGAAACGTATTTCAGCTTCCAATTTATATAAAGTTTTTTTAGTACTACCTCTTAGCACTTCCAAAACACACACTGTGGGCACAGTAATTTGATAGCCCATTCCACTAGTGAAATTCTACACTTTCATAGGCCTAAGAACTGGCCTAGGGGACCAGAATCACTCAAGCACACTCATCCTCCCTGGGTCTTTAGAAGTGCAGAAAGGAATTAATTCTCAGCTCTGGAAGTGTCCCAAGGAATTCCAAAACTAGCATCAAACAAGAACTGAGTGGAAGAAGCTTATTAAACCCAGATAAAATTCTGGAATCCAGAACTGGCATCGAAAGACAGCCAAGCTTACTCTTGGCCAGAGCAAGACTGTTACTGCCCCTTATTTATTATGTTAATCTTTTTAAAGATTTTGTGCATGAATACCTTAAAAACAATTTAAATATGCAGAGCTAGATTCAGTTTCTTTTCCACCAGTGAGGTTTCATTGTGCAAAGTTCCGCCCAGAATGTTCCTGCCTGTTGGGTATGAGTTTGAATGATGATAATTGGACACCTTTGCTTCTTCTAGAATACCCCTCCTGCTATAGATTGTCCTCCAAACCTTAATAAATTTTCAGGGTATACAGAGAACTGCAATGGCAAATAATCCTTCCTCATCTGCTCACAAAGGCTGAGATGGTATAAAATCCTCCCACTGCTGTTGTATCTACAGGAAGATTTTGCCGGATCAATCCCATAATCAAAATTAAAAATGTCAATGTGCAATGGAATCTTTTGTACTTGTAGAAGAAAATAATTCCAAGAATTTAAAAAAAAATTCTAGCAAGGTCCTACCAGCAACATGATTATTGTGATCATTACCTACATCACAAACTTGTTTGTCCTTTCTTCTTACCATGCATGAATTGAAATAGAAATGCTACATTTAAGAAAACAGAACATACACCTTTCCAAAGTTTGCCTACCTTGGATCAGAATTTTTGACATCTTTGCCCAAGGGGTAGTACCTATAAGCCTTCCACTAATCTTTCCATAACACTACAACCAGAAGAGTTTCCTGCAGGCAATGTAGCACCCTCTAGATAGATTGGATTACATCTAACATAAGACTAAGCCTGCATGGCCAGTGGTTAGCAATTAAGTATGTAGCCCCACACCTGGAGGGTATAAGGTTTCCTAATACTAAATTAAAAAAGTAAGTAGGGAAAAACAAAAACATCTAATAAAAGAAAAAAGGGGGGAGGGAAGGAAGATTTCTCAACATGCTAAACAATGATGTTTATTAGCTTAAAAGCCTCATGGAATTTTGGCCTGCAGATATTTTCAGGCCTTCTTCCATTGATTTGCAACAGATAGATTTTGGACAGTACAGGAAACATGGGATCTTGATGAAAAATGTAATACAGTGAATTAAAAATCATGGTCTCTCTAGACCTCACTGAGAAACTAAGTTATTCCATTAGTACTTTTTAAAAAGTTTTCATTCCTTTACCCTTCAGCCTCGACATATCCACATATACCCTGAATGTATCACTTTGATCTAACATTTGCTCAAAACATGGGTAAACCTTTGGATTCATCCAACTGCCTTCAGTTTGTCAGTAGATCATACATGATTGCTCTCTTGATTTGAAATTTCTGTAGATCACTGCTTTAAGTATGTAAAGCTGTACACAAGTATTAACATGATTTTTCATTTTATGTTGTGTACACGTATTTATGCACTGTCTTTTATATAGCTCTGTGAAGAATGCCTTAAAATAGCAACAGACTGGAACAGACCAGGCTTTATTTAGCTAACAAGCATCACTCTTCAATGTTTTGAAACATACTGTTCTTTTTCGTGTAGGAAAAGAGTGCATCAGGCATGCATGAATGAACTCTGCTTTCAAGTTGCAATTACAGGCCTTGAATGAGCATGAGCAGCAATTCAATTCAGCAATAATGCAGTCCCACACATCATGAAATGTAACAAAAATGCCACATGTGCTTCATACCACTTTTAACATCTGTAGTTCTACTCTCTAAACACACATGCAAGACAAACTGCTAAGTCATGTTTCAATCAATCTTCCACTCATGTTCCAAGCAGTCTTCCTACAGCCCTGAACACCTACAGCATATTACATATGTGTTATTACATAACACCATGGGTGGAACTTGGAATGGGTAATTTACTGGGTTCACATTTTAACATGAGATTACCCAATGGGTACCCCTGGGACTCAAACCAATCTGTGCATTTCTCAACCTGCAATGCATTTCAGGAACAAGCAGAAGTGTTAAAACATGTTCATCTGAAAAACAGATATACAAATTTCAGAACAAAAGGAAGGCTTGATTAGATATGGGTCCATAACAAATTCAGTCTGGCATTGGAAAAATGAGACTTTTGACAAGACTGTGTGTAAAAGATGGTCATCCCTAAAGCAGCTGAAAAATACAGCTCCTTACTCTATAGCTGACTGTCATGGAAGATGAAAGACTGAAAGCCATTTACTGAGCTAAGCCCAAATGCCCTTCCTAATGTGTGTGCCAAACATTAAACTCCCTATGATGAGTGACAACCAAAAAATATCTAGCACTACTTCTGCATGCTCAGTGGGGTCTTTAGCTTGTGCTACTTAAACAAAAGGTCTCCAAGACAAATGACAAACCACTTTTAAATGTTTTAAAAGAGGTAATACACTCACCATAAACATCAAAGATCTGAAACATGCATATAGAACATCTTTAAATACAGTTCAGAGGTTTTGATAGCAAATTTCAGTGGTCTCAACAGCAAAACAAATGAGACCACGTATAGTGATTCTGTAGCCATTGGGACTGGTAGTTTTTTCTTGTCAAAGTGTACTGCAAAGTAACTGCTGACAAGCTTTACAACTTGGTCTAGGAGAAAGTGCACAGCCTCTAAATAATTATATCGTCAATTTCAAAAATGTCACCAGTTTTATCCCCTGAACATGTGTTCAATACTCTTCTCCCACTTCACCTCTTATACTGCCCATGATCTCCCACTGGCTTATAAAAATGAAGAAACTGGGAGAACAGGAATTAAAGCAGTCAAAAAGATACAAGTAGCTATTGTAATCCATCCTAGATTTTGTTGACAGTAACAAAGTTGCTCTGACTCATCTATATTTTTGGCTAAATCTATCCCCATCTCCAACCCTGTTTATTCTATTATTGGTGAGGACACACTGGCATCACAGCAAGGATCACCCTTGTCCCTCATATCCATCCATCAAATCAGCTGACAAAATATTATCTGTGCCTGATGCTGTGAGCCTCCATTTCTCATCACTAACTCAGGAAACACCTAATCTCTGGTTTAAAGACAAAGGATAAGTGCTTTCCCCTTCCCACTCACGATGCAGGGGAAAGTATGCATGTCTGGGGAAGAAAGTTAAGAGGATAGATGGGAAGTCCGTACAGGCCCTATTAGATACAGGGGTTCCCATCCCTGCCATAGGACTTGAATTTTTTGTGTGTGCAGTTCACTGCTCCACAGCATAGGCCACCTGTAATAAGTAAGTTCCATGATTATATATAACCGGAATGCAACTAACAGTTTCCAGGCTTGTCAGGTCACCCCTCCTCGTCCTTCCTCTTCTATCAGAATGGCTACGTAAGGTTCAGAAGGCTTTCAAGCAAAGAAAGTTTAACACTAAGTCTGTAACTATTATTAGCCTTAACTATTGCTTACCAGGACAATCTTAAATTGGTAAGTCTGAGAACCTTTCGTGTTTAAATAAACCAGTTAAGAGGAACCACTTTACTGTTTGGATGGTGAACTCCCTTCTAATTTCTACTGAAATCAGAATGGAAAGCTTACAAGTTTCCTTGCAGATATAAATGCTATGAGAGGGGATTGCAGAACTCCAAACTAGGCCCCATGACACTAAAAAGCTGACCATACACTGCCAACAAAAAGTAGCTTTTACTTTTTAAGATATTTCCACATTAAAACAAGGTATATCAGGGTGCATACTTTATTTGGAAGCCTATTAGCATTTCCACCGACTTAGGAATGCTGACTCCCAAGTAAGGCATGTGCTGCCCAAACAAGATATTTTAATGTGGAAGCTTGTTCAGAAAAAAAAACACAATTTTTTGCTAGTGGTAATGGTGGACATGGGAGTGTCTCCAAAAATTGCTGATACTTTATGAGGCCAATGGACTATGTGTTGCCCATTAATGATCTATTCATGATTAAGAAACGTGGCACAGGCTGTTGTCATGTATACAGAATTAAATTATGCAGACAGCAACTGCCTTACTTCTCAGTGTCTCCTACAGTTTTATGGAACAAGGTAAACTGGCTTCAATCTAGGACACAAAACAAGCTTCAGATTACCAACATTAGGATCACAAGAGGCAGGCAGCATGTTTCACCAACCATTTTAATGGGGTAAAAGGGACTGTCAGGCCAGTGCTTTTTCTTTGAAAGCAGGGGAGGGGGTTGGCGCAGCAGAGAAAGCTAAAATTCACTAATCCCAAATTTCACTCTGTCACACTAAGGAATTGGAGCCCAATATGGATATCAGGAAGAGCTCTGTTCTCAGTGGATCCAACTGTGTCCTAGGTAGATAAAAATTTACCGAGCTTCCATCTGAGACCAAAATTGAGAGATCCAAACCTGACTCCATCTATGGGGGGTCACTGAGGCCATTTCAGTCCCATAACCTAACAGTGTTCTACAAAGACATTTTTAAAGTTGTTTTTTCTTTTGAAACAGGGTGAACAAGACAACATCAGTAAGACTGAAAAACAAAGCAACTCTCCAGAACAGACTAGATTTGTAAGGCGAACATGCCACCCAAACAACACTCCACTGCAGTACTGGCAAAATGTTGTCAACTTTTCTACTTCAGCACAGCCTTCCTCTCCGATGTTTCATCTATCTGGCTCACTACAATTCTCTGAACTCTCTCTGCATACTCCTCTAAAGATCATGACAAAGAATGTAAAGTAATCTGATTCCATGATGTGACTTTCTAAGAAAAGGACCCTCCTATTTTGCTTGCTCAAGAATTACTTTTGGTTTTTCCTTATGGAATTCAAGACTATGTGCATGCAATCTCTAATCATGGTACAGAACCAAACACAAATGTGCTTCAGTTCAGGAAGGTGACTGTGTATGTGCAGATTTGCTTTCACACAAGGTATGAAGATGGCTTGAAAAAGGAGTAGACATATTCACCAAGTAAGTGAGTCAACTGCTACTAAACATGACAGCTAAATGGAACTTCCACATCCATGTATCGCTAAACAAGATGTGTAAAGTATTAACAAGCTGGAGACTGCTGTCTTCATGTCCTGGTTTGAACTTTCCAAAAGCCAGTGGCTACCAATTATTAACACTGTTGAACCAGACAGACCCCTGATCAAGGCTGTCCTTGTGTTACAATTAAGGTGAAGTAACCAACCTGTGGCCCTCTGCAAGCTGCCAGTTTGGGCCTCCAGACAGAACAACCCCCCCCCAATACATACCCCCTGTTTTCAGCCCCTGATCAGTGAAGGATAGAAAACAAACAGAAACAAGAAAAGGGAGTGGCAGAAGAAGTGAGCTAGGTAGGAAAGGCTCCTTCTTACCTACAGCAAGTCTTTCCTCCCCAGGTAAAAGAGAGCACTAACATGATATAGTATTTTTGTCAGCAGAGACAAGTTCATCCTGTGGTAAGCTCTCACCTCAACAGACCACATGAAAAATACCCTGATGCTAGCAATAAGTGATCCTAAAAATTCAGAAAAAAAGCTACTATTTCAACAAAGTCAGACTGAGAAATGTCTTTTTAAAATTTAAATTTAGAACATATTTTTGAGTTTCTAAGAAAAATATAAACTTAATACTAATTTGACAGCAATGAGATTTGCTACACACATTTTGTTTAGATATTGTTTGCAACATGTGATCATAAGAAGGCATATAGAACAGTTGCAGGTAGGTTTTTGAAGTTTCAAAAACAGGAGACAAAACAAGATTTTGTTTCTGAATTTTATTTTAAACAGGATGCATAGCTAATGGAAGGTGCCATCATTAGAAGAAAAGGTCCATGGTTCTCACCTGAAACAAAAGCTAAACAGACGTTAAAGATCTCCTACTGTAAAAGCAGCAAGACAGCACTTACTCACATGCAAGGTATTGGCTTTTGTTGTGACCTAACTTAAAAGAAATGTGTTCTGCTAAGTTTAAGCCACAACAAAATGTAAGAAGTTTTGGCATGTACTTGGTGCTTAACTTTCAACTATTAGAGTGAAAAACTGCCAGTTCAGCACTTTAAAATTTGTATTTTGTCATACTGTGGCATTTTGCCAGTAGACACAATTGCCAGCAAAATGAAGGGGCATTTTTTTCCATCTAGAAGGAGGTTAGAATGTATTAAAAAAAAGAAAAAAGAAAAAGAAACAGATATGCAGGCCTTTGAAATGTTTCTTAAAAGCTTCTCCAATCTTGAAAACAGAAACCTGTAAAACGCAAGTTAAGAGCGCTTTTAAAAAAGATGTAGAAAATCTAGCACAGAAGCAGGGAATTCTGTTAGGACAGAGGCCTTTTTTTTCACCCTACACCTGCCCTGGTGAGGTGCATGTTCATGTTTTGGGAACAGTAGAAGCAACATGGTGTTACTTCTGGCTTCAATTTCAGCAGAAAATCAGTCAGTTATTCTGAGAAGCATGGGAGGTCTGTCAGGGGAGAAACAAGGAAATCATCATGTTCTGAAGTTGTTTTGTGGAGACATTGGTGATTTAGGAGAAAAAAAGCGGGTTCAAGGCTTTTGAGGTGTCTTAGGGAGCCACGTATAAGGGTTGGGGCCACACATACACCACACTTTTTCCTCCACAATCATGCATTGCAATCTTATACTAATATTTACAACCATGTTGAAAGTATTAACCACAGATGGAACACCTGAAGCTATCTTCCTGGACATCTCCTGGAACATGAATCAGAATAGTTACATACTTCTGGTGGGGTTCAGGAAAGAACACAAAAGATTTCTCATTGCATTCACTTGTTTTCTTGAGCTGAGAATTTCAGGCTGCAGTCCTCTATCTACTTACCTGGGAGGAAGTCTGAATGAACTCAACAGAACCTATGCCTGAAGAGATGGGGAGGATTGCACTGTCTGCTCCTATCAGTTTTTGGAAACATGCACCCAGCTTGAGGGGACAAATCACCAAAAACATGTATTCGCAGACTCATTCAAAAGGAAGTAGGAAGTCAATCTTCTCCCCTAATGTGCAAAATCTACATTTAAAGCTATCAGAAGATGCTTTTTAATATCAAGGTTATATCATACACAAAGACTACTTCAACCTTTCTAAAGTTTGAAAATCATTATACTCCTTTCCACTATGAAGGCAAAAATATTTACTGTTGCATAAAAGGTATGTAAACAAAAGCAAATTGGTACTTCTTGCGTAAGTATTCACCTCCTTTGCTGTGACACTGGTAAAAAGGTTTTTGTGCAACTAACCGCCTCCAAAAGTCACATAATTAGTTGGAGTCCACCAACATGCAATTCTAGTGCCACAATCTTAGATTAAATACACTTGTTTTTTGGAAGACCCTAGAGTTTGTTGGAGAGTGTAACAGATATTAAAACAAAAAAAGCTATCAAAGCAAATCTGAAAAAAAAGGTATGCTGAAGCAGAAATCAGAGTTGCATTACTTTTTTAAAAAAGCAACTATAAAATTCCTCATTTGATCCTTTATTACAAAATGGAAAGGATATGGCTGAATCATTCTCTGAAACTCAGGGACTAAGTAAGGAGGGCATTAGCCAAAAAAAAAAAAAAGCAATCCAGAGTCACTGGTAACTCCAAATGAGTAGTAGGCTTAGATGAAAGAAACCATCCATGGGACAACTTTCTTCCAGACAATCCATCAAACTGGGATTTATGGAAAAATGGTGAGAAGAAAGCCATTGCTGAAACAAATACCTATTAAAGCTCATTCAGAGCCATGTCATGTATGAGGTACAGAAGACACATGGGAAAACATTACCTGGTATGAAAAGACAAAAACTGAACTTTTTGGTCTTGCCAAAACATGCTATGTGTATACAAAATCATCAAGTGTTCACTGTCCTGAAAACAATTTCCTCACAGTGAAACCTGGTGGAGGTAGTATCATGTTTTTCCGTGGCAATTCGTAAGTGTCAGTGAATATTTAGAGGCGATCCTATTCACCTGTTGAAGAGGAAAAAGATGGAGAAAGCAACTATAATATGCATTATTATTATCCTCAGGTTTTGGATGCCTTTTCCAAAGACTCTAATAATCTCATATATTAAAAATATGAGCATATATGTGCGTGCGTGCGTGTGTATGTATGTATGTGTATGCGTGTGTATATATAACCAACCCACTGGCCTAAGGATAACATGAAAGGCCAGCCAATTAAATCCTGGGCACAGAGAAATGTCTTAACCTGGCTCTGAAAAGATGATAATCTGAGACCAAGAAAATGTCCTTGGATATAGCATTCTTGGGGAAGAGACAAAGTTAAAAAGGTTGTCTTCCTTGTCTTTCTAAGGCTCTGTTGGAGGACGTACTTAGAACAAAGCCCTAAATGTTGATTTCAAATTATGGCCAGGTTCATGAGGAACGATATAGTAATATTAGGATCCCAAGTGATATAAGGCTTTAACAGCCTAAAAACAACAATCTGAATTGAACTCATAAATTTACACAGACAGCGAAAGCTTGACCAGAACAGGCATTATACGATCAGGCCTTTTGGTCCCAGTGATCAATCTGATCACTGCATTCTGCGCTAGCTGCATTTTCCAAACCATCTTCGAAGGCAGCTCACCTACAAGTTTCTGCAGTATTCTACCCTGGAGGTTGAAGCCAGATTACCTCTGCCTACATAGGAATGTAGCTAGGCCCCTAGCCAAAACTGTTAGAAAGGACTCTGTGCCTTAGTAGATAATAACAGAACCAGGAGACTCCCCAGACTTCCATGTATCCTATGGGGGAAAAGTTTAAATACATAAAAATATATTAATTATGAAAGAAAAACTAGAGAATAGAACTACCACAATAAAGTCACGCACTTCCAATGTTTGCTCTTTCTCTGTGAGGACTTCTTTTTGGCATCGCAGAAAGTCTGACAACATTCGAGTTAGCTGTTTTCTATCATCTATTTCAGCTGCCAACCTGCCATTGTAATCCGCCAACAACATACATGCATCATCTACCATCTTGGAAAGCTGCTCCCCAGAATCTTTATCTGGAAAGTAAAGGAAAAAAAATATTCACAATACTACAAATTAAAGAGAAAATTTGTCAAGACCTACCAGTTGAGTTATTGGATAACTTCCCATACCTGTTATTCTATTAAGTAAGGAAACATCTTGGACTTCAACGGGTAATGAGGCTATTCTTTGATGAACTGCTGCATCTCCAGAGGCTGCATTTTCTAATTCTTGTAATGCTCTTATGAGATCTGCAGTCTGAAAAATGTAGATTACTTTAGAAAATAATCACATATTAATGAAATGATGATGGCACCAGAACCAGTGTGGTGTAGTAATTAGACTACTGCAACATGACTAGGCAGACACAGGGTTACAACTCCACTTGACCACGAAGCTCAGTAGATGACCTTGGACTAGTAACTCTCTTTTAGCCTGACCTATCTCACAGGAGTGTTGAAGAGGACAACATATACCACCTTGAATGCCTTGGAAAAAGGACAGATACAATACGTAACAAATAAAACATTAGAAAGCTCAAGTAGGACCTGGTGCAAAATAGCTCAATCCAGCATCCCACTGTTCAGGAGACAAATTTGACTGCTCCTCTCTATTACAGTAAGCTCTCTGAACCAGTGGGAACTTAGTAAGTCACCTTACCAAGACTAGCAACTGAACTGAGGCCCAGGGCTGCAGATGCTTTCCTTCAATCTTGCCCAACCATCCCTGTTGCATTTTCCACCTCCCAGCTCCAGGAATCAGCGTTCTATTGCCATAGGCAAAGTGGGCTGTAAAGAAATTCATCACCGCTATTTTTAAAAAAAATTCAAATCAATGATTTTGCACCTTTGCTAAATTCAGGAACCACTTCTTTGCTGACACCACCTTCTTGTACATGGATGATGCAGTGTTGGCTACATAAACAATGATAATCAGAGAACTGAGAATGTATGAGCACATACAAGCAAGAATATGCAGCAAGCTACACAGAGCATCCCAAGCATTACCTGAGTAGCTTAGAGGTCTGAAAAAACAAAACTTGGAATCAAAAACAAGAGTCTCTCTCTAACACCGGTCTTACTTCATATGCAATTTTTCTTTACAGGTTTTAAATATTTAAAATGCAACCAGTGTACATGAAATTCAATAGGACATAAGGATTCTGAACATAACTGACCATTTGACAGGGACTGGGAGAAGCTCTGAAGAAACTATTTAAGTAAAGTGATCTTTGCTCATACTAAGAGCAGCAATATTACAACGGACTGCCCTATAAGGCTGCTGTAAGCTATGCTTGCAGCACAGCCCTTCATGCCAGAACACTTAAATACACAGCTGGTGTGTTCTTTACTGCATTCTCAGTTCAGCCTATAATGGGCAAATACAGATGGCACTCCACATTTGCCAGTTTAACTTCCATGAATTTATCTGTTTCTCCAACCCCTGTATCCAGAAAGTGCTTTGTTTCCAGGAGAAGCCTCCCTCTTTTTTGGGGAAGGGGGATAGTGCCTATCCCTTTAAAAAACTGCCTCTGGTCCTCTTCCTGTTTCCAATCAGCCACTACTTGGCCAGCTAAAGAGGGATCACAACACAATTCTCAGTACCACAAACCCTCTCAATGACCTGCACACACTCAAGGAAAGAGATAGGCAAGAGAGAATAAGTATAGGGTCACCCTGCTGACCTATTCCCTTTCCCTCTCCTTTCCCTGGCTTGGTTTGGACCCTGGGTGCTTGATCTCCTCACCATGCCTTGGCTTCCTTCCCACAGACACCTGCAAACATTTTGGTATTTGCAATTTTTCCACTTTTGTGGAGGCCTTGCATCCTTAACACTAGCAAGCAAATATGGAGGGACAAAAGCCATTTCACAGTTTCAGCTTCAGTTTTACTTGTAAGACGGGTCTCACACTGTAGGGACACACTACAAGGTTCTTTTAAATTATGGACAGACCTGCCATACTCAGTATCAATGACAATGCAGGATTGTCATAAACTACTCTCCTCTAGCCACAGACTCTTCCAGTTTGCTGTACAGAAAAAGAACTTCACTTACTTTTGAACTTGTATTCGTAGGATTTGAGAGAAGTTTTTAATGCTAAAGAAAAGCTGAGTCAAACTGAAGAATAACTCTTATCTTTGATATTACCTTTTCTGAGTCTTGGGAAGGGGGATAGTGCCTAGCCCTAGCCTCATAAAAATCATGGGTTTTTCCACTTATTTCTTGGGCAGCTCTCTTTCTGTCCATGGGGATATTTAAAATAGTGTGAATTACAAAGTTATCTATGCAGAAAATGAAACCATTCTCTATGCATCCATTCTGTATCTCCAAGACTCTCCGTACATCTTCTGATTCCTGCCACTCCATTCCTTCCACAGTTCCAGTCACTTAGCATTTGCTTTCAATATTCTTTGCCACTGAGTCCTTCTTTGTCTGGTCTGGAGTCTCTCCTCTATTGAAGGCTTTTTTCTCCTTGGCATTTTTGTACTTATGCAAATTAATGCAAACCTTGGGGTCTCCCCATGTCTGTCAATACCTCCCCCCTTCTGTGTGGGTGCTACTGTTCTATCTAATTTATGTCAAGAATCTTTCTATGGACTCTGAAAGTGGAATGCATGATGATAGTCTCCTACCCAGGATATAGAATATCACAGCAAAATATACTAATCATTTCCCTGCAACTTTGTTAGCTCCTACACATTCCCCACAATTTCCCTTTCCCATTATAACAAATTAATGCAAACCAATTATGTACAACATACTACATAAACTACTATACATCTATAGACTATGCATATTAGTGTGCATACTGCTATATACATTACTACATAAACGAAGCAGATATAAATGTGCCCTATATTTGATTAACATCAGGATCCACAGACAGACAAAACAAATCTCACTCCTTTTCAACAGTGCATTTCTACTTCCATGTTATTAGAATTTCAGCCAAAAGGAACTTGCCATTCTTGTCAAATGAGACATATTTACAGAACTGATACTTTCTACTTCTTCAAGGTCACACATAATTTCTCATTCTTTTTGTCTAGAGGTAAGAAGCATTTTCTCTTATTTCTTTATTCTGTGAAGTCATGGATATCAGACAAAGTGGTTATCAGAATTTGTACCTATCAATATGTGTAGACTAAACTAATATGATCTTGCGTTCTACCTGCTCCAAAGATGTGGACTCATTTCTGTACCATGGCTGGTGGGGTGTCAACTCAGGAGATCCCCCCAATGTTTTTGGACTCCAAGTCCCACCATCCTAAACAAGCACTGCCAGGATGAGGAACGTTGGGAGTTATCCTCCAGCATTATCCGGAGGGCTGCTTCATTTTCACATCTCATGCAAAAAGGGCACATTAACCAGATCAGCAATACCACTACTTCTTCAACTGGTATGTATCCAGCACAGTAAATTACAAGGCATGCACTCATTACCAGCCATTATAACTAGGATATTGAAGAAATTGTCTATATTGTGTAATCATTCAGATGTTTTTGGACTGCAAATCCCATGATCCCCTATGACTGCCCATCCTAGTTAAGGCTTCTGAGAACTGCAGTCAAACAGCATCTGAAAAACCACAGTTGCCATCTCGTGCTGTGTATCAAATGAATCAAAAGATTATTACTGGCTTCTTCTATACATATTCTCTCAATAATTAATAATAATAATAATAATAATAATAATAAAAAAATTTATTTATATCCCGCCTCTCCCAATGGATCGAGGCGGCATTACAACAGTATATAAATACATTAAAAACACTAAAATGTAACCGATCCTCCCCACCTACCAACCCTTCTAACCCCTAATGTGCATACACGTATTTAATTCAGAAAAAGAACTCAAAGTGCAAAAGAAGTGTCCAGCAAAGATTTAGAAGACTCTAACACAGTTTTTACTTTTACAGACTATCTCTACCTGTGGAGGATCACTTGGAGAGCTTTGTGTTGAGCAGTTGTCTTCAATTTTTATTTGATCATATGTGCGTTTTCTTGGGTTTTTCTCACCATCTAAAAATGGGAGAGAAGATTAAGCATCTTAAAGATAGTTGAGATAATATGTGAACCATAGGAGCTGAAACTGAATGAAGTTTACTTACATAAAGCCTGTCTAAGCTGCTCCAATACATCATTTTCGTAAACAGACCTTTCTTCCCAAATAGACAGCACTCGGCCAAGGTGCTTCTTACAACTCTCATCAGTTTCACTGCAGTGAGGAAAAAATGCAAATTCACCACTAATACAAATAGAAGTAAAGAAGGGTTAACAGAAGCTGTAACAAATTCCTTTTCATGCCCCTATAGCTTGTCACCTGATTTATAAACAAGGAAAGGGGAGAAAGTCAGAAATAAACTTCTCCCTGTTTACTCAGAATCAAGAGCCCTATTTTAGCTACTGGTATTTATTTTTGTTTATTACAATCCGTGAAAGCATGAAAGGCTAACTCTTTTTTACATGCTTGGAACATAAGACTGCTGGATCCAGCCTTCCTCACTGTACTTATCATTCATGACAATTTATCATCCCTGTAAGGCAAAGAAGTTAACTTTGCAGCCCATGGGAAGCATACCAACTGCAAAGCACTTCTGTGTAACATCAGGGTCCCTCCCAGCCTCCTCAGGCGCTAACAATTTAGAGAAGGACCAAAAGGGAAAAAAAGATTCATGTTCCCAGAAACTTTCCAGGGACATGATTCTTTATTTAAATGCTATTTCAAATCCATTCACACCTTCTGAAGCCCTAAAATTACATCTTTATAACACTGTGGTGACCTTCAGATCACTTCCAGGAGAATTCCGTGGGTGGCTTAAGTTCCATTAATTTGACATGGGTTGTGAAGTTTTTTGCCTATGGAAGCTCATTTGGGACCGTGCACACATAATACTTGCAAAGTGAGCCAAGGGAGGGGGGAGGCGCCAAGCCAGCTAACAGATTTTGCAAGCAACACATGCACGGTCAGTCCCAAGTGAGACCCCATAATTAATTCATCTATTTTTCAACCAATTCCATATTCTGACAGCGCTCTGGTCCCTAACCTGTCAGATATGTGGGGGAAGCTTGTACAATACAAGACAAATCTAAAGCCAACTAATTGTTTCTTAGGTGGCTATTCCTAGAAAGCATATACATTTATGGTATACATCTCTTTAGAATACTAAATAACTTAGTTCTCAGGGCCTTCATGTCATATCCTAAAATATTTTCAAATCTCCCAATAAAAGCTATATCCATGGACAGCTACACTTCACTGAATTTTCTTCTTTTTGTAAAGTATTTTCAGTTTAACTTGGACACATATTTCAGATACTTAATAAAGCAGGTAAAAATTAAGAATTAACATGAGATTTTTTAAAACTTTTGTTTGCTCAACAGAAGTCAAACAAACAAGCTAAATCATATGAGCATTGACTTAAGGCATTGGAATGTTTTCTCATACAATATTTTGTAGGAAACAAGTTTTAATGGCAGTCATATTGCTAATACACTCACAAAAATTATGTTGTACCTCGAAACATGCTTAAAAGCCTCCACTATGACAGGTGCAAAGTCTTTTGTAAATTCTGGCCCTTTCCTTTTGCTGTTCTGAATAACATCATTGGCCAGATACAAAAATGTCAGTTTCCTGTTTGGTTTTGCTAAAAAAGAAAGAAGAAAAGAGGAATGAAGTGTTACAGCAGTTTAAAGCAATCAACGCTCTCATATTTAACTGAATCTTTATTGGTTTTAAGATGGCACGTTCTGAAAGATACAAATCTTAGAGTTTACACTTATGTGAAGATTTAACTGATCCAATTGTGATAGACTAGCCATGTCCATCATACTGCATGAATATCTCCTCACCTGTGTATCAATAATCACTCTCTTACATAAACAAATTGTATTCAAATCAATGTTAATATTCACACATGCCTCTAAAGGAAACATTTTGCCAAACTGTTTGGGGCTTGAAACAGATTACGTACAGTAGGCTCTTCATACTATACTTAAGCAGAATGTTTAAAAAAGTCTATTGCTTTGAAGTAAAAGTTGATTTATTTTATTCGATCTTTCCATAAAGCATCTTAAGTGCAATATAATCTATAAAGGCATACAGTGGATAGGAAGCTTCTACAGTGGAAATATATCATCTGGGGTAATACTATGTTTTATATGTAATATATAATATAGAAGGCCTTTGGCTTTAAGGTTTTAAAAACGGCAGTTTTAGTCCCACACTTTCTCTTTGGCCTTGTGCCCCACCGGTTCCTCACTCTCAAGTTTCTCTTAAAAGTTAATTAGGATCAACCTTGTTCTGAGCAAATGAGGTTCATATTTTTTTAGATGATCAATTGGCCTTTTTTATATTAAGACTGAGTTCTGATCTTGGAAATGAAACTAATTCAGATTACCTTCACAAAGAACTGAATGGGAGAAGGTTCTGCCCTATTGATGTATTCTCTTGATGTTGGTTCTACTAGACCTCTCAGCCACCTATAAAACTACCATCTTCTTTGACATCTGTTCAGAAATTAGGGGCACTGTCTTGCAGTTGTTCTTAAAAAGACTCAGTAAAAGACATTGGGAAACTTCTGTTCGGCTATCTGGCCACCAGTAGTTAGCGGCTTCCATGTCAGTGGGACACTGAATCCACTCCTGAATTTAGTCTGGACTTTACAAGAATGGTCAAAATGATGAACCCTATCTACAAACAAGACTGTTCTACACAGAATGCATTACAATAATCTAACTTAGATGTACCTAAGGAGTAAGTGACTACAGTTACATTCCTCCTCCAGGGATGTCTAAAGTTGGTTCAATAGTCTTAGCTGTAAAGCAGGGGTGAGGAAAGTGCCTGCTGCACAGCAAGCCAAGAAAATGAAGTTTGGGGATGCAGAGAGAAGACATAAGCATTAACCCTCTGCACCAGTGATATAGAAGTGCAAAGATCACTCCCTTGCTCCCTCCACCACTGCCTCTGAAGACAAAGGAAGAAACAAGGTTACCAGCATCTTCTTGGATACCCGGCTCTTTAAGTTTTCAGCACTAGGCTGTTTGGAAGGGGAAGAGGATAATGGGGAAACCATCCCTTTTTCCTTCCCACGCAGCCAACTCTGAAGGCCCATTCAAGAAGTTTCTGGCTCTTCAGGGAAGAGCCAGCAGCTAGTCACAATGGGGGGGGGGTTCTTTGACTCTGAAAGCAGCAGGAGTGATGGGGTAGGAGTGAATGTACACTTGCTCACTCATTCCGCTACATCACTGTAGATGAAGAAGAAAGAAGGATAAAAGATATGAAGGAGGGAAGATATGAGGGAGGGAAGGAGGGGGCTTTAAGTCTTACTGATAGGAAAAGGAGGGTGAGAGTGCTGACAAATGAATGAACAGATTTCACTTTTAATTTTTTAAAAGAAATAAACAGAGGGAAAAAATAACAAGCAGAGTTGCAGAACCCCAAGTCCCATGGGACAGCAATGTCCCAATCCCTTTCAGTTGTTCACATTGCTGTAAAGAATACCGCTGGCCATAGCAACCGTCTGAGAATCCAGGAGCAAGCCCAACCCACACATCTGATCCTTCACACAAGATCAGATGATCTACTGATCAAAGAAAGTGTCTGTTTTGTCTGGGTGAAACTCTTCTCTCAGCAGACATACAAACATTAAATAGCAAAGAGATAAGGTATCATCTTAGAGGGGACAAAAAGACAAAGACCAAGACATTAATCTTCTAGCTCCACATTTTAGATTCCAGGAAACTGTCTCCAAGTCCACTCTCTGTTATGTAATGGGGGGAGATATTCAGTGGCATAAAAAGCTGCCAACAGGTCTAACACAACCAATACAGATGCATTCTCCCTGTTGTGGTCTTAATTTGATCATCCACTAAGACAAGTTTTAAAAGCTGGACTGAAATGTATCCAGAAAATCCAGAACACCCATAGAGTCAACTCACCACAATGTGACCTTCTCCCAAAACAAAATACTCAGGATTAGCCTAAAATTATTAAATTGTATTAGAATTTAGGAAGGGCTTTTTCAGCAAAGAGTTTATTGCCTATAAGAAAGGTGTGGGTTATCCATGGACTCAGGCAGATTTAAAAAAAAAAAATTAACATGTGAAAAAAGTAACAAATCATTTATCACAACATGAAAAAAGAAATTTGCATAGTGAATGACAAAGGTCTGGAGTTTTTCCTCTTAGAATCAGATGTGCAAATTTGTTTCACACATTTTAATGACAGAAACATGTTTCAATTCCAAAACCTTTGACAACTCAAACTTTTTACTTACTGTGTTGAGCCCTGCAAGTTACAAAGTACGGAAACTGAATCATATCTCTGTTTCCATCCCAACAGTCTTCCCTTTCAACCTTTCTCTGGCTCTATTTTTATAAGACTGAGATTATAATATATTCTACTAACTGAATTTTGAATTCACATTCTTAATCTCTAGTAACATATTATTTTCAAGACATACTTATTACGTTATCAAGGAAAGCAGAATTCTCAGTACCATGGAACATGCACCACAACACTGCAGAAAACAAGGCAAGATGTTTGGGTATCTATTTTCACAAATGTCTTAATTTGCTAAATCCAGAATATAGTCCTGTCCTTGTAATAAGCTTCTACAGGCCTTGGTAGGAACCCAACTTTCCACAAGAAAGGTCATATAGACAGCAATTTCCATTTGGATGATATAGAAACATGAGCTGACTGGCTTTCACCTGTGAAAATAATTTTCCAAGTGGGCACTATCTTTAAGCAACTGTCTCATGAACTATGTAAATATGCCCATATACTTCAAATGGCATATTCTGGGATATTTCAAAGCCAATGGTATCATTGAATTTTTGAAGTTACGGAGAAGTACAGGGATAGAAATAATGGATTATAATGCATGCTGTTTATTACTGAACCATGTGCAAAATATGCCATCTATTCTATTAAAGATACATCTTTTGTATGTTGCGTTAGACAGGGACAAGGCAACCTGTTTCATGGGAAAGTGTAGCAAATTTTTATGGGCAATAGCGTGTCATCTCTAGTTGTATCATCAAAGGAAGCACTGGTCACGAAGCTGGAAAGACTGGCTAATCCCATTTAATCAACAAGAATTTGTTAGGTGATGTTGAGTTCCACAGATGCAATGGATCACTCGAGTTGGGACTAACAGTCGGATTTAGGCCCATATATTCCTCACAGCTAGTGTCTATTGCAACACATAATTTTCTCAATATTTTGCCACAAATCAAACAGTCTCTTTCTTTCATATTGTGACATATAGTTGTTCACACTACCAAAGGAAGGTATAGTTCCATTGCTGCAATCCCAACAAAGCAAATTAAAAACCTTTTATTCACTGAGTTGAAAGGCATGCCTCAGTCTCCAGAGGTAGTGCTGGGATGCATCATGAACATACTATAATATCATGAATTACAAAAATTACAAAATCTTTGTTCAGAGTCTCCCTTCTATCCAGGGACAACTTTTCAGAAATTTGGGACTACTTCTAGAATCCATTTTAATACTCTTGGCTAGAAATTTAAATGCAGTCTCCAGGGCTGGATGTAATATATCCTAGGATGTTGAAAGAGTTTTTATATGATATACCAGAGTAAGTGACTAATCCTACATTAGAAGAACATGTGAGGTGTCAGAAGATTGAAGCTGAGTGAATGTTGTCTTTATGGTCAAAAGATGGATCCAAGAAACAGCAAACTGGTCACCTTGAGGCTTATACTAGACAAAGTTCTAGAACCATTCAAACAGTTGTCCTCTCAGTTAACTAGAAAATAACCCAGAAATTATTAAATGTCAGCATAAGTTTAACAAGAAAAAGTCATGTCAGACCAACAGTACCTCTATTTTTGAAAGAATCATCAGTCTGGTAGTCAGTCCATGTTGAAAGGATGATAAAATGTGGATTAGATCAGTGCTTCTTAAGCTAACAGATGTGGATGACACGTAATTTTTAAACTCAGTGTCCCATTAGCCAGAGCACTTTCTTTCTTTACTGGAAACTCTCTAGGGTGATGGGTCTTGGATGAGCATCAGTCCATGGACTGCCACTTTGAGAAGCACTGGACTAGACTACCACAAGGTGATCCAATACCTAGCTGAATATATGCAACATGTGGCCATTAACAGTTTTCCAGTATTAAATTAAGTGCCCCAGTGCTCTGTCCTTTGTCCTCTATTGTTCAACAATTTCATGAATGACCTAGATGAGAGTACAGAGGAGAGGCTTTCATCAGATTCGTATTGGAGAATAAGTAACACTGTAAGTGAAGAGTAAAAGTGATTCTGACAGGCCAGAACAATGATTATAATCCAAGATTATAACATTCTGTATTTAAGTATAAAAGGAAAAAGTACAAGAAGTGGGAAATCTGGTCTGGCGGTAGTATATGTCAAAAGTTAAATATTAGTCAAGAGTATGCATAGCTGCTTAAAAAAACAATGAAATCCTAATCTATGTTGGCAAAAATACACTCTTCAAATTCTATTATATTCTCTTTTGATGAGGCTGCATTTGGTAGACTCTTTCCAGTTCAAGAATGCCACACTTTAAGAAGGATTCAGACAAAAATAAAACATGTCTACAGGAAGGCAATCAATGTCCAGAAAATAAGTATTTTGAGAAATGGCTGAAAGATGGATATGTAAAGAAAAGATTGTAGGAAAACAGGACAGCTGTCTTTGAAGTATGTGGAGGGCTGCCAGGCAGGACAGATTTATCATCTGTTGCTCCAGAAGGAGGAACTAGAATAACCTGACAGTAAGAGCACAGAAGCAGACTGAGTAAATATGAGTAGTAAGAATTTTGAATATTATATAGATATCAGAATTGCACTCTACTTGGCATATTTTTGACAATTAATAATCTTCTACTGCAGACATAAAAAGGCAACTCATGCATTTTTTTTAAAAAAAATTGAGTTATGTATAAATAGCTTCTGTTAAAAAGAAAAGCCAGCTATCAGTGGCAAAACTGCCACTTGTCTCTAAATTACTACTGACTGAATTTAGCCAGACCACACGTTTTCCCACAACACATCCTTTCTCTGCCTCTCAAATCATCCTCTCCTGTGACTGTCACTCTTTCCTTACTATTTTGTCTTTAAGAAGCTGAAGTTAGTCACACTTGTTAAGGGAAGAGGAACAAAAGTCCTGATGTCTTAATTCTCATCTTGTTAATTATGCACTAAGGCAATTAAAAATATAATACAAGAAACTTCGCAAAAGCCACTGTATATAGCTAATTAATTAGTTGTATACTTTGGCAAGGTTAGTCCGTTGGGAACTGATGGTACAAAGGTTACAATTAGTGCACAACAGATTATCTAGCTCAGCACTATTCAAAGTAGTTGTCCATGGGCCAGTGTTCACCTGCAAGCCACTAGCTACCAATCCCTGGAGCTTCCGGTGAGAGAGGGGGACCAATCAACTGTAGCATTGGGCACATAATATGGCATACTGGGGGAAAAAGCTTCCCATTTCACTGTATCAAGTAGCCTGAGAAGCACTAATCTAGCTCATCACACAACAGCACACTGCTGAACTCACTACCCCGTATTATCACAGCCTTTTATCTAGCTGTTTCTGTATTTTACAGGCTATTCTTTAATACTTAACACTAAGTTACAGTACATAGCCTACACAGTCTCTCAATTGTGATCTGACAATATCATATAAACAAATTAAGCCATGATCTATGCAAAGGACTATTAATTTTTGTAGGTTTCTGAGCTAATTTCAGAATGCATAATGCAGTTCTCATGACAAATGAGGCCCTCTCTTGATTATTCATATTACCCAGTTTAAAAAATTGAAGGAAGGAAGACAAAAGAAAATGTGCATCAGAACACTGAAGTCCTAAATTGCTGTATCTGCATTCAGCAAATCAATTTACACAGAAATGTCACACACAGATGCAAGCATGAAAGTTTTTGTTGTATCTGTAATAGCACTCTATGAATTATAACATAGCGGACATAACACACATTTTAAAGCACATCTTTAAGCATCTGTCCATTTCCAGCATGCATATATTCCCTAAACGCTGACCTGAGATACTGGACACAGGGAGAATCTAGTTATTATGAGTGTCATGGGTTGGTATTAAAACTGGTCAGAAATGTTTATATGATCTGCCCGAAACTCCAAAGAAAAAGGTCAAGATAAGACATAAAGCATTTATAACTGCTAGAAGGTATAAGTTTATATATGCATGTAAAAGTATTGAAATATAGGATGCGCATTGTTTTAAATACAGTAAAAAATGCAGCATGACCACAAAGTAAGGCTTTATCATTATACTGACAGCCAAGGGATTAACTCTGGGGAAAAAAATCAGACACAAACTGCTCCTCAAAAAGCAAAAGAGTCCAAAACAAGAGGCTTACAAGGTTATAAGCCACAATAAGCACTAGAATAGATTTAGGATTCCACAGTTTTGTAAAGACTTTTATCAAAGAAAACTGTATAAAGCAAAATATATGGCTGAATAAAGAATAAATTCAATTTTTAATAACACAGACAGAGTGTATTTAAAATTATATCCAAAGTGTTCTGAGAAATGCTCATAATGACTAAATTTTCTTATTCTGCATGATGTCACTATTTTAACAATGGAAATTTGAGCTACAATAAAGAAAGCTGGAGTGCAGTGGTTCTGCCATAGGAAAAGTAACATAATAGCAATTTATGAAGCAAGATTTTTGAAGAATACATTAGCATTAGAAAGGCTGCCAGAGGGTTCATATGGAGATAAACTACACTCAGAAGGAAAAAATATGAAATATGTACACACTTGAACTGTTCTGAACCAGTGATAAACATGAAATGTTACAAGACTAACAGGAAACAAAATACAGATTTTATATCAGAAATACAGAAGTGATTTAGATTCAGAGCTAACTTTAATGATTTCATTATTTTAAATGTGAGTACTACAATCTTTATTTACAAAAAAGAGTATTTTCTTTACAAGTTCTTAGCTCCAAATACCTTTATAAAACTTGAAAGCCAGTATTTGAAATATTAATGTCAGACACTGCAAATTATTCTCATCAGGCTGTCTTTCCAAAAATGTTTTAAGGCAACAACCAACAATAATACTAGAATACTATGCCAGGTAATTACCCAAGTGGAGCACCTCTAAAAAAATTCCTATCAATTACACACACACACACACACACACGGTGCACAGTGTGGAAGTAAAAGACACTCCTCTCAATAAAACCAATCCAACACATATTAAAATAGCCAACTCACTTTCTCTACAACATGTGAAACAACATATTACTGGAAGATGAAAAAGATGCACAGGTAGGAAGCCCTGTAACATTACAATTAAAATGTGAAAGGGGGAGTAATGTAAAAACTAAGATCTTGAGGAAGAGGGTATTTCGTGAACATTTCTCTCAATTTATCAATCCACACAAACACACTTGTGGAAGCAAGATCCTAAGCCACTATTTTATTTGTTTGTGGAAACATATAAAGCAGCTTTTAAGATAAACCAGAATAAGGCACACTAATGTGCTACTTCCAACTGTCAAGCTAAAAAATTCAATAGCTTCTTTGCCCTAACCATAGTACACATCTGTTTCTTGTCATTTTTGTGCAGACTGTAAGCCAAACTAATTATGAGAAAGGGAGCCAATAAATAAAAAAAATCAGTAATTTCATTAAGAGAAGTAATTATGCAATTACAGTTATGCATGAGATTTTCTTTTCCACAACATATCCATACTGATGTGATTTAATAATACGTAATCTTGCACATTCAGTTGTTTCCTTGGTACAAAGCCATGACAAAGACTTTTGCAGATGAAGTAAGAGCAGTCAAAGTACAGCATTCAATTATTTGTAAAAGTTACGTATAATTCTCAAGATTTCATAGGCTTTTAAAGGCCTTTAGGCTGCAATACAATGCACACTTACCTGCTGCAAATCCCACTGGACTTAATGGGCCTTATTTCTGAACAAGCCACACACAGGATAAATACCAAAAGAAGATATGCTATGCATATGGACACTAAGGACAAAGGAACCTCTCAGTTTTGGCTCCAGTTTCTCAAATTTCTCACCGAAAAACTATTCAACTGGATCCTGTATTTAAGAATGCTCACAAAAATTTTATGCATTTCTGTGAGAATGTGTTTTAAGAATTGTATTTTTTGTACATGGGCTCTGTTATAACAAGCTATTTTCCACACAATAATGCATTTGTACATTCATTTCACTATAGCACATTTTTTAAAAATTGGAAAGTATACTATTATTTCAGAAAAGTTCAAATTTGGTCCACAACTCTGTTCTGGTTCACTCATTGGTTCAAAAAGTGCAAATTCAGTAAATGGGCACACAAGTACAGACAGAATGTGCATGTTATTTGTTTAATCAGATTATCTACTGCTCTATACCAACAGTTATGGGGTTAAATTAAGATGTAAAAACATGTTAGGCTGAAAGGGTTCGGGATTTTTTTTCCTCACCACACTTCTTCCCAGTTTCAGCCTCAATTGACTGTATTCTCTCAAATATACCTGTCTTCTGGTTGACTGCTAAAACTACAGTAGTCCCTTCATACTCATGAGGGATAGGGACAGAGAACCCTCATGAATGTCAAAAAATCGTGAATAGGTGGGCACCCTCCCTCCAGGCTCCTGCCCATTGCAGCGAACCAGTGGGCCTCCTCCAGATAGAGCCCGTGTGAGGGGAGGTCCCAGGGTGTGCAGGGAGGCTGCGATTGCCGACACTGCATGCCCCTGCAGGCCTGTTCCCAATCCTGCAGGCCTTTTTCGGAGCACCCATGTAAGCGGAGGCCCCAGGGCATGCAAGGAGGCAGCGATTGCTGGCCCTGCATGCCCCTGCAGGTCTGCTCTGGAGCACCCGCCCCAGCACAGGCCCTGGGGCATGCAGGGAGGCAGCGACTGCCAGCCCTGCACACCTCTGTGGTCCTGGTCTGGAGTGCCTATGCGAGCAGAGCCCCCAAGGTGTGCAGGGAATGGGCGATCACCAGCCCTGCACAGTTCTGCCCTGTAGGCTTCTGCTGCCCCCGCGGAGGGCCCATGAGGGCTGCGGGGAGGGAGTGCGGGGGGGGATGATCATTCCTCCTCCCTGTGCCAGGCCAAAAGGCCAGGGAGTGTGAGGGGGGAATGGGGGGCGCAATGGGCACTTCCACAAATAATCAAATCCATGAATGTGAAATCCACTAATGTGGAGAGAGAACTGTATACTGAAAGGGCAGTACTTACAACTACAGAGCTCACACTTCTCCACTGGCTGACTAGAATTAAGTCCAATTCACATACCACTTGAAGACTGTCAGTCCTGATTTCTAAGCATGTCAATGAACCAGAGTCTCTTCTTTTCCCCTCCTTTCTTATTTTTGTTTCTTGATTTTTCAAACAGATATTTCTTTGATTATAAATTAGATTGTTTGCATTAAAATTAATTAAAAAAAACAAAATGTGAAATGGGGGGTGATGAACTAGCCTAACTTCTCAGACATGCAGCACAAGGTCAGAAAATAAGATTTCAATCCTGGGAAATAATGGAACCAAACACAACAAGACTTAATTTTCAGGAAATATGCACAGGTTTAGCGTGAACAGCAAAAGGTAAGGTCTTGGCAAATTTTGCCCTGGTTATCAATACTAGCCAAAATTTTGGGACTCCTGTTATGGGGTGACTTTGGAGAATATTTTATTCTCAGTTCTATTTGAGTCTTTGCAATATGGAATGGTACTAATACTGAAGTATCACAATTTTTGTATAGATATAGGTTGTGCTATGTTTGTTATTCACATTGTTTTTCCTTGTCAATTTGCAGGTGTGAAGGCCTAGGGAAAAAAACTGGTAGAATTAATTTTAAAACCAGTGTTTTTCTGGAGTTTTTTGCCCCCCCCCAAGGCTTGTTTTCCAGCATGATCAGTGAACTGGATTGCAGAATATTTTATTCAATCATTATTTATAAAATAGTCAAGACAAGTTTCTTATCTGTTACTTCTCCCTGTATTATTCCTTAGAACTAGATAACAGGCAGCTACATCCCACATCCCACATCATTCCAATTCCTGGTCTTGGTTTTCTTTTTGTGGGTATGAGTGCTAAGTACTAGGGGAGACAAAATAATATACTTTGTTTTACTAATGTTAGTGGTTTCTTCTGTTTTTTTATTGTTTTGTGTTTTTGCCTTCTTCTCATAAACTGGCAAAATTTAAGAAGTTCCTTATAGAGCAGGTGTTTGTCGCAGTTCAGAACCTTGTAGCATAAAATACAATAAAAAAAAACCCAGTTTATAATTTATTTTCTGAATAGTCCACACTTTTCATATATCAAGCCTGTTTCTATACTGGCACATTAACTTAAACATAATACATTTTTGTTCTTAAAGTAACAATCTGTAAAGGGACCCAGTATAACATGTTTCTCATTTCTCCCCAAATGCCTGGTTCCTTCTGAAAAAAGTTTTTTCCATAGCTTCAAAATTTCTGGAAACTTTGCATCTTTAAGTAGAACACCTATACCCTCAGAACAGTGCTCTGTGCCCCCAGTTATGTTTAAAAACAGCCAATGCTTCTGTACTCCAGCTCGCAACATAATGGTTGTACTTGACATTCCTGCAAGCTTCCCATGATATGAAAATGATATAGATTGCAAAAAAAATAAATAAGTAAAAAATCCAATACAACCATTTTCAAGTACCTCAAACCAACAACACCAAATTCAACAGTGTATTTTATAACCCTATGGAGCCAGAAAACACCCATCTTTGTCCACTGTATCTTATTTAAACTTCCCACTACTACTAGTATTTGGAGGCAACACTTCCATCACAATGCCATAAGCTCTTTGCCTGGATGAAGTTTTCTGCTGCAAAATAAGACTATGATCCTATACAGAATCCTTTGGGAATAATCCCGCTAAAATTAGGAGTGTTTACTTTCTGAGTTAATGTGTGCAGAGCCTGTGAGCCTTGTACCTTTATTTTAGGTGCAGGAAGGCATGCTTAGAGGCTGATACCACTCAGCTTCAATGTATGCTTCACAAATTATAAGCCCTCAATACTGAGAAAAGTTTAGGTCCTAGATCAGGGATGGGTGAAGTACCTCCAGATGCTGTTGGACTGCAACTCCCACCACTTTTCACTAGCTGAGGATGAGAGCTGAAGTTCTAGCAGAGGATTGCTTTTTGGCTCCTCGTCTGAGCTCCCAAACAAAGACAGGAACATTAATGGCCATATCCTATATGCTGTTTACTGTGAACATAAGTACCCCCCTCAACACTCAGTACAATGGGGCGTGCGCTGGGATGAGACGCTACAATCTATGGCAGGTCTGCAAGGCACAAAACGAGCCATGGTTGTTACCTCTGCAACATCCTGCGAAGGCCACACTTTATTAGGAACTCAACGGGGGGGGGGGCAGGCTAAACCTCTCGCGCATCAGGCTATTGGGTACCACGGCCCTGTTTGGTTCCCTCAGAAGATGCCCTTCCCTCGCAAGCCTCCTCCTCGTCGTCATGTCCAGGCGCAGCTCCACAGGAGGAGGCCGGGGGATGCGGGCGCTTTCCCGCACCCCCGCACCCCTTTTGCTCCTCGCGTATTCTCAGCTCCCCCTCGAAGGCAGTCCCGCAGCGACGCCGCCAAACGCCGCTTGCTTTATTCCACGCCTCAAGGCCAGCCGGCGTCGGCCAGCCAACCGGCCTGCCCGCGTTCCCCCCTCCACCTTGTCTCACCTTTGCGCAGCTCTCGCTCCCAGACGGTGACGATGAGAGGCGAATGCTTTCGGTGGTGGATGAGCCACAGGCTCAGCGTCTGGACGCTCTGCTGCGAATTGCTCAGCTCCGACAGCTTCCGCTCCAGAGCCGACTCCGAAAAAGCCGACATGGCGCCCCTCCTTCTCCGCCACCTCCGCGCCAAGCCAAGAGGCAGGCAGCGCGCCACCACCCGCGCTCCTGACAAAATGGCGGCGGCGGCACAACAGCTGCAAGGGACACGCCCCTCGCCTGACGTCACCGAGAGGAGCCGGGGCACTACGGGCAGGACGGGCCTGGAGATACTCCTCCAGAGTTGCCATTTCCTCAGTAGATTGTTATAGTAGTAGTAGTAGTAGTAGTAGTAGTAGTAGTAGTAGTAGTAGTAGTATTTTTATTATTATTATTATTACACTTTCAACATCTTATGGAATCTTTAGGGTTACAGTTTAGGGAGGGGGCCTCAAAGGTCCCTCCCTAAACTGCAATTCTCCTCCAGAGTTGCCATTTCCTCAGTAGATTGTTATAGTATTATTATTATTATTATTACACTTTCAACATCTTATGGAATCTTTAGGGTTACAGTTTAGGGAGGGGGCCTCAAAGGTCCCTCCCTAAACTGCAATTCTCCTCCAGAGTTGCCATTTCCTCAGTAGATTGTTATAGTATTATTATTATTATTATTATTATTACACTTTCAACATCTTATGGAATCTTTAGGGTTACAGTTTAGGGAGGGGGCCTCAAAGGTCCCTCCCTAAACTGCAATTCTCCTCCAGAGTTGCCATTTCCTCAGTAGATTGTTATAGTATTATTATTATTATTATTCCACTTTCAACATCTTATGGAATCTTTAGGGTTACAGTTTAGGGAGGGGGCCTCAAAGGTCCCTCCCTAAACTGCAATTCTCCACCAGAGTTGCCATTTCCTCAGTAGATTGTTATAGTATTATTATTATTATTATTATTCCACTTTCAACATCTTATGGAATCTTTAGGGTTACAGTTTAGGGAGGGGGCCTCAAAGGTCCCTCCCTAAACTACAAACCGCAAGATTCCATAGGATGTTGAAAGCGGAATAATAGCACTATAACAGTGTAGTGCGGCAAGGGGCTGAACTATCCAAGTTGCCAAACCTAATCCCCCAAAGTGGGGCAGTACCATGGATGGCTCCTTTGAAATTTGCGCTTAAATCAAGCGTGGTTTCACTGTTCCACATGGAAGTCAAAAGCGGTCACTGCAGTATTTTCTCTAAAGGGACTTAAAACAAGACTTGTATTATGGTATTTCTAGAACTATGGGCTGGTGGACAAGGATCCCTGGAAAAGCTCCACCAAGATGTCTGTGACTTTCATCCCACGGTGGAGCTGAGCCTTGATCAAGCCATACATCTTTGGACGTCTTTGTCATAGTACAGTCCGCCCTCCACCTTTGTGGGTTTCACTGTTGCGGATTTGAGTATGCATGGATTATTTGCTGTCACCTCTGCTGCCTCTCTGTGCCATGTTTAATAGGGACCGCAAGTCTCGTGGGACTGAGAAACTGTGAACGAAGCTTGTAAGTCCCTATTAAGAATGGTGAGAGGCAGGAGTGGAGGTGGCAATGAGCCCCATCATCCACCCACTTCTGCCTTGGGAAGGAACCTTGGCCATTTCCGCACTAGGCTGTTATAGCGCGATGATTCCACTTTCAACATCCTCTGGAATCCTGGGGTTTGCAGTTTCGGGAGGGGCCGGCTGGCCCCTCCCGAAACTGCAAACCCCAGGATTCCAGAGGATGTTGAAAGTGGAATCATCGCGCTATAACAGCCTAGTGCGGAAATGGCCCTTGATGCCTCAAAGGAATCTGTGGTGCATTAAATATGGGGATCTTTTTTGTGTGTTAAATATGGTTTGGGAGGACCTAGAGTTGTTCATGGTTTTTCCATTTTCACGAGAGTCCTGTGCCCTTAACCCTAGCGAATGCGGAGCGATGACTGTACTGCAAAACTACATAATTGACAATAGGTTTTCAATATAAACTAATGCTTACTTGCCCATTATGCTTTGATTCTCCGCACAGAAAACATCACAATGAATACTTATCTGTAACCAAACCTCCTACATCTATTCCGATGAATAGATATCTGCAGTCTAAGGATTTACATTGAGCCTCTCCTGAACTGCGGTGACCCACCAAAGCAGAAAAAACAATCACTGGGGCCAGACTGGTATCCTGGAAGAGAATATGAGAGAACTGCACTTGTCACCTACAGTTTACTGCTCAAACCACTCCAAGTGCATTGTCAATAAGCTACAGGCCATTGTGGACAATGACACTTCTCTTTCAAAGGCTTTGGGTGACAAGTCTGACCTTATTTACAGACATTCCCCTCCCCCCTTAAACAGCTATTCCCTAACAACCGGCAACACAACACAACAAGGATGCAAACCTAGCAATCAGACCTTGAAGCAGATGCCAGTGGTGTTCCTATTCATTATGTGACTACAGCTTGCTTGCCTTCCAGTCTGTTACATGCTAGCTAATACTTGCTTATTCTTGCACATATTTGTATGTTGTCTTCTATCAACAGTGCAGTTGAAGTAACTCACCAAGGAACAAAGACCATCAGATTCTAAAGCAGAAAGTTTATTATACTGCACAGGGTCTCAGTGGAATTGAGTTTCCAAAAAACTGAGAACCCCAAATACAGATTTGAACAGGTATTTATACTTTTTCAAAAGTCAGGTACAATAACATGGTTACAGTTTCAACAGTTCATCATGATGTATTCCCCTACCCGGGAGGATTCTCCCAGGTCGCGTTGACTCCCAAATTTCCCATGTATTAAGCATAACAAGACCGCATACCTGAGCCTGATAAGATAAAGATGCATCTGCCTAGCTTATTTTTCATCTATTTTTCTATCTAAGCAACAGCTTTTATATGTTAACCCTTTCACAGTTGAGCACTATGTACAGGAGGAAAAGGCCAGTTGGTATCTAAAAGAATAAACAGACACACATCTGAAATGGCAATATTCAAAACTGAATGGGAGAATACTTCAGCCTCACAGACAAAGCTTAGGAACTTACTGTTGAAAAGACTAAATACGGCATGATGAAACCATCCGTTAATTAAGCAGTGGTAAGTTTCAGCATGTCATTCAGAGCTTTCCAAACTTTTCATGTTGGTGACACACTTTCTAGACAGGCATCATTTTGCGACACAGTAATTCAGTAAGTGGAGGCAGCTGCCCCACCTGAGCCTGGCCCACCACTGCCGCTGCCCTTGCTGGACGGCAGCAATGGCAGGAGAGGCAGAGGCAGCCTCTTCAGCTGGCCCTGGCCCACCATGGCAGTGGGAAAAGCAGCCCCTCCACTAATTATGTTAATGTGACACACCTACGCACTGCAGGTGACACGCAAATGTGTCGTGACACACAGTTTGGAAAGTTCTGATCTACTATGTAAAAGTCAAAGTTTGTAAGTGTGTCTGTTTGTCTGTGTCAGGCAAGTGGAGACCTCATATAATCGGCTGTGTGAGGCAAAGATCTCATATGATTGCTGGCTTTAAAGAGTCTATGGAATCCTGGGGTTGGCCATTCAGGGAGGGGCCTTTAGAATTCTCAGCCAGAAAGCTCAGGCTGGTTGCTATGGAGATGAGGCCAAGCAGCAAGAAGGAGGCCAGTGTATTCCCTCATGAACCCAACCTCTGTATGTTAACAACTCTGAATACAAGTTGGATTGGGGAATATGGGCAAAAGTTACAGGTACTAGATAAGACAGTTTGGGGAATTAGAGACACAGGATCTCAAATCTGTGTATTTCAACTGCATCTAATTCCTAAGATAAGGTAAGGTAATTTCTAAGGTATTTCTAACAAGTGTTACCTATGAGTAAATAAAATCCTGGGCAATGTCGGGTAAATATGCTAGTTCTTAGTAAAAGTAACTTTCCAAGTTCTGATCGCAGAACACTTTGTCACTGACTATAAAGCAGCCATTCTTGACCAAAGAAACAACAGATTAACACGGCTATCCCTTTGCAAACTGCTCTACTGTGATGAGCATCACAAACAGAAAAGGACATTTATCACACTGGAAGATTATCAAATGAATGAACTCCTGAAGTTGTAAGTAACCAAATGATCAAAAGACACTGTACAAGTATCCCCTCACCCCTCTTCCATCGATTTGTATGGAAAGAAAAGAGACTGGAAAAAAATACCCATGAAAAACCAATGTAGTGCTGGCCAAGGATCTCATGATATTTAAATCATATCTTCTTCCTTTTAGATAGATAGATAGATAGATAGATAGATAGATAGTGCACCAATCTGCGGCTTCGTCTCTCCTCTTTCTACCATTTTTGCCACTAAAGTAGCAGAGACAACAGAGTTACTTTACGTGGCCATGACTGGACTGTACAATGTCTTGCTCTATTGGGGTTATTAGAATGAGGCACTGAGACAACTGGAGTGAAATTTCCAGAGTGAGCCTTGCAGGAGTACCGCCAGTGCCACTTTCCTGAGGTTTGCTGTTAAACAAACAGTAGTCACACCATGGCAAGGTAGTGGCAACTCAAGCATTTTCCAAGGCCACCTTACAATGCTTCACTGAGCAAACAACCCTATTTGGCATCTTTTCTCTCTGAGCATGGTAGGGACAACTAGGGTGAAACGGTGCCAAAAATTCTTACCACTGTCATTTCACCACTGAAGAAAGTACTGCTTATAAAGTTCAGCCGTTTACTGTTCATTCAGTATTTGCACTATAGACAAGAAAGTAGCGTGGGCACTTTTTAGGACCAACTTTTTCTCCAGTGATTTACTCTGAGCAAGAAAGAAAGAACATTCTGCAGATTAAGTCATTGAGATAGTAGATCAGAGATGGTAAAGTTACCCTTTCACAAGAAGAATGGCAATTTTGGAAAATGGATTAAATAAAAAGTTGGCTCTGGGGGGTGGGTTACCCTTTGTTGTGATAATAATGTGGTGTTTTGTTTAAATTGGAGTTGAGTTGTTTAAATTTGTAAAAAAACAAAACAAAACAAAAACAAAAATGAAAAATAAGTTAAAATATAATCGGCTTTGGGGTTAATATGTTAAGTAACAAGATTATATTTAGTAATAGTATTAGATTAAATTTAAGGGAAAAATATAGAATTAAGAATGATATTACTATAATAATAATAAGTATAATGAGAATAAGAATTAGAGATAGGTAATAAAAATATATAAGTAATCGGATATAGAATAAGCTGAATAAGTTTTTGATTGTAATTATATAGGAGAGAAATAATAATGTAAGTTTTTTTGGTTGAAATCTTTTTGTTTTATTATTAGTTGTACCACATGGTGTTTTATTTTTGTGTTTGTGTTATATTAATAAAATAAAATAAAAAAAACGAGATAGTAGATCAGGGGTGTCAAATAGCAGACAGATAGTTGGTGATGGGGACTTGAAGGTATATGGGCTGGAATCCTGTTGGTTAATTCCATTGGATCAGTAGTCAAATAATGAGACAACACATAGGTAAATCCAATTGATTTAATTTTGCTTAGGAAGGTTTTGTTCTGATTAAGAATTCTTATCAGGTTTCTGGGTACCATATCTCAGAGCAACCATCTCCAGGCATGGCCTAGAAAGTTGCGAAGTTACAGAAACAGCTTACATTCCAAAGATACCTTGGAACTGACTTTGATGAAGCCGATGGGAGGGGGTCTTGACAACAGAGCCTCCTTGGCAACTGAGAATGTTTAAGCTGATTGGCTGGTGAAATGGAACCTTGGACAACCCAGGGGAGGGGCTGGTAGAAAGTGGAAAATAACGGATTTTAACTGTCTGGTGTGTTTGAGGAGGAGTGTGATTTGTGGTGTGTTTGGGAGAGGCTGGAGATTTGAAGAGCTCTGTGGGAGAGAGAACTGAGAAACTGGGTGTACGAGAGATAGTGAATGAATTGAAAGAGAGAGAGAGAGGAGAATGATGTGCTGTTTATAAACATTTTGATACAAGACACATTTAAAGCAACAGTGTTACAATAACTGTTTGAAGTTCTGTGTTCCTTAAAACGGTGTCACAGAGTCTTATTTTGAATCCTGGGATACACACGCTACTAATAATATCATCTTGACCTTAGTGCCAACAGTACCACAGTCTTGGAAAATATAAATCACTGCTGATCCTTACATCTGGGAGAAGGGCAGATTTAGGGAAGGCAGTCAAGGGGGAGAGTCCTGAAAGGCAGAAGCCAAGGGGAGACAAGAGTGAGGAAGGGACTGTGTTCTCAGAAAGGGCCCTAGCTTGATTCAGAGATCTCCCGGGCTGTTCAGACCTGAACACAAAGAGGTGTCAGGCTGGACAGGCCTTGAGTGCGAGGCTTGGGTGCGCCTTTCGCACTTGGACCTGATGAGCGGTGGTTTTTTTCTGCGTTCTTTATACTGACAACCAGTGTAAAGGAAACATAAGGAAACATAAGAAAAATCCTGACACCCCTAATTAAAAATGACCCCTTGCCATTTACAGAGAAGTAAATTGTTGCCATATCCTACAGCCCTCATCCTGCAGGATGTGCTGTTTTCATAACTGGACATATTTATGGTTGGAGAACATAATTGAGGGCACACTGACTGGAAAGTGTGTTGCCAGGTCAAACTGACCTATGACATGGTCAGGCCATAAGTCCAGGAAGGATTAGGTGGGAAAACCTGACATTAATGGGTTTATGGTAATCCTTTCAACACCCCAGCCTCTGTGCACTGGCTAACTGCCCAGATTGGTGAGCAATTGGAAACCATCCTTTGATCTTATTGGAGGAAAAGCAGGATATGAATGCAAGTAATAACATCGTGGCCATTTCTGCACTAGATTGTTATAGTGCTATTATTCCATTTGCAACATCCTATGGAATCCTGGGGTTTGCAGTTTCAGGAGGAAAACTTTGATATTTTACGGTTTCTGCTCACCATGAACCAGGACCCATGATTGGAGAAAAAAACAAGAAACAATTTGACTTTGCCTCAGCTCCTCTCTCATCCAGTATAAGAAAAGAGCAAAAAGAGGGAGAAAAGAAAAATCTGCCTGTTCAAAAATGGAATTCCTTCCTAAGGATTCATGTGCATGCGTGTGGGGGGACTATAGCAATCAAAGTTTGGAGAGTCAAGTTTTCCCAGCTTGTACAAGTGTCAGGTGCAATCCCTTCTGAGATGGATAGGAAAAGGAATTTTGTGCAATCTTGGGTCTGGAGTGGTCAAACTGCATCCTTACTGTTGTTGTTGAACTACAACTCTCATCAGCCCTAGCTAGCATTGTTAGTGGCAAGGAATGTTGGGAGCTGCAGTCCAATTTGAGGAGAGCCACACTTTTTCCACCTATACATTAGGTGGAGGCCTCCTTTTGATGGGCAATAAGGGATGACAATGAGTACTGGTGGTTCTCAAAGACCTGGAGGTGCTCAGTATACAATACATTCACAAGACCTTGAAGGTGTCATTGTCCTGAGTCTCTCTTTCCTTTCTGCTAACTAATTCCTTATTATTATAATGAAATATCAGGCATTGCTAGCCACAGTAGTCTGCCACAAGTTGTTCACTAAGAACACAGAAATCTCATTTCCATTTTCCAGCATGGCTGCTTCCATCCTTGGAATAGCCTTCAGTTATTCCATAAGGGAAACAATGGGAGTGGGGCTGAACTTAAGAGAACCACTCCCACCCCAATTTAACACAAGCCTTCACATTTAATAGTTTTATTAGGTAGTATATATATCTATATGAATATCTGTAACACAGTATGGGGCTAGGTGGACAGACAGTCTGATATACCATAAGGCAGTTTGTGAACGCTATAGTTGCCAGAACTTGAAGAGAGCTCCTTTATAGATGAGGATTTTTGAGACTGTGTGTTTATACCCACTTGCATGTTTTTTGTTTTGTTTTGTTTTGTTTTGTTTTATGCATGTGTATAGTCATACCATTTCCTTCCTATATGTTATGGTCTGGGACAACAGGTTTCTAATCTTATGCTATGATCACCTGTTGCTTTGGGAGCAATGCTCACCTACTTTTCCCTGGTCTTAGCAATTTCTGTGAATGTATGCCATGAATACTTTGGATACTATTTAAGTTTTATAAGAGAATCCTCTATGTATAGCTTGCTGTTATTGTTAAGAACATGACAGTTGGTTTTGGATATTTGTACTGGCTTCCTCAACACCCCGGAAAGCCAAGAGAAGGATGCCACTTTGAATCAAGGAAGATGGGTTTGGTTTCCCCAGTCTCAAATCTGTAGCAACAGCCTTATTTGTTATATTAATCATTGGTTCTTTTCTTTCTTTTCTTTTTCCCCCTTGAGTTGCTTTGGAATCTTCCTGTCCTACAATTTTTTAACAGAAAAAGTTTGGAGTGGTCTTAAGACGTGAGAGAGAAGCCTTAAAGAAGAAGAAAGCCTTAAAGGCTGAGAATTTCACAGGAGGAAAGAGGAGAAATAGAAGGGGGAGACATTAAACTTAACAATAAATAATAGCCTTATTAATTCAAATTAATTAATTATAATGATGATTAATACTAATGAACTTCCCCACTTTTCTCTTTGATTATTACTATCAGAGCCAGTGTAGTGTAGTGGTATTGTTACTGCGGTTATGATATGTCTGGTGAGAGCACTAGATATCCTTTTGATATTAAATAATTTGGCCTTTGCTTGACCTTTCTTTGCCACCCCACTCCACGGGTCTGCAGAGGTCCACCAGACAAGCACATATTGGGTGCGGCCGTTAATGGTTGTACATTCCAAACCTCATTTAGGCAGGCAATTTAAGCCTCTCCAATGCTTCAGGGAATACCTTCTTGCAAACCGGCCTTGCTCAGCGCAAAACTATACAAAGACGCACAGCCGAGTGCCAAGCCATTCCTTTATGTTGAGCTATTTGCATACTGGCCATACTATTGTCATCGAGCGCTAAGCTCATCATGTAAAACCTGACCTTTCCCAATTCCTTTGTCCAGCTCCAAATCTCCTTTGTTCTCACCAAGCATGGCCTGGCCTGTAGGTAAAATGTACCCTATAAAAAGTCCCCATTTTCGGGACTACCTGGACTACTTTGGACTTCCATCCCGCCTTGCTGTCGGTTTGTCCAGTGAGCTCCCCTCAGCGAACCACACTGAGTTTCCTCCCCTGCAACCTCCTCTTCTCTTCAGGACTACAAGACCAGGTGTCATATTACCCATTCCCCAAGGCTCTCCATTTCTATTTCCCAGTTAGTTAGTGTATGTAGTGTCTTTTGTGTTGTTTGTCCTCAATAAATATTATTTTGTTACTTTAAAACTTGTCCAGCCGCTCTCTGACCTGACGCTGTATACATAGGGTAAAAGATCCCAGCTAAAGTTACCCTGCCTCTTGTTAGCTTAAGAGAGTGCTCGAGCTTAATTTCCCCATCTTGTGTTTTTATTTGGTTATTTGGGTGCCCTTCATGGGACCCCCAACATACAGGGTGACAGTTTGAATGTTGAACTAATACCCTAGAAAGCAGGGTTTGACTCCCCATTCAACCATGGAAACCCACTGGATGACCTTGGGCATGTCACACACCCTTAGCCCCAGAAAACCTTATTGTGGAGGTGGGTCAGGCTAGATGACCTCTGGGTGTGAGGGAAAAGCAGTTAATTTTCTCTGCAGTTGAAGTCCCTCTGTGTTTGAAAGGAATACAATAGAACTCTGAAAGATAGAATGTTAGGGAGGATGAAATGTGGTACTCTACGCTTATGCTTCCTTTACTTTGCAACATTTGTAAGATTACACTAGAGAATGGTGGGAACCTTTGTATGCATCTGTTTCCTTTCTTGAACATGTGATGACTGTACTGGAAAATGTATAAATGCTTGTAAGCTCAATAAAAGGGGGATCGGTTTCTTTTGGGAGATATCCCAGCCGAGGCTTGCCGGCAAAATAAAAAAAACTTTTTTCCTAACCAAAAGGGTCTTATCTCTGGTTTCTGCTTCATCATGCTAGGTTCATCTTAGGGTTGCCATAAGTCTGAAATGGCTTGAAGGCACACACCATAACCACCAACAACAGTATGGACTGATATAAAGTGCATGCACCAAGTTCAAGGGACTTTTCCTTCTCTGAACTCCCAACTGTTGTCACATTTCCAATGAAATCAAAGTAGAATTATGATTGGGCAATGATTGCAGTATGTATATGTGATGAACAATAACATGATTGAGAAGGGAACTCCCTGTCGAGGGTGGATTTTCCTGAAGTTCCTCTTACAATGGATATAATCAGCTTTCTTCTCCCTCCTACTCCATAATTTCCAGATTTAATTAATTTCATCTCCTGCTTGGATAGCTGTACCTATTTTTCTACATATTCTGATCTACACTAAGGTAATGTAGCAGTCTGAGGCCATTCCTGCACTAGAGGCCATTAGCGTGATATACCTTTACAATCCCAGCATTGCCATTTGTATGATGCCATCAGGTTAGGAATGCTGTTTTCCACACCCTACTGCTTTGCGGATAAGTAGTGGTATTGTCATCAGTGTTCCTTCTGCACCACAGCATCCTTGGCCATTCTCTGTCCCCATCTTCACCCCGTCCCACTGCCCCTGATCGATCGGGGGGGGGCGGTTCTGTTTGTTTTTCTTTGGAAGCCATACTAAACATGGCAGTACATTATTGCATTGTCACACTATACTGCCTAAAAATGGATGAAAAAAAAAAGTTTTAATTCAAAGGGGAACTTTCAAATAAACACTGAGAGGTGACAGATTTCAAAGTTACCCCCCCCCCATGGGAGTCACTGAGGGAGGGACAGCTCCTGACCTGGAAACAACCCACTGCTACGGTGGTGTAGCAATGTCAGAATCCTCACTCTGCCATGGAATCCACTGGGTGACCCTGAGCAAGTCACATTCTCACAACCTTAGAGGAATGCAAAAGTAAAGCTCCTCTGAACAAATCTTGCCAAGAAAACTTGTTATACGCTTGCCTTAGGATCACCGTAAGCTGGAAATAACTTGAAAGCACACAACAATAAATAAAAAGTTGTCTTTTAGTAAAATGTCTGGGTTAATAGTCTCTTGGAAACCAATTCTTCTTCTATGTCTGAGTTTGTATGAGAGAGAATGCCTTCTAGATGGAGTGTGTGTGTGTACGTGTGTGTGTGTGTACACACATGCACGCAGCAGGCAAATAGTAGCTGGAGTCCTGTTGGTTGGTCTCAACTAGAGTAGGCCCACTGAATCAATTGTTGACTGGTGAATCTACTGGTAGGTAAATACAGCAGATTCAGTGAATCTTTTGTAGTCAGGAGTAACATTTAGAGTATTATTAAGAAAGTATTAAGAAGGAAAATATTAAGAAGAATTTTAGTGTCTGTTATTACACAAAGAGCAGTTGAATTAACAGTAACAGAATCTGAGGTTATGAAAACCAGAGTGATATGTTTTTCTGTCTCAAATTTGTGTATAGAAAAAGAACATCAACACATTATTAACAAGCAGAGCAACTACTTACATTATTTGGCTGGACTAACAGTGACACATTATTTTACAAACTGGTAATGAACTAACGTAACAAATTATAAATTCTGAGAGTGATGTACCAAGCTCTGGTCAATATATCCTCCACAATGTCCTCATCATGGCATGAAGATGACCTTCAACTCACTTTGGGAGAGGGGCATGGGTGGTCACCCCAAATATTCTTTCATTGATACAAGGTGGTGTGTTTGGTGTCCCATCTGGAGAAGCATGCTCTTCCAAGGGCAGCTGAGGCTGTTGTACAATGTGACAAATTTTTAAGCCTGCAAAGAAATAGACATGTATTCTCTATTATTAGTGATGGTTCATGATTTTCCAAGCAATAATGGACACTGTAGGTGGATTTTGACTAAAGACAGAGATCTGAAAATTCAGGACTGGTGTTTGGTGTGATGTCATTGTAGTTATGGCCAGCAGAGGTCACTACTAGAATTATATAGAATTAACCAAGGATGGAACAAAAATCAAAACAGCAAAGTAAATTAATGTGAAGTTTGTTACTTCTTACTTACTTCTTACTTTCCAAGCTTTCATCTTAGAGGAAAAGATCAATAACATATATGATGCTTCTACTAGTCATTCCAACTCAGATAACAATGCCTCATTCCAAAACATCACTAGAAAACAAGCCCCAAGGAGGGATTTCTCCTCACAAATAAAAGGCGCAGTGACCAGAAAACAGGAGAAAAAATGAAAAAAGTGGCATAAGGTGATGGACTTCAGTTATAAATGAGACCAATTTACATGCTTTATTTTATTCCAGAAACAAACAAAGTTGCACTGGTCCACAAGATGTGAGCAAAACATTTGAAAATGCCTTAGTATATTTGAATTTGAGAAAATTGCTTAGTATATTTTAAACTTGGAGAAATGTAATTTTGCTTTTGTCTCTCTTTCTCCAGGACCCAGAGTTCTCTCTCTTCACTTGCATTCTATTCCTAGAAAGAGAATGTTATGGAACAGTAATTTCAAAATTCATTAGGTAGTTGTCTAAAAATAAACCCATGCTTCTATTGTGCTCCTTTATACATTGTACCTATAGAGTATTTAGGTTGCAAGAGATGGTACAGTTAGCCAAAGGATAATGGCAGTGACTAGCAAGACAGAATTTCAGCTAAGGAAAGTTTTAAAAATGTTTTAAAAACCCAACATAAAACATAATCCTTCGGAGGAGTAGGAGAACAGGAGGAATCTGAACCAGAACTACAACTGGAAACAAAAGGGAAAGTCAAATTTGTAGCTAAAATGTTCACATCACTGGCAGATGCCCACAAATGAAAGAAATGAGCCATTTTTCTGAAATATGCTACTGAAGTTTCTTAAGATGTGAGGAGGAAAATGTAGCAGCATTTAAAAGTGGAAGTGACATTAAACGTTAGAGAACAGGGGCAGCACAAATCACTGAAAATGACCTGAATGGATGAACTCTCAGATTGTTCTTAGACTGTTTGTAATCCAGGCCATTTCCGCACTAGCCTGTGATATCCGGCCCCTCCCGAAACTGCAAACCTCAGGATTCCAGAGGATGTTAAAAGTGGAATCATAGTGCTATCACAGGCTAGTGCGGAAATGGCCCCAGACATCTATTTACACTGTTTGCCATATTATTGCTGATAATAATAATGTACTTCCATTTTCCAGTCCAGGACTAAAGGCAGTTTGCAAAAATGCAAACACATTTTCTTTATCACAGCTTGTGCAGTTCTTTTTATGCTTGTTGCAGAATTAGGCGTCCAGTACCTTCTTTGCATAGTGACCCCCCTGACTCCTGCACAAGTGTAATTTACTAGCAGCTATCTACCATTTAGAGGTCAGAGTAGGGGATGGTCAGCAGCATCTGACTACATTTCTGGATGTCTGGCTACATTTATACAACCAGACATACAGAAACAACCTCATCCTGGACCTCCCAGAAATCTAGAAGGATACCATTATTGCAGTGCACCTAGATGCAGGAAAGCAGCTGAACATTGCCTGGTCCTCTGTGGCAACTAAATGGCTGGTGCAGGGAGGGAAACCAGCAGCTTCCAGGTAGATTTTAGATGATGGGGTCAGAGGTAGCAATATACTTGGCAGATCTGTCATACCAAACAGGCAAAGACACTTCTATGTTCGTGCCAGGTGCTCCTAAAACACTGACTACCAGTTGAGTGTCTTCCAAAAGAGGCCTTTATTGACTTACTGCACAGTAAAGCTTCTGGGCACTTAGGCAAATCCAGAACCTAGACAAAGGGTTTACAATCTTTTAAATGTACTTTCTGATGACACCTGAAGCATTATTTGATTGTTTACAAGGTTAGGATCCAGTACTTGATTGGTTCCCCAAAACCAAACCCGGATTGTTAATTAATACCTCATTGTCATTGGCACACCTTTCTTCCTTTAGCTCATTCCTGTAACATGTTCCAGGTCATATTGGCAACTTGGCCTCTCTTCTTAGCCTATATCAAATTGTCTTTACTTACTAAGAACTCTTTGATCTTCTTCATTATGTATGATCTATTCTATCAGCTCATTAAAGCATGGTCCATTTTTTAGCTCGTTAACTTTCCAGGTATCTGTACACTTTTTTCTTTTTACATGCCCTCTCTGTGAACCTGCTTTTGCAGTTCCAATATTAACCATTTCAGCAAAACTAATAAAAATAATATTAAAGCTACCTTTCATTCTCTATAACCTCCATTGCCTCAGACCTTTAAGGGTTGCCAAAATGATGCAGGACCTCAGCCATAGTATTTTTCATTCCTTTTCTATATGTGCTTTCATTTATATGTGATAACATTTAAGGCTTTGAGCTTTCATTACTTATGTATGTAGGTTCTCTTTTTTCCAATTGTCAGTGTCAGCAGCCAGTATTATCAGTCAAGGAGCAGATTACATTCTGGGCAAAAGGCAAGAGATTGATTGCTAATCCTCAGAGCCTCCTAGCCTCCTTTGCTACTGGCAGCTTTTCCCCTCCTTTCAAACTATGGCCATTTCCGCACTAGACTCTTATAGTGCTATTATTCCACTTTCAACATCCTATGGAATTCTGGGGTTTGTTGTTTACTGAGGTCCAAGAGCTCTCTGGCGGAGAATTCTAAAGGACCCTCCCTAAACTGCAAACCCCAGGATTCCATAGGATGTTGAAAGTGGAATAATAGCACTATAACAGTCTAGTACAGAAATGGACAAAGAAACAAGCAAGGAAGCAGCTAGATGAGCAAGGAGAGGAAGGATTAATCTCCTTCTCTTCATCTTTTGTTTCCTCTTGTTCTCTGTGGTGCTATTACTGAAATCCAATAGGGTTAAGGGACTGGTATCCAACACCTCATTCTTAATAATTTGATGATGCCAACATGCCCACAATGGTTAGCACTGATACCATTCGCCACAAATTAGATGTGTATCTACAATGTGCAATTACAACACTTTGATTCCACTTTAACTGCCATGGCTCCATCCTATGGAATCCTGGATTTGTAGCTGGGTAAAGAGACCTGGAATTCACTAGCACATTCCCCTAAACTACAGCCCTCAAACAGAAAATTCCAAGTGCCTCTTTCCCAAACTACAAACCCCAGGATTCCATGATATAATTTTGGTGATTAAAGTGGGATCTGAGTGCTATATTTCTGCAAAGTGTCAGTGATATATTTAAGTCTTCTACTCCAAGTCTCAACTCAAGTCTCAAGTCTCTACCTTTAAGTCTCAAGTCCTTGAGATACCTTCAAGTCAAGTCTCTAGTCTAGGAGCCCACTTTATACCCCAATCTGTATTCCGGAATTTCTGGACAGAGTCGAATAAAGTCAATTTTAACAGTTTAAGTAGAGTCGGCCCTCCACATTTGTAATTTTGCCATTTGCAACTTTGGAAGTGAGGAATAGGGTCCTTCTTACTCTCCCTTCCCGCAGCTAGAGGTGTTTGTGTCAATGGGCATAAAAAAGTCTGCAGCTTTGGAAGTGAGGAATAGGATCCTTCTTACTTCCCATTCCTAAAGCTGGAGGATTTTTCAGAAGTGGGGAAGAGGATCCTTCTTACTCCCCATTACTGAAGCTTCAAAACCTTTAAAAGGAAGAATCCTTTCTCCTCAAGCCTGTTGCCTAACACATTTGCTGTTCCCATCTGAGAAATGTACCCTGCACTCTGGGGGTGCACTTGTCTTCTGCTCTTAGTAAAAGTTCTAGAAGGCTCCCCTGATATGCAGCAGGCTGCTGAGCATGCCTCAAGCCCACTGCCTAACCCATTTGCTGTTCTCCTCTGAGAAATGCACCCATACTTTGGGCCTGAGACAGATTGTCATGTGACCAGTAGGCAAAAAGAGATGGAGTTGTAAGGTTCATGGATGAATGTGTTATGTGACTGAACTAAGGGCAGCAAGTCAGTCATTAAAAATATACAAGTCTCAAGTCAAGTCAAGGCAGTGCATCATTTAGTGCTGAGTGGAGTCTGAGTCAAGTCACTGAAGTCAATTGACTCGAGCCTACATTCCTGCGGGGTGGACACACTCTAGGTGGAGTTGGAACTATAATTACATTGTTCAGAAAAGATACCAGTTGTGTTTTGCTCCAGAACTCTTACTGAAGCAGGAAAATGCCGTGCACAGTCCCAAAATGTGTGTTTCCTGGTGTTTGGGCATAAGAAACTTATTAGAGGTGCTTATATGTGCCAAGATTCTATGTCATGTAACTTTAAGAATGCTTAGTTACATTGCCAGAGGCACAATGAAACCCTGTTAGTGAATTGTGAAGATGGATATCAGAGCACAATGAATGCTCCAATGTGCATCAGACACATTGGATGCACATTGGGCATGTCTGAGGCACACTGGACACATTTAATGTTCATTAGGCACTTCCAATGCACACCAGGCATTCCTGTTTTGCTTCATCACTTCCTAGCTGGAGTTCAGATGTATGCTGGGGAGCACCCCGATGCACATTAGTGGCCATTGAGCATTGGGCAATCGTGCATCAGTACAATGGATGCCTATATGTAGTAACATCACAATAGCCGCTACATAAATACGGACATTATGAAACTGCTTATTTCTATTTTTCACACATATAAGTCCATTTATGAATCTATACTGAACTCCCACCTTTTTTTTTTCAAATTCATCACAAACATTTGTTGAACTGGGCAAAAGGAAAAAGATGGGGACCATTCAGTGTCAGCATCTTCTCAGAAAAATAGTGTGTTTCAAGTCTGTAGTAGTTGAGTATGCTTCTGGATGATGTTGGTTGTAGCAGTTATCCTGTCCTACAGTGCAAATAAACAGATAAGGCTCATTTATTCTGTTCACACTCCCCTAGCAGCATCTTAAAAGAAGTTTCATCAGATCAAAAATACTATTTATGGAGAACGAGAACATAAATAAATTATGCTGCATCAGATCAGATAGCCTAAATTCTTAGCAGAAATTCAGGGATCACTGGAAAGTACTTTCCTGGCACACGGAAGCTTTAACCACTGCAGACCTACCCGACAACACTTTAAAAAAGCTTGCAGCTGACCTCTGAGAACTAGGAAGCTGGCAATATGTGGTTGCCCTGGCTCATGGTTCAAAGTTGAAAAATGCTTTTGTGCTTTATTAAGCCAGATGAACTTGTGACTGATAATGCAACCCAATATACAACAGTGGAATGCCATTAATTTCCGATTTCTTTTAATTTTAATCTTACTCCCACTAGCAAATGGGAAGACCAGTGCAGATGATAAAGAAATAAACTGATCTACAATTTGCTCTTTTAAGATATACATCAGCACCACTGATAACTACCAAATGTTAGACCCATGGAATTGCTAAAATTAAAAAAACTAAAGGAATGGAATGTCCAAGCTATAAAGAAGATTCTCATTCCAAAGTGGCTTGCTCTGCAAAGAGGAACTTTTTCAAATCACTAGGAGAAAGCATTTCTATAACTGGCCCAATGTACTGGGAAAACTGCCAGATTTGAGAAGAGTTTATATTGAATGATGTAGGAATGATAGGGCTGATTGCAGCTACTGTAAAAAGGAGAAAAATTGGATCCATTTGATCACAAGACCAAATTCAGACCAACAGAAACTGACATTTTCTAATTTTTAAGATGATCATATGCACATATAGTAGTCAAATTCTACTGCAGGTGTAGGGAACTGATAGGGGTTAGAGCGGAGCTTTCCAAACTGTGTGTTGTGACACGTTAGTGTGTCAGCTGCAGCATGTGTGTCATGCAAACCAAACGGGTGGAGGGGCTGCCTTTTCTGCCACCACTCTGGGCCAAGGAAGACCTTGGAGAGGGCGTTGGTGGTTTGGGCCAAGTCCAGGTGGAGGGACTGCCTCTCCCGCTGCTGCTGCCCCAGGCCAAGGAAGACCCTAGCGAGGGCAGCAGCAGTGGGCTAGGTCTGGGTGGACGGGCTGCTTCTCCCACCACCACCGCCCTGGGCCAAGGAAGACCCCAGTGAGGGCAACGGTGGGCCAGTCTTGGGTGGAGGAGCTGCCTCTACTTACTGAAGTACTGTGTCGTGAAATGATGCATGTCTAAAAAGCGTGTCACCAACATGAAAAGTTTGGAAAGCTGTGGTTTCTCTGTGTAGAGAGTTTCATTCAGTCCCCAGGGAACTTTGAATTCTAAATGCCCCTCCCTAAACTGCAAACCCCATGATTCCATAGGATGCTGACAGTGGAATAATAGCACTGAAACAGTGTATTGTGGACAGGTCCACAGTCTGATTCAATGTGCGCTTTCTAGATATAAGGACTTTTTAAAAAAAAATGTTTTTGAAAACCACTCGAGAGGCTGCTCTCTTTACTTGGGCTTAGGCTAAACATATAATTTGTGAATTTTGCTTAAAAGCCTAAAAAGTGAACCTACACTAAGCTTGAACCAAAAATTTAGCCTATTCTTTTTATTTCAAAGCATGATTTCCCATTACAGAATCATAAAGCTCAAAGGAGCCCTATGGAGCATCAAGTCCAACTCACTGTTCATTGCAGGATTTCCAGTTAGAGTATCCCCAGCGGGTAGTTTTCCAGCCTTTTTTTTAAAGATATGCAGAGAAGGGGACCTCCAGGTACTGATCAGGGCTGCTTAGCTTCCACGATCAGATGGGATCTGGTACCTTCAGGGTATTTGGGCCCTTACTGTTCAACAGTTCATTGAATGGGTCCCCTCTTGTTGAAACTAACCAACCGGATTCTAGTTCTCATCTTTAAGGGGCATCAAATTAGTCTGAAGTTAATTTTTACAAAGAGTAGTATCTGATATTGAACTTGTAAAACAAAGTGCAACTGCCTAGTTAGAAGTAGAGTTGTATTATTTATTACCTATTAGGAAACACAGCTGTTTCTGTTAATAGAGTTAAAATGTGACATAACAAGAGTTTAAGATTTTTACTTCAAAAATTAAATTAATAATTTTGACTATTGGGAATAGACGAGTTAATGTGTTGACACTAATACCGGGAGTGATTGGATTTAATTATTTAATTGTTAATTAATTAATTAATTAAATGATCAGTATTTAAAGAAACCGTGGGATTTACAGAGAATGGCATGTCAGTTTGTGACTGATGCTCCCTGGTGGCATATTGTTATTGGTTCCCACAAAAGTAGTGTTTTTGTAGATTTTTTCCTCAATATGGTATTTTCCAGATGGGTTGAATGGCAAATTCCACAGCTTGGTCAAAAGGTGAGAATGGTGAGAATTGTACTCCAGCACATCTAGACGTTGTTGCATTGGAGAAGGCTGCCCTATAGCATTCAATCTGTTCAATTAAGTTTAGCCATTGATCTGCATCTCTCTTCACTTATTACTATCTCTGTTAGGGTGACTAGGTGAGATTTCAAAGCCTAAATCTTAGGCCTAGAAAAAACCTCTTATGTTGTCTTTAAACATGCTATGTTAAACATCATTATTCATTAAACACTTGATTTCTATAGGATTTTAAAAATTATTATTATTTGACAAGCTCTGAACCAGTACCACTACAGAGTCAGCATGGTTAAGTGTTTTGAACATTGAACTACAACTCTGGAGACCAGGGCTCAAATCCCTCCTTAGTCATGGAACCCCAGTGAGTGACCATAAGCAAGTCACACTCTCTCAGCTTCAGATTATGGCAAAGGCAACCCCGCTCTGAACAAATCTTACCAATAAAACCCAGGGATAGGTTTGCCTTGGGACAGAAGCATATCTAGGGTGGGGCAACTGGGGCTTGTACCCTGGGCGCCAATGCCAGGGGCATCTTCCTGCTTGCTGTCGCTCCCCACTCCTCCCCCATGCCCACTGCTGCTCCTGTACCTCTCCTGTGCTTGCCATCACCCCCATCCCTCCCCAATGCTCACCCCCCATGCTTCCCCCATGTTCATCACTCCCCCTGTGCCTCCCCCACTCTTGCCAATTGAAGTTTCCAAACTTGGTACAGAGGTAGCCCAGGGTACAGCACATTGCAGAAATCCAGCCTTGAGGTTACCAGCAAATGCACTACCATCTTTAGGTCCCCCAGCAATAAGAAGGGGAGCAGCTGGTGTATCAGCTGAAGCTGATACTAAGCACCCTTGAACATCACATCTATTAGAGCTGTCATTTGGAGCGATGGATCCAAAAGCACTCTCAGGCTGTAAGCATAGTGTTTCAGGGGGAGTGTAACCCTGTCCAGGACTGGTTGACACAGTTCCAAACCCAGGTTAGGACTCTTGACAGTAAGTACCTCTGTCTTGTCTTGATTCATCTTCACTTTGTTTTTCCTCATCCAGCCCATTACCTCCTCCAAGCATTCATTCAGAGGAGACACACTATCCTTAGTGGAAGCTGTTTTTGAAGACATGGAGAAATATATTTGGGTGTCATCAGTGTACTGATAGCACCCCGCCCCATTCCTCTGGATGATCTCTCCCAGCAGTTTCATGTAGATGTTGAATAGCATTGGGGATAGAATGGCACCTTGTGGTATGCCATATAGCAACTCTCTTTTTTGAGGAGCAGCTATCCCCAAGCACCACCATATAGGATCTACCTGAGAGATAGGACAAAACCCACTGAAACACGGTGCTCCCAATTCCCAGACCCTTCAGGTGCCCCAAAAGGATATCATGGTCAGTGGTACTGAACCCCACTGAAAGGTTCTGAAAACACTGACCGTTTCCGCACTACAGTGTTAAAGTGCTGCTATTCCACTATCAACCTCCTGTGGAATTCTGGGGTTTGTGGTTTAGAGAAGGGCACTTCGAATTCTCAGCCAAAGAGCTCTTTGGTCTCAGTAAACTACAAACCCCAGAATTCCACAGGAGGTTGATAGTGGAATAGCAGCACTTTAACACTGTAGTGCAGAAATGGCCATCATCAGGGACACACACCCGTCAGTGCTCAGGTGAAGATAATCCACTAAGGCAACCATAGCAGTCTCAACTCCATATTCTGCTCTGAAGCCAGTTTGAAATGGGTATAGAAAAGCTGTCTTGGTGTCCAACGCACCTGAAACATCAGTCTTTGATGGACCAGCTGTTGTTTCAGTTCTAATAGTGTTTTAGATATTGAAGCTAGGGCAGTTTTCCATTAACCAGTTTGTGTAGGACAATCTAATTCTTTGTTCCATTGAACTCTGATTTTATTAGAAACAAATTTAGAGTTTCCAGCCAAGAGGAGAGATTCATTATATCCTTAACTGTTGAAGAGGTATTTGATAGAAAGTTTCTGAAACCTTAATATTGTATCTAATGGGAAAAAATGCACATGCTTTCCGTATTAACTGTCTGTACAACATGTCACCAGACTGTTAATATCCTGATTTCTCTAAGTTTCAAGATTGCTAGATCCATCAAATACTATCACATAGAACACTGTCAAGGAACACTATGTTCTGCTTTGTTTTTCTCACTGAGTTGCTATTTTGTATGTTTTTTCCTGATATATTGTTCCCATGTGAATCCCATTCTGACTGTTTGAGTGTGGCAAGCTTTATCGTAAAAGTTGTTTTCCCAAGGCTCTGTTGATACCAATGGAAAAAGGCAAACGCAATTCTAAGCATGTTCACTCAGTAATAACATTCATTGAGTTGATCACTATGGCCGTTTCCACACTACACTGTTATAGTGCTATTATTCCACTTTCAACATCCTGTGGAATCCTGGGGTTTGCAGTTTAGGGAGGGGCCTTTAGAATTCCCAGCCAGAGAGCTCTTTGATCTCAGTAAACTACAAACTCCAGAATTCCACAGGATGTTGAAAGTGCAATAATAGCATTCTAACAGTGTAGTGTGGAAATGACCTAAGTCAGTTAAACTAGAACTGTAACCTTAGTCACAACTGACTGAACTAATACTATCAGCTTCAGCCATATCACTATTAATCACAACAAATTTTAGCTATATTGTGGTCAAAGTATAGGGACAATTTGCCCACTCTTTTGCTGTAATTTTCATTTTACCTTCAATAACATACAGAGACAGTTACGTGTGCATTTACAGAAGAGCAGACTTACTTCTGAATAAATGTCTCTATAAATTGTATTTGTGATCACATGCATAATATACATATATGTAACATATTGTTGAGGAATGAAGCATTTGAAAAACATTCTAGAGAACACGAACACATTTTATAGTTGGAAATTCTAGGATACTTAGTGCGGTTAGAACAATTGCAATGGTGCCCAGTAGAATACTGAATGAAACATGATGTATGTGAGCCTGAAACTTTTGTGCCCAGAGGGTCTGCATAGTATCCAAAGCCCTTTGAAACTCTTCAAAGACTTTTTCTAACAAGAAACATCTCACGCACATATGTATTTGCATGCATCTGTTATATTTTTGCAGAAAAGACATTTTAAAAGATCCCACAAAGGGGAGGCATTTTTATTGAGAAATCAGACTGCATGAAGGAAACTATTCATTAGCACTGCATAACCCAGATAAGAGTTCACAGCTCCTTCTCAGCTCCACTGAAAGTTACAGGGCATTCTGCGTGGTGCAAGAGTCCCATGACTTACTTTGCTGAGAGTTTTGTGGCCTAATCTCTATATAATAAAATTATAATAACAGTTTAGTAAATGAATATGTTGGGATAGTCTGATTAATAAAAGCTGGAGTTGGAAGTTTTTGACATAAATGCATGCTCCCAAGTACAGATTTCCCTGATAAGATGACTGAACCAGCCAAATTTAAGCACATTGAAGTCTCACTGATTTCACTGGAGAACAAAGAACATACTTCAAACTGAATCCTATGTATACTTAACTTGAGAGAAACTCCCACTAAACAAATCAACTTAGTTCCCAAATACTTTAGGATCACAGATTTTTATTGGCCAGCAGATGGGTTGACCTGGTTCTGGACCAAGTGATGGACCAAGACTATTGTGCTTTAACTAATAAAGCTATTTTCTTTTCTGTTCCAGCAATATGTGAGCTGTGTTCACCATTGTATCACATAGTGGTTGACATCCTATTAGGGACGTACACAGGCATAAGCTTCCCATACATGTGCATGTATTATTTTTTGGGTGCTGTGGGAGCTGGTATTCCACTCCTCTTTCTGCACTGTCCAAAGCCCCCCTTTATTGAAAAATCTTGGAAGCTCCCCATGTGGCCATTCCCTGCTTTGTGGTGCGCAGGCAGGATTGCAGAAGGGTTTGACTGTGGCCATTTCTGCACTACACTCTTATAGTGCGATTATTCCACTTTCAACATCCCACGGAATCCTGTGGTTTGCAGTTTAGGGAGAGGCCACTTGGAAATGTAGTGTGAAAATGGCCTGTGTCCCTGCAGCCAGGTATGAAATTATGACATCAGTGCTAAGATCTGCTGAGGTGCCCATTGCAGCTGTAATTGATTTATATCTGGCTATGTAGAGTTAGCCCAATGCTGCTGCAGTCCTGCTCACTCCCCATGAAGAGTCTGTTATATGGCTCAGCCTAGGCCCACATCAGGATCTATTATGCAATGCTGAGCTGAGGCCTGTATATGGTGTACATGAGGTGGAAGATGATGTGGCACTGTGGCTGCAAAGTGGGTTATATTGTTCTGCCCCTGTTGCTGAGGTAAGAGGTTGAAAAACAGTAATGTATGGCAATGCCTTCATTGTTGTCCGGTTTGTTTGCTTTTTTGGGCATGCGAGATGAACCATGGGCTGGGCTGAAACCAGTCTGTGAAGTCTTCACTGGTCAATGCCTTCCCTTTTACCCCCCCCCCGCCTGCCATTTGTTTGACCATTGTTCCTTTTTCCATTTCCCCTATTCTTTTGCCGCTGTTTTTAGGTTGTAGGAGAGTTCTGCCTGTGTATTTCAGTGCTGGCTTTTCCCTGACCTTTAGTGGCTACTAAATCACTCCTGCCAAAGTGGCAGTCTCCAAGTATTTCGTGACTTTCCCTGATTCCTTTCTGACTCCTCTATTCCACCCCATAGCTTTCAGGATGCTTTCCCACATATTCCAAGACCCGTTGTCCTTTTGCTGACCTGTTTTGGCTTTCTGAGCACTCCTGGCAGGTTCAGCGTCTCTGGAGTGCTCCAGCAATTTCTCTGTCGTCATCATCTCCAGGCATGGAAATATCCCCAGTATGATGTCTTGCTGAGTTGCTCTGGTGAATTTACTCACGAGTGCAAGGAAAGGCATATTTGCAACAGGGCTGCTTTCTGAAGTACTTCCTTTGAGTATAAAAGGAATGGACGTGTAAGTTCACTGAGTGCTGAAAGGAATAGATTTTCAAAATGTTCACGCATCATACTTCCAAGTAACACAGGTTTATATCCCAGCAGACATACATCAGCCTTTCCTGCTGCTTTGTTCTGTGGCAGTCTTTTTTTTTTTTGCAAGTGCTGCTGCTGAACAGAAATTGAAATAGGGGTGGCGTGGAAAGCTCCACGGGACTGAAAGGGGGTGGATATTCAAAGTATTTTGCATGGTTTACTTTTGAGCCACCTGACATATGTTTGTTGCTGAGGTCTGAAAACAGTGTCGCAGATTTTTAGACAAGTGTAGCTATGTGGGAACTGGAGGAGTCTCTGTGATCTGGTCTTGAGGATTGATAATGCAACATAATGCCATACCTGAAGACTGCTTTGAGAAGATGAAAATGCTTAAGTTTGCCAAATATTCGTGGTGGGGGAGACTCAGAATTTAATTCAATGTTTAGTAGTATTAACCACTTGAATCCTTGATCACCTGACTCAGTGATTCTTAATAGGTGCTTCCAACTGACTCTGTTAGTCAGCTTTCTGCATGGCTTTGTGCATGGGATTTTGTGTGATTTACTGCAGTTCTAACCTATGTTTTGATCCTGCACTACTTGTACCTTATCATCCCTTACCATCCCGCTTTTTCCTCTTAAGGGAAAATCCATTAATTTTTGTGTACGTTAGCACTGGTGTAGAATGCGCACGCATTGCCCATTTGTGTGAATTCACAGATGACAATTTGAGGACCCACAATTACCTGGACATGCATGTAAACCCCTAAATGACTTAGGAGCTGGATACCTGAGGTTACTCCTTCTCCCTTGTCATTCTGTCTGACTATCAAAGTCTTCTGAGGAGGAATTCTTGGTGATTCAATTTAGGACTGAGATTTGAAAACTGCAAATCCATTGTTTTTGTGGAAAAAGTAGATTAGCTGTAGAATTTATACCCTTGACCTCTGGGGACAGAATGGGGAATTCTTGCTGTTTCCTATATTCCAAGATAAGTACAATTTACCAAGTACAACTAATTGGCATTATTGATAATTAAAAGATCTTTTAGCAATCAGTTTTAGTCCTTTAAATATCTATGATGTTGCTGCATCTTTCCCAATATTAGCAAATATTTTTGACCCTTCAAAATTAAAACCGCAGCAAAATTGCATAAGAAACTGTTACATTACAATATGTTTGAGACACAGGATCGTAGAGATAAGTGGAACAGGGCAATAGAAAATCTCATACCTGTTCATCAGAGCAAGGTTGCTTTTCTTTTGATGCATTTTGTTTAACCTGACTTAACGTTAACTTAACTCTTCAGAGCGCAACCTGAGGATGTGGACAGGATCCAAGGGGAGGGGAGAGCCACCACATGTGTACTGGACCCATACCCTTCCTGACTGTAAGAAGCAGCCTTTGGGAGGACTGGTGAGTTGGGTAAGGGGAGTAGTCAATGCCTCGCTATAGCAGGGCAGGTTTCAATCTTGCATAAAAGAGGCTGTGGTGAGGCCATTGTTGAAAAAATCTTCCCTGGACCCCAACATGTTGGACAACTACTGGCCAGTCTTCAATATCCTTTTTGGGGGAAGGTTCTAGAGTGCGTGGTGGCCTCCCAGCTCCAGCATTTCCTGGATGAAACAGAATATCTATACCCATTTCAATCTGGCTTCAGGCCTGGCTATGGGACAGAGAAAATTTTGGTCACCTGGAATAGAGATATGGATGTTTGAGATCACAGCATATGAAATGGCTTCCTACAGCCATCCCTGCACCACAGTTTTCTAAAATCAAGGTTATGCAGCTAGAGTACAAAAGAGTAGTGATCAACAATTTCCAGTGTCTTTTTCTATTGCAAAAGAACCCCTTCCTTACCAGAACTGACAACATCATAAGATAACAGACCTTTTAATAAGCAATGTGACACATTTGTTCGGAGATATCTTTTTATATATTTTTATTTCTTAGTACTCAAACACCACCCCTACCAAACATTTGATACACACATTCTAAATGCACACTGGTTTACAAATTATTTATAAAAACTCTGAACTCCTTTGTTTGCTGTTAACATTGGATGGCATTGGATGGCATTTGCCAGCAAGCTAGCACAGTATGAAGAGAAGATGTCTGCCAAACTTAAGATAAATAAATGTGTGGGTATCGGCGGGGAGGTGGGGGGAGCTATAATATTTAACTTTTTATTTCAAAAGGGACTTTTTCTATCTCTCAGCAAAACTGAATTAAATGTTGGTGATAGTTTTCCCTTCTAGTGGGAGCATGTCCAAAAAGTTTCAGTTCAATAGGTGCAATGAGTTTGCTGCCAAAGCAACTTCTATGATTTTAGAGTTTCCATTCTAAAGCCATCATCCCTATTAGTTTGGTATCTTTTTTCTGTTATGAAAATGGCATGCAACAAAGAGAGAATCCTAGTTAATAGAAACTTGGGGTTGCTGACCACTTCAGAAATGTTGAGAACTTATAATGGGCACAGAAGTGGTTGCTGTAATTGATGTTCATTCACAAAATGGCTGCTGTGGTAACAGCCAGGCCCTTTTCGCACTTTTTTTTTTGCGCAAGCGCCCCTTGAGCACCGTGCAAATGGGAGCGCTGCTGCGCACAACGCACTCCCGCTTGCACGGCACTCACGAGGCTGAAGCGGGGCCCGGGTGTATTTTTTGATTTTCGGCTTGAAGCCTAAAATAGCCTGCGCTCACGCAATGCTCGTGCCGCCCTCGCGCACTTACCTCCGTGCGGTGCGTCGGCGAGCCGGGCGGGAAGCACTTCCTTTCCCCGCGGAGCCTACAGCTCCCACAGTGCCCTGCGGAAGGAAGTGGCGGGGCGCTCGTGCGACAGTCGCGTCATCACGAAGCACCCTGCAGAAGGAAGGAGGGGGGAGCAGCAGCCTCACGAAGGAGGCTTCTCGCGTGAGACGCCCTCCCCCGTCGCGGAAAAAGGTAAGATGCGAAAAGGGCCCCAATTTCAAAACAACCATTTCACAGCAAGTCAACGATGTTAGCAGGCAAGTAATCTGCCCAGGAACCTGAATACAAAGCAAAATGGGGGAATGAACCTCAGAAAATTCTTCAAAAAATATATCAGAAGCCCACTCATTTAAATTTAAATTTCTGTCTCTTTGTCATCCCCCCCCGCTTGCTCTCACACACATCTTCCCTAGTTTCTTACTCCCCTGGTTTGCCCAAACATCATTTCTGACCCCAACCCATTTGTCTCCACATCCGTTTCAGTTCTCTTACTTCCTCCTCTCCTTTGCTTTGGCCATTTCCGCACTAGACTTTTATAGTGCTATTATTGCACTTTCAACATCCTATGGAATCTTGGGGTTTGCAGTTTCGGAAGGAGCCAGGCCACCCCTTCCAAAACTGCAAACCCCAGGATTCCATAGATGTTGAAAGTGCAATAATAGCGCTATAAAAGTCTAGTGCGGAAATGGCTTTTGTGTTGCCTGCCAGTCAGCCTCACTGTTCCTGATTCCTTCTTTGTCTCTCCATTAGGTCCCTCCTAGCCACCCCCAACATCTTTGCTGCAAATCCTTTCTCTCTCCCACCACTGTCAGTTAGAGAGCAGCAACGGGGCACGTCCCCCTCTCAGGACCTTTTCACATGGCATTTTCCATGAGCATCATGTGAATGTGAGGAGTGGTCCACACTCATATTCACACGACGCTCCAGGGCCTGGCAGGTGCCGCTCACAGCCCTTTTCATTTTCGGCTCTGAGCTGAAAATGGTGCATGATTGCGCATTGCTCTGGGGCCCCGCGCACACTTACCTGGCTTTTGGAGCTCCGGAGCCACGCCGGTCATGCTTCCTGCCCCAGTGCACCTGGGAAACTCCTGGGCTGCACTGAAGAAGGAAGAGGCGGGGCTCTTGTGCAACCAGGAAGCAGTTGCAGAGGTGAAGCAACGGGGACACAAGAGCCTCTTGCTGGAGGCTACTTGCGCGATCCCTGCACCCCAGCACCGAGAAAAAGTGAGTTGCAGAAAGGGCTGCACTCTCTCGTTTCCCTCCTTAGATGGTCAAGACTGCTTTTAGGTGAAGTGCTTATTCCCAGCTACCAACCATCTTTGCTTCCTACAAATGTTTCTGGGTCCACACTGGGAGCAGAGGTAAACTGGAGAATAAAGAGAGCAGATAGTTGGAGGCCAGTGCTTTACTCTGAAAGACTCTTGGGTAACCAAAACCAAATTTTAATTAAAATAAATTAATATCACCATCATCAGCATGGTGCAGAGGAAGGTGCCTGAAAGAATCATATTGTTTGCCCTGGTCTAGAACATTCATAAGATGACTTGATTCTCCTCTCCCCAGTTTTTAAATTAAACAAAATTAGTGTTTTGCTTAATGGAAATTACTGACCAGAATCCTGTTGGTAGGAGTCTAGTCCGACCCATTGAATGTTGAATGGTGCATCCAGATCTAGGTAAATCTCATTGATTCAGTGAATTTACTTTAATTGGAACTACCAGTAGGATGCAGGCCAATGTCTAGTTAATTAGAATAGAACTGCAATCTATAGCCTTATTAAAACCTGAAGAAGATCCTCTTAAAACAACTATAATTCCATATAAAGAATCTTTCTAGATATCTTAGAAAGTGGCTTTGTAGATGATGACTTTGGTTATTCCTAATATTACTCCATAATTGTGCTTTTACATTCGTTCTAATTAACATGGTTATGTGCATTTATTTTTTGTTGAAATATATATCTGAACAACAAAGTTGAGTCTTCTAAATAAATGGATCCAAGAGCAAATCAAGCCTGAACACTTCCTAGAAGCCAAGATGACTAAATTTGTCATACTTTGGACATATGATGAGAAGATGTGACTCACTGGAAAAGAGAATAATGCTTGATAAAGCAGCATTAGGAAAAGAAGAAATCCACCTTGTAGTTAGAAAGACTTGGGCCGTTTTTGTACTACACTGTTATAGTGCCATTATTCCACTTTCAAGATCCTATGGAATTCTGGGTTTTATAGTTTACTGAGGCCAAAGAACTCTCTGGCTAAGAATTCTAAATACCCCTCCCTAAACTGCAAACTGCTGAAAGTGGAATATTAGCACTAAAACAGTGTAGTGCGGAAAGGTCCTGAGTTTCATTGAATTACTAGGGGAATTTTGTTGTGAGTTGACCCATGCCTGATACTGAATATAATGGAGGTTAGGCATATCTAAGTACTTGGAGTTCACCCTCAGAAGTGCCACACAATTCCCATCCTATTTTAGATTAATCCAAGATATATAGGCCAAGATCCTACATTAAACATGTACCCACAATATTGTAGCTATACTTTACTTCCCCGTCCAACCCCTGAAACCCACCTTAAAGGCCAGCCAGCTATCCCAAATGATGGAGGTCTGTGTTGACGGTGAATGGGGCACCGTAGAATCAATAATCAGTCCCCTTCTGCCAATGAGCAATGTTGTGATGAAGAGTTACGAGAGTTTCCACAAAGGGCCCTGCTTCTGTTCACTGCAGCATCATTGGTGGGAGGGGGCTTGTCATGTGATTCTGCAGAGCTCTGTTCAACAGGAGTCCAGACCTCCATCACTTCGGATGGCTAACTGGCTTTTAAGTTGGGTCTCAGGGTCATTTACCATTGTGACAATAGTGCCATGATTGTAAATGAGAATATGAATCAGTTATGATGTCCCAACTCTAACTTACAATGTTGTAACTAACTAACAGGATGCCATGGTAGTAGAATTCAAAGACGCAGTGTTAGTCTGGATTCAGTCTGCTCAGACCCACAAGAGAAGGATGCCAAACACATAGAATTACAATATGCATTCTCACACTACAATACCCACCATGTGAGGTGACAACAAACAAAAAACAAATCAGCAAAGCAAGACTTGTTTCTAGGACTAATCTATTACAGAACAGACTAAAGACAGGAAATATCAGAACCTCACTGGGAGTCACATATAGTTCCCAACTGAAACCGCTTCAGATGTGTCATCAATGAACTACAGCCTATTCTGGACAGTAATGCTTATTACCTCTCAAGGTCCCTTGGTGGCAGGGCTTTACTTGCCTACAGACAGCCTCTCAATCTCAAACAGTTACTTCTCTACAGAAGGACACAAAATATAGATGGGGAAATGGGTATAAGAACTTGCCATAAACTCAGATGTTAACTTTGCCCACACATCTACTTGGGAAATATCATCACAGGACCTGATCACATTACCCATAATATTGGAGGTACTTTCACTTACTTATCCTCTAGTAGCCTGTTTGCACCCTCTGTTAACAAGGCCTTCAGTACTCTACATTGGGCAAACAGGTCAATCTCTTTGCCAGAAAATAAATGGACAAAGATCAGAAACTAGGGCCCTTTTCGCACCTTACCTTCATCACGGCAGTGGGGAGCGGCGCTCGCACGAGCAGCCGCTTGCACAAGCCGCTCACGACAGCCCTTCTGCCTCCCGCATCGGCTTCCTGGTAGTGCGACCATCGCGGCTAGCGCCCCGCCCCTTCCTTCCGCAGCGCAGTCTGGGAGCTGTAGGCTGCACTGGGGGAAGGAAGCCGACCAGCCGGGCTCGCTGAAGCACCGCACAGAGGTAAATACACGAGGGTGCCGCGAGCATTGCACAAGCGCGCAGTATTTTTGGCTTACAGTCGAAAATAAAAAAAATGTGCGCACACCCCGCTTTAGCCTCATGAGCATCACATGAGTGGGAGTGCGTCGTACGGAGCGACACTCCCATTCACGTGATGCTCAAGGGGTGCTCGCGCAAAAAAAATGCATGCGAAAAGGGCCTAGGAAAGGGAATACACAAAAACCTGTTGCAGAACCCTTCAGTTTTCCTGGGCATTCCATCTTGGGCCTCAGAATAGCAATTCTTGAACAACAATAAGAACAAAACAAAACCCTACAAAAGAATACTGGAAAGAGAAACAGCAGAACTGAAATAGATCTGCAAACTCTAGTCCATTGGCAGTGAGTTGAACAAAGACAGTGGTTTTCTGGCACACTACATATACTTTAACACTAGTTAACACCCCAGCCTCATGAGGACTGCCTTAGCCAGTCGAGCACATCTCTTCTCTAGTTCCCAGCCAGAATCACACTACATTCCAATAACTCCCTCCACCATTCACATGGTAATCTACACACCCTGGCTTTAGGCAAACATCTTTTTTCCTGCCTTTGTCCCTCAGTGACCATCTGTCCTTAAAACTGAACTTGTCACCTTATCACCATATCCACAAGTTTTGTATTTCTCTTGTTGTTCATAAGTACCACTTGTTCATTCATAACTATAAAGGTCTGCTCCAAGGTACTTCACTCTGTACATTTGATGAAGTAGACTCAAGACTATGAAAAGCTTATGCTAAAGCTTATACCAGCTTCTTTCTCTCAGTCTCAAAAGGTGCTGCAAGATCCTTTGCATAAAAGGATGCCAGCCATAGTTGTTGGGGTAGTGGAAAAAAAATGCTTTTTAAAATAAGGCCAGCAATCAGGCCTCGAAGATATATACAGGACAACAACTTCTTTCTCTCTTTCTCCTTCTCCTTCTCCTAAAATCCTTTGCAATCTTAGGCCCTTTCCACATGACATTTTCCATGCGAAAGGGTGCCTGGAGTGTTGCGTGATCGTGAGGAGCAATCTGCATGACGCACTCATAATTGCGCAACACTCCAGGGGCCAGCAGGCACTGATTGAGCACCTTTTCATTTTCAGCTAGAAGCTGAAAATGGTGCATGATCGTGCACTGCTCCCAGGCCCCACGTGCACTTACCTGGTGTGCGGAGCCTCCAGAGCTGTGCCGGTCGTGCTTCCTGCCCCAGCACAGCCTGGGAAGGTCCCAGGCTGCACTGCAGAAGGAAGAAGCGGGGCTCTCACATGAGCACGCAGCTCGTGCGGAGCCGAAGGATCCTGGATGTGAGAACCTCTCGCCAGAGGCTGCTCGCACAATCCCCGCACCCCAGTGCCGGAAGAAGGTAAGGTGCGGAAATGGCCACATTGTCAAGATTGCTGAGGTTCTCCTTTAAACATATGCAGGTGGGATCAACCAGGAATAGTTTTACCTGCTTTTAGGAAGACTTTGCCTTGAGGGTGTTTTCTTATGATCAAAGTTTTCCTCCTTTTTTTTTGTTGGTCAGTTCTATATCTGATAAAGCATCAGTGGCATGTATACAGCATCATATTTGGGACCATGGAAATTATAACACTGACTTTACAGCTTTTTTTTGACTTCATGATCACCTATACTCAGATCTGTCTCAGTTGGTGTGAGTTCCAGCATTCCAAACCTGTGAGACGTTTTGGAAGAATTGGCCAAAAATTTAAATAAATGTAGCAAGAGCTATGTTGGAGAGACAGAAGGTTAGCCTAGTGTAGCATTTCACAAAGTTTGGCTTTCAAAAAATGTTTGAAATGAGCTGTAAAATGACAGACCTTGGTCTTATATTTAGAGGGCTGTGTAAGTTCACCCTTTCCTTTATCCTTCAACCATTACGCCATTGTAACTCCAGGTCTACCACTTCTGGGGCATGCAATGGTCTCCCACTGAGCTCATTCTCTCAGTGTCTCTTATACCTGAACCTGTGGCTTATTCTTTCTTAATCTGAACTCATGTTGCTTCTCTTCAAACATCATCTCAAAACCTTCATCTATAAAGGACCTCCTATGGAATTCTGGGGTTTGTAGTTCAGGGAAGGGCACTTCGAATTCTCAGCCAAAGAGCTCGTTGGCCTCAGTCAACTACAAACCCCAGAATTCCACAGGGCATTGAAAGTGGAATAGCAGCAGTTTAACACTGTAGTGCAGAAATGACCTTAGTCCTAAAAGTTAAACTTGAGTGGATTTGTTCCGTTCAAATACTTGCTTGTCTTTTTCTTTGTTGATTTTTTGCCCATCCTGCAATCAAAATCTAGACACTATGTTCCTTGGTACAGGCTCTTTCTCAATTTAGAACCACTTTACAGAGAGATGATAGCACCTTGACCTAAAACCAGTGGTTAGTCCCAGCTAGAGCAGACTTAGTAGAAACATGATAAGTCAATATTTGTGTAAGTTCAGTTAATTTACTGGATCTACTTTAATTAAGAGTAACAATTGGATTTAAAGTCACAACTTTCAATGAAGGCTAGTTTCCCTCTTTGCATATATAACTTCCTTGCATAACTTGGAACTGAATATGTGAACCAACTCCTCTGGAAAATATTGTTTGACATGAAATAAAACCTCACGTCTCCAGTAGCTCACTCACACATGCAAGTAATCAAATAGTAAACATATAGTTGTAAAATGGTTATAGCCTCTTTTCTCATTTAATTTTCCATGGTTATTGTTGTGAGCGTTCATGTCATTTCCGACTTATGGCAACCCTATCATGGGGGTTTGTTCAGAGGGGGTTTGCCTTTGCCTTCCTATATCACTTTAAAATAACTTCATGTCTTGGTTTGACAGTGATCTTGTCCCATTAGACTGGATCTGTGGGGATGTGTATAAGTCTGGATGGAGATCCAGAAATAAAAGTAACCAGTTCCTGTTGAGGGTACAAGCAGCCAAAGGATTTTGGGTGATCCTGGAGACTGTGTTTTACACAGTTTGGGAAAGCTGAAATAACCATTATAGACAAATACTGTTGATGAGTTGGCTTGTGCCAAGAGATTATATTGATTCCCTCAGTCACAAAAATTCCTTAAAAGGAGATCCATAGAGCAATCTGAAATTGTTTGTCCTTAGATGCATATCAGGCAATAATAATCCTACTTTAATAGGAAAAGTAAATTTCAAACATTAATAGGATAAAGGAGAAATTGTAAAGTGGGAAAATAACTTTTGCTTAATTTCAGCTGCATTTCCAAGCTAAGTAGTTCTGGAGGGGATCATCAGTTCTAATGTGTGGCTGTTTCGTGCATTAATCTGAAAACTATCAGTCACTTCAGCTGGAATCTATAGCTTCCCTGTAACAAAAATGTGCTCTGACTGGATTTTAGAGTTAGCAAAATCTTTGTATGTAATGTAGTGCACATCTGGAATTTAGAATTACTAATGGATCTGCAGTGAAAGAAGAGAAGGGAGAGGTGTCTAGCCAACCAACGCATACAGTTAAAAGCATTACCACATTGCTGGCAGACATGCCTTCACTCTTTTAACTTTGCATCAGTGAAACTGAAATGCTAAGCAGTTAGCTAGGAGCTTGATGCACAGTCCACCGGGCATAATGAAATGCAGGTCAATGTTTCTTGTTGTTTTTGTTAAACATCAAGCTACTGTTTTTGTTGGGCACTGAAATATCTAACAACACATCTTATCATCTTTTATCATATCAAAAAAAGTGATGAAGCATGAAGTTCTTTGGGACAACTTCAGAAACTTGAAATATCTAGCTGTCAACCCAAAGGCAAGATGGATATGTGAAGGGATTAGCTAGCATAAACACAGGCATGAATCCTATTGTTAGACTGTTTTCTAGAGTAGACCCAATGGAATAATGGGCTTTATATAAGTGTTGATTCATTGCTCAGTCGTTGACATCCTATTGGTTAATTCCAAATAGAGTAAACTCAACTGTTGAATGTTGGGTCAACAAATAGGTAAATCTCATTGACTGAATGGGTCTACTGTAGTCAGGATTAACAACAAGATTTAGGCCAGTAACTGATTCAGTGTGTCAACTCTAGACAGGATTATCAGTAAGGATTCTTTAATATGATTTAGTATGCATGTCCACGTTTGTAGGAGCATTGCTTTCTGTACTGTCCCTTGATGCCTAACACCTTGTAGGAAGGTGAATGTCAGCAGCAACTGCATGAAAAAAAACTACTATGTTCAGAATTTGGGGCCATTTTAGGGTGAAAATGCGCCTGAAAATTATTCTCGAAAGGTTGATTTGGGAGAACTGCGTTGGGGACTTTGTGGACTGTATGGGGCCTAAGATTCACACCATTCCCAACCCTAATTTAAACTAAGAACCTCATCACATTACATTATTATAGTGCTATATTCCACTTTTACTGACATGGCAAGATCCTGTGGAATTCTATGGTTTGTAGTTTAGTGAGGCCCAAGAGCAATCTGGCTGAGAATTCTAAATGTTGTTGTTGTTTGTGTTCAAGTCATTTTTGACCTATGGAGATTCTAAGGTCAACCTATCAGGGAGCTTTCCAGGGCTGAGAATATGTGATGCACCCAAGGTCACCCAGTGGGCTTCCATGGCCAAGCGGGGAATTGAATTCTGGTTTCCAGGTTGTAGTGCAACACTCAAACCATTATACCACGCTGGCTCTCAGAGTTTTAAATGCCCCTCCCTAAATTGCAAATCCCTGGATTCCATAGGATGTTGCCATGACAGTCAAAATGAAGCATAGGTATAACAGTATAATGGAATAAGAGCAGGAGTGACAGCCTAAGATGACAAAGTGGGTGTCTGAAGAAACCTGGAAATCATTAGCATAAACACTCTCCTGGCCACTATAGGTTCACATCTGTGTCCAAGAGGAGGTGTGCATTGGTATCTTCAGGGGGAGTGGGACCACCTCCTGCAGGGGCTGAATCCTTACTCCATGAGCTGCCTTTGAATTGTCCAGGTGCACCTCTGCCTTATCTGGATTAAGTTACATTTTTTTTTCATCTTTATCTCCAGTCCATTACTGGCATCTGTCATTGACTCAGAACTATAAAAGGTTTCTTTGGATTCAGATGAAAAGTGGGGATTTTGGGAGCTGAAAGTCTTCAGCATATGACAACCTATCCTAGTAGTTTCATGTATTAGTTAGATAATATGTAGGATAAGACAGAAACTTGCAGGATCCCACAGGGCAAGGGCTTAAATGGTCAACCAGGAATTTCTGGACACTATCTTCTGATGTTCCTCTGTGCAGGTGCACCACCTTGAAATCTATATGGACGATGCTATTCTTTTGCCACCACTGCAACCAGTCCATTTTCTCCCAAACACCCCTATTAAAGCCATTTGCCATCTGGAATTTTTTTTATTTCTTTGTGTTGACACAGGCCGTTTCTGTACTACTATAGTGCTATTATTCCACTTTCAACCTCCTGTGGAATTCTGGGGTTTGTAGTTTACTGAGGCCAAAGAGCTCTCTCGCTGAGAATTCTAAATGCTCCTCCCTAAACTGCAAACCCCAGGATTCCATAGGAGGTTGAAAGAGGAATAATAGCACTATAACAGTGTAGTGTGAAAATGGCTGCAGTCTTTCAAAATGCTGGCTGGCATCCTGTTCAATATTATGAATTTTTAAGATGGGCTTATGAACCTGGAACTTTTGGGGATTCACATTTATGTTCTTGGTTCACTGCATTAACTGACGGTGTTCCCCAAATCTTACTGTACAAGCCTGGCACTTCTGACAACGGAAGGTTTTCTGAAGCACTAGAGTGAAGGGTGATGAATAAAGAAGGCTGCAGCCATCTCTCAGCAGCAAGGAGCTTTACAACAGCAATTGTGACCATCCCAAAGTACTGTCATTGTAACTATGTATGATGATGCAGGATCTCGGCTACTGTTAATTCATTCCATGAGCCTTATTCATGTGCCAACTCTTCCTTTCCTTAATATAAATCCATAGTTGTTGCCAGTGACACGAATGTTTCTAAGGCAAACAACAGGTTGCAGACATGATGGACTTTGCTCTGTTTGCTTTGCATTTTGGTTCATACCTGCCCTTAATCGTCACCAACTGCAATATTGGTGGCAAAAGTGTTCAAATACAAACTGTAGCTGGGTGTTGTCTTCATTAAAGGGACTAGTTCCTTCCTCCAGGAATGACCTGGAGTGACCTTATTGCTTCCACTGCCCAGACATTTTAGATCACCTATGATGCCTCTATTATTGTGTCACACTGATGGTTGCTGAAGTGCCTTGCCCTACCCTGCATGGTCTGTCATACTGTAGCATGCCGGGCCTAAATGATATTAGGACTGCACAAGCCCCTTCCAGTCAGTTTGGGGTCTGGTTTATTGATTTGGCCCCTCATGTGGTTCACGCTGATTTAGATGTGCCCTGACTTCCTTCAGATCCAAACGCAAATCCAGAAATGTGTGTTTTCATACTGTCCACTGATCTGTGTTTGGTAACAAAAAGTAAATTTCATTTTTCTTTCTTTTTTGATTACCATAAAGGCATGACATTTCAACACACAGTGGCATCTGTTGTTGTTGTTGTTGTGTTGCTGTTTTCAACTTATGGGGATGGTAATATGTATTTACCATGGGGTTTTCTTGGCAAGATTTGTTTGTGGGGTGGGGTTTGTCTTCCTCTCAGGCAATGTGACACGCGCAAGGTCACCCAGTAGGGTTCCATAGCTGATTATTCCACATTTTTCCCCATAGAAGTGCATGGAATTTGGAAAGAAGGGGATGATGGCTGACAAACTAGAAACAGTTGGCTGGGGGAGGTTGTCCTATCTACCTCTAAGCTTTGATTTAATACATTTAAAAACTGCTAATATGTGCTGCTTTCCTGCAGTGCTGTAGTGTCTCTGATATATGTGTTACTCAGTGTATGTATGACACACACACACAAACACACATGCATACACACACAGATACACGTGGCAGAGCCAGCCAGAAAAGGCAAAAATAGGACAAATACATTAAATGATGCAGACTGAAACCAAACCTAATCTAAAACAACTAAAGCTAAGATGCTGGTGCATGAGGATAGAGAATTAAAAGCCCAATAATGTGAAACCTATACAGAAACTCACTGGAATAAAAACACAGAGTAAGGGTAGATAGGACCAAATGGGAAAGAGATGGAAACACAAGGAACAGTAAATATGCAACTACTAATAAACTCCAATAGTGCTCCTGCAGAGTCTTTCTTCTTAACAGAGAATTAGGAAATTCTCTACAAGTATCGTGACTGGAGAGTGCTGTGTAGATTTTTGCCCCCAATTGGAAGCTAGAGCTATCAATAAGCAAACTCCAGCTCCCTTCCTCATTTCCCACCCTGGTATTTTCCTTTTATGGTGCTGTTTTGCAACATTTTTGAGACATACTGTCTGGCTTTCTTTTACTGCCTGGATCACTGAATCCGTCCAGAGTGATTCAGAACAATTTGGACTGATCCAATCCAATTTGGACCTGGTCTGTCTCTGTCTGTATTAGCTTGATTCAGTTCAGGACAAGTTTTAAAAAGGGAGAAGATATCTGATGCTGAATGGAAAGAATTTTAACATTTTAAAAATAAATAGCTGAAACATTTCAGGGTAGCTTGTTTCTTCTTCGGTTCACAACCAAGCATGCAGAATGTGGAGAAAAAAAAACAACCCTCTGAAATGAGTGGGGTCCTGGAGCACCTCATCTTTTACTGAAACCTTAGGTGCAGGGAGAAGAAAGAATAGGGGAAAGACATAAGCACAGTGCTCCATATTTTTCCCCTTTGCAGAGGGGAGAAGATGGCTGCCAATCAGCACAAGTGTTTTCTCATAGGGAATGCATTGTGAGAATCACTGCAGGCTCACAAGCTTCTTCTACTGCTATCTCTCATTAGTGATTGGGAGAAAAAAACAAGTAAGAGGCTATTTAACATCCAGGAAGGTGCTATTTGCAATTCAGCTCTGGTTTACAAGCCAGGGAAGTGTTGCCTGAAAATCTGCTTTGCACAGAATTGACCTCTGTTTTGCACATTTGGTGGAAAAAGGGGCAGATTTTCACCTGGCCCTGCACAATTTTCTTTGGTCCTGTCTCATCTCTTAGTACTCAACACTCAGGGACCCCTCCTAACTTAGGATTTAAAACTATGGAAAAAATTTTTCCCAAGTCCTATTTTGCATTTTACTTGCAATGCTTGTGGGCCTCTGGCTGGCTATGCACCAATATCTGATATTGGCCTAATCAGTGCTGAGAAGAGTTGAGTTGCCTTACAGAATTTGCCTGCTGAGCCAAGTGCCTTGCATTCTGATTGTTGACTGTATAGCTTATGATTTTCCATGCGCACACTGTTGCTGGCAACGATGGTATACTCTAAGCATCTGAAGTCACTGTTCCATGACCATTATGTTGTCAGTTAGATCTTTCCTTAGTTGAGAAAACTCTTCTTGTCAGGCACCATCAGGGTACAAAGACCTATTGGGTTCAGATTGGGTGGGTTAAGCATTATGCATGGCAATATTAGAATGCCCTCATTCTCACAACTCTGTCCTCCTCTCAGAATGGGTCATGTGGTCAGACAGGGTCTTCATTTAGTGGAATTTTGTGAATCTTCCTACAAGGGCAACAGCTCTTTTCCCCTCTCGTATCAGTGTCAGATCCTATTTGCTTCTTGTGATTATTGCTTGTAGACCTGTGTTTCAATGTGGTTTAATGCTTTTCTGTTACCTTCTGCCTGCTGACTTGGCTGTGAACCCATTGCCACTTCTGATCTTATGGAGAGACCCTTCTTTCTAGACCCAACTTCTGAGGCTGAAACCCTCTTCTGGCATTGTGCTGTAATAGAATGTAGTGTGTGCCCACAGTTGGACTCCTGTGGATTACTAGTAGTAAGCACAGCTTGTCAGTGGAAGCACCAGAAGACAAAGTGGGGTGATACGGACTCAAACAGTGCCAGCAAGGAGGCCCTCAAATGCTGTGGCTGAGGGTGGGGGGAATGAGAGGCCCAGTATCATATTATGGCAGGAACCAGACAGTCCTTGAGACAGGTGGATGAATAGATGAATCAGCAAATGCTACAGCGTCCATGCTATTGTAGATGAATCACATAATGTTGTACAGAAAAGTTTCATTGTAGGCCTTTATCTATTACAGCCATACCAAATGAGTATGCAGATAGGAGAAGTTTCCACAGTGTTCCGAAATTTCAGGGCCTGGCCTGTCTTTCCCAGACTCAGAATTGAAGGAGCATTCCCAAGGTGAATGTGGTGTCCCAAAAGAAGTTTGGTTTTTCTTTTCTAAGTGCTGTGCTGGCCCCCAATTGCTACAGGCTGCTTCAGAGTGGCAGATAGAGACTCCACATAAGAGTCCACCTGGCTCTCTCTTTCTCTTCCCTCTCAAAGTTTCTCATACTTTGATAGATACTGTCCATCACTGGGGGGTGGGGGGCATGATGGAAAGTCTCACCTGCCTTGGTATCCACCATCTGGGGAGTAACTGAATGTGGTACTAAAGGACTGCTGCTTTGTAGATCTACTGTTTATTTTGCCAGTACTCTTCCCATCCTCCTTGCTCTATCTTAAATAGTTGATATCACAGTAGAGTATTTTTCCTTGGACCGAGGCACACATGGGTTGGACTATTGTTAACAAAAAATGGGGCATGATGGTCTTCCTTCTTCAGCTTAGCTTAGGTGCTTTATTTCTATTTAGGCTTGGTTTCACTCCTTCTCTTTTGCATCTTTTTGTCCTTTCAACTCTTGGTTATATGTCTTCTACTTCCCCCCTCTCCATTTTTCATTTTTTCAGTAATGCCTGGTGGTTTCCACATTAGGGGCATGGTGAATCTGTTCTGGGTTTTATTCCAGATTTCAAAGGACTCCTGTCAACTATAGAACTTATTTTGGGGACAGCTTTTTTTTTTTAGTATAGATTTAAAACTTGAGTGGCTTCACTGCACTCCTCATATGGAAGCCACTTGCTGCCACTGGTTTTCTTTCTCCTTTTCCTCTTCCTGCAACTCCTACCTACACTGCCTCACTCTCTTTGCCTTCATTATCTGTTCCCTCTTTTGTCTTTTTCACCTTCTCCCTCCCATACCCACAACTGCTAGCTTCTCTTCTTGGCCCTTTGCTCCTTCTCTCCTCTTCCTCACATCACCTAATCGTAACAATCTTCTCCCTCTTTTATTTCCATTCTCCCCCTTTTTTCTTTCCCCTTCTCCTCTTATCCAATTATCCCTCTTTCCCTTTCTCACCCTTTTTTTCTCCCCCGAATTACCCTAGCTGCACTTTCTCAGCATTATTCTCCTTTTCTCTCTCTCTTGCCTCTCCAACTTTTTCTCCAGAAAATCTTGAAGTCATGGGCCATTTCTGCACTAGTGCTATTATTACTATTATTCCACTTTCAGTATCCTATGGAATCCTCAAAGGCCTTTTCCTAAACTGCAAACCCCAGGATTCCATAGGATATTGAAAGTGGAATAATAGCATTATAATAGTCTAGTGTGGAAATGGCCATGACTGGGACATGTTAGGTTCTCAACATTCTAAAGTTTTAAATCCCATTAAACCAAAAAGGGGACGTATAGACAGAATTGCCCTGTTAGGTCCCAACCTGAATGTAAAAAAGAAAATAACATTTGGTCAATGAAGAGCACTGGTTGATGGGAACAAGTCAGTCTGCAAATCAATAAAAGCAGTGATTGAAAAGATGTTGAAAACAAAATTGGGAAAATGTTGTGGGGCTTTTGTTTTGTTCAAAATATAGCTTGGAACACTTAAAAGTTGCAGCCAAATAAATATTTTCACACTTGTTACATGGTTTTGTTTTTGACGAGCTCAGAGCCTCTGTAGTTGATGTTTGATGTATCAGACTTAATGACATCACCAGGGGCTCATCCTGTAGTATCATTCCTGGTATTGCCTCCTCATTGGAGGCTATCCCGATCTTAGGTTTTGGCCCTAAAATCTTAGGGCCTGGGATACTCCTAACCTGGCAACCCTAGGTTCTCATGCCAGGATGACCTTGTCTGTTAGCTGTACTAAGGACTTGTTTTAAACTCCTACCACGGACCACCTATAGCTACTACTTACCTTTGCCCTGGGAGCCCGAGTAGGTTGCCCTGCCTGGATACATCTACAAAGGGATCACTTTTTACTCATGCTGTCTGCCAGACTGACAATGAACCCAGGCATCACTAATGGATTGAATATCACAAGTAACCCACCTGCTCCCCGCCCCGCCTAAAATAAAAAGGAAAAGGGCTGCGTTAGAAAGCTTTATTGCAAGATGTGTTTACATAATGTGGTAAAAATGGATTTTTAAATTATATGAGAGACACTGGGCACAGGTCAATAATCAATATATCCACCCTGCATGGCACAGGAAAACAAATTAATCTAAAAAAAAGAAAGAGTGAAACTGGGAGCAGAAACAGATTATGAGTACTTTAAAGAAGGAGGTAATTGCACTATGCACAATGAGTGCTAAACTAGAACGACAATGAGTACAAATTGCCAATGTGCTTGGATGTAGTAAAAGTGGGTAAAAATTAATTCAAGTTCTTCATAGAAGTGCAATCGTTTACTACTCTATTCAGGAGTAAGTCCCATTTATTTCAATCAGGCTTGCTTCCAGGTATGTGAGCACAAAATTGCAACCTAAATAAACAGTGGTGATGAAAGAATGTCCTGGATAATTGCATTCAACCCTTTGCAAGACCCTGCCTACAATCAGGCAAACAAGGATCATTTGTATGTATATGGCATGTGTGTGTTTTCTGCAGGATGTATCATTTACCATGCACGGCTTGTTCTTAAATTACAATTCACAGAATAATACTGCTGGGGAAAAAAAGCTTATTTTACACTATACTAAAACACACACACACACACACACACACACAAAGACTAGCAACATTTACACATTTTTACAATAGTTGTCCTTTGTCTAGAAAATTATCCTTTTCTACTTTACATTTATTTCTTTTTAAAATTCCCAGCTCACAGAAAAGACACGAGAAGTCCAAAGACAGTCCTTACAAAGAGAACTATAACCCAACAGCACAAATAGGCTTCTTCCTTCAGAAATAAGTCAGATTTCATAGATGTTAAAACTTTAAGTAACAAAGCATTTCAAAATTAAGTAATTTCCCTTCAATATATGCAAGTTAAAATATATTTAGAATGCTCCTCTGAATCAGTCATATAACCAAATTGCCTAACTATAAGAAATCTACTTTACCCAATATCACATTTGAAATGCTATACAAGGCAATGGAAATAAGCATCAGACGGAGTGAAATATTTCATGAAAATTGGGTTTAGTATGTTCTCTGGTTAAAAAAACAACAACACCTTGTTTTGATCAGAGGAAAATAGGAAGCTTTCCATGCTTTACAGAATCCAGAGACTAATGGTGTAAGGGTGTTAATACAATCATTTTCTGTATAGTATGGACAGAGAATATTTTCACATAGGTAGACAGTATGGATTTGAGTTACAGAAAACCAGGTGGAAAGTCCATTGGCGGCAGCTGCCTGCATAAGTATGGCTGAATTGAATAGAAGGGAGCACTTAAATGGTACCTCTCAGGAGAACTTTCGAGTGGATATTGATCAAAGCCCATGTCTCACCCACATCACATGCTTTTCCATGAATGTTACTTGCAATGTATATAATTGAAACGATTAAAATGTATCATTTTAGGCTTACCTGCAACAAAATCACATTGGACTTAAAGGAACACAAGGGTCTAGGTCCAGCAGGTACCCTGGTAGTGTGCAAGTCCCTGCCAGTGAAATCACACTGTCACTGGAGGGGGTAGAGACAGCTCTCTTGTCCCTACTTCCACTTTAGCGCACAAGAGGAAGTAGGGACTTTGGCATGGTTCTATTCTCTCAGCCACTGATAGAATATGGGGTTGCTCTTGGGTGCATTTTGTCTGTTGTAGAACACCCAGTAAAGAAGCAGCCTTCTTCTACTGGTGTAAGCCTCTTCCTCCTTTGCGTGGTGAAGGCATTCAGAGTGCCCCTGGGTAGCCTTGCACCCAACCAGTAGCTGGGAGAACAAAGCTGAGCCTAGATGCCCCAACTGTACTTGCATACTGGTGAAACTGGTGTTACACGTGGAGTAGGGCTACCTCCCTGTGCAATGTCATTCAAGGAACATACACCATTATATCTGAGGATCATGCCTGCATATATCACCAACAGGATCCTGGTCAATAAAGTATTTTATACTGAGTAGTACACTGAATACCCTTGGTTTATTTTAATGCACTGTTGCTGACACAAAGTGGCAGAAGCTCTCCTGGGTTGCAGATATAAGTTTTCCCAGCCTTACATGTAAGTATCAGAATGAAACATGGGGCCCTGTGCTTGCAAAGCATGTGTTCTATGGGTCTTCCTCCAGTGGGACATAGTTCTGAGTAGACATATACAGAATTGCCTTGTTTATGTTCCCAGTCATGCCTTTGTGGCCAACTGCAGCAATGTCTCTTTAAAATGGCATGAAATTCTTGGCCAGTAATGGGCTAACTATGGCTTTCTAGATAATCTTGAGTGCCTGTGTGAAAGAATGGGGTTGGGGAAAAGAAATGAAACAATGGTGACATCCTTCCATATTTAACAAGCAGCAATATGCAATTATAAGCAGCAATTGCACCCTAAAACAGAGGTGATAATCATGCAGTTCTTCAGAAGTTATTGGATTACAATTCCCAGCAGTGCCAGCCAGCACAGTAAATGAGAGAAATTCAGCCCAGCACCATCTGGAGACCTGCATGATTCTCATCCTGGACTAAAACAAATGATTTCTAGTCCATATATATGGCTTTGTGAATCAAATTTTAATAAATCAGAATCAGATTCAGAGTTCAATTGGGATGGACAAAAGCTATTACAAGGTACCTACAGGAATACGGCTTTTAAAGAAGGAACGTATAATGTGTCCCTAAACTGCAGAAAAATGCTACTTCTGGACTGATGTTATTCAGCACCTACTGGTACTGCTCAAATCATGGTTTCCCTGCTGTTTAGAAAGAGCAATCTTAAAAAAGATCACTAGAGAATGGGAAAGTGAAAACACTTGGCCATTCTGCTTCCCAGATTACTGTTTTCATGACCTTTTCATCATTTGTATGTTTGTGTGTCCATGTACAGCCCCTTGCTCCTCAGCCAACAGTGGATGTGACCTTTCAAACGAAAAAGGTTGTTATCCTTTAAACCCTTGACTATGAGGAGAACTGCATAAAATAAAAACAAAACACTCTAGATCATTTTGCAGGGTCTTGCTGCCTAGCAGCCAGGATTTGCATTATAATCTACAGCATCCCAAGTAACATGTCTTAAATGTTCTGTTTTATATGCCTTCCATACAGGAGGGAAGACAGAACTACATGGTGCATATATATTTGCAGCTGTTTGATTATGCCCAGGCTCAGTGCAAATGTGAAGATTTAAGAAATAAAAAATGAACTGAATGACAACAAATACTTACGCCATTTCTGCACTAGACTGTTATAGTGCTATTATTCCACTTTCAACATCCTATGGAATCCTGGGGTTTGCAGTTTAGTGTGTTTAGACAAAAACTATATTATTGGCTATTTTTGTGTATCTTTTTAATTTCTGTAAATTCCCTTAATTACTTTTTATTACACTTAAGTTATATCAGCAAGGTTTGCAAGAAAATGATAGGTAATGCTTAATAGTAGAGTTCAGATTCCTTCATTACACAGTATCTGGAATCTATTATGATTGAAAATGGGGTGAGTAAAAAAAGGGATATTCCACTGTGATTTTGATGCACACATTGTGCGGTTCCTTTGGACATAACTGCCTCAGGACTCCACAGCAACTTTGCTTCAAATGTCCTAATGCCACAAGCAGTTAACTTGGATTTTGTAGATAGGAAACAGAATTGACTTGCACATGGCTCACTTTCAAAACTTTGAAATGACCATTTCATTTTTTATGGAGACGGTATCAGCAGAGCCGAAATGCTGGTATCAATCTACTCCTTTTCTAAGAAACAGCATGAAATTGGCCTGATTGTTGCTTGGTAGCAATTATGTTAAAATGAGCAGTACCAAAACTGTAATGCCCTTACTGAAAAACTTAGACTAAGGCTAGGCTAGGAAAGAACTAGCAAAACCATCTCTGAGTATTCCTTGCCCAAGAAAACCCTATGAAATTCGTGGGGCCACCATCAGTTGACAGGTGACTTGAAGGCACATACACAAGGAAGGCTAGGCTGAAATTTTCATTAGTTTTTTTTAAATCACTGATTTCTGACTGATTTTCTGGGTGAGAGGGCAAATTTCAAATAAAAACATGTATTACTATGGGCTGTTATGTATTTTACCTCAGCTTATGAGGTGGTCAGGGATTTTCAATTTTTCTTTGCCCTTTCACACTTTGTAAAAACACTCTTCTGTATATAGAGGTGCAGAGCTTCCTGTCAGGTACACTTTCTGTAGTGTTTTAGAATGGTGCAATATGATACTGCATGACTCCCAAGTCTTCTGAGAAGTTGTCTGGTGGGCGATGGGAAGAAAGTGTCATGCTACTTGCTATAACCAGAATTCCTAGAATGCTGTGGTTGAGAACAAGGCATTCTAGGAAGAATGCTGCCAAGAGGAAAGCTGTAGAAAGAATCATGCGCAGCTATGACCAGTTCAGGGCTTAACAAAAAAACAAAACAAAAACCAAACAAACGAACAAACAAGGGTCTGAAAAGCATCAGAAATGCATCAAATTTTGGCTAATGAAAGGTTAAGTAATGTTAAGTGATAACCCTAATGCCACAAGTTCAGACAAATGTCTTTTTCTCTCCTGATTTTTTGAGGGGCAGGGGCTGATGTTCATTTTCAACTCAGTTGCTCAACACAAGGTGTATATGTATAAGTGTGGGGAACTGCTCTAGCCTTAGGAAGAAAAAAAGACATATACCACTTTAACCATCTTGATTTTTTTTTTTACAGGTGCTCTCTTCCCCTCTTGAGTGTAGACAAAGACAATAACTACAGTAGCCCCTCCATGTTTGTGAGGGCTAGGGGCACAGAACTCTCACAAAAGTGGAAAAAAGTGAATAACTCCACCCCACAATTCCCCTCCCATTCCCCTCTGGAGCTTCCCCCTCATTCCTTTACCTCTTCCCCAGCACTTGAAGTGGGGGGGTTGGGGGAGAAACAAGACAACCTAAATGGCTTATCAGTACTTTCCCCTCAGACAGAGAAGAGTTCTGGAGTTCTAATTACTTCCAGCAGCCATCTTGAGAAAGGAGCACCTGACCAATCGGAAGCCAATACACAGCAGAATGTGCAAACACATAGCTGAGAGGTCACACCTTCAGCAGTGGGAAAGGGGTTCCATTTTAAACACAGCTTTGCAAGCCTGGGGTGAAGAATGTAAGGGTTGGGACGGAAAAATCTAAGCAAAAGTAATAGGCAAAACTAATTTAACGTGACAAATGGGGCAACATAGGCAATCTGTGCTATTTCTCCAAACAGAAGCCTTCTCCCTCATGAAAACTCTTTTTCAAACTGAAGGGAATTTCAAGAACAGATTATCATTTGTGATGGCATTAAGATATCCCAAAGGAAATAAAAGTCACAAATTTCACTGGGCTACTAAAAGCCTCATGCATGAGCTACAGTCATTATTTGGATCCTAAGATGTACTGGAAGTAAAACAAAATTTCACTAGGAACAATCCCACAGATACTGTAACAGCATTTTGGACAAATATTTGAGACTGTTTTATTTGCCAAGAATAAATAACCAAAGATGACAGCTCTCCTTTCGGTAGTATGTAAAAAATATGGACTATCTTGTCCAAGGTCTGAGTCCAATTGGTAGTCCCAACTTGATAGACTCACTCAATCAACAATTGAATGATGACCCCACACTTACATAAATCATTTTGATTCAATGGGTTAATGACAGCTGGTACTTCCACCAATGGGGTTTAGGCCTATATGTTAAATGGCTAAGAATTCCATTTTTACTGGAATAGATGTGAGACAAAATAAAATAAGGTCTTATAAAAATGTTCTATCTGTGTCAAAGTCTAATCCCTAAAGCTCACTGCCTGGATAAGTAAAGAGAAGAATGTCTGTTACACCAATGCCATTTATGTAAACTACCCTGAGAATTTCTTTGAAAGGTGGGATATAAAGCCCTACCATGTAATAAAATGGAAACATATAATACATTAGTTTAGGGTGGGAATTCTACCCCATTCCTATCATATGCTGGTTATTTTTCTAAAAAGGTGTTGTTGTTTTTTAAAAAAAGAATGCATTCTTCTTGTGGATACTAATTGTAAACATTTAACCAGACAATAACAATACTGTTTTTTGAGGAGGCTGGGTCTCTTTCCGTTAACTACATTACATTTGAAATCTGAAACAACTCATTTCTCTGTGATATGCAGGAGAAACAGTAAAATATTTCTGATTGGCAGGACTTAGAAATCCAATGCCAAAGACTTGACTTATCCTCTTGAAGTAAATAAAATGAAATAAGGACAGTTTCCTGTCCTTTACTGGCCAGTCTCCTTTTCCTTAGTGAAAAACATATGCTAACCAACCATATCAACAAATAATTTTAATAGCACTGTGGAACTGATAAGGTTGCAATCATATACCTATTTACCTGGGAATAAGCCCCACTCAGTGTAGCGGGACATTATTCTAAGCAGACAAGTACAGGATTGAATCCTAAATAATCAAGAGTGTCACATTTACTTTTACATATGAAAGACAACTATCCCCATAAAGGGAGCAAATAAAAGTAAATTATAAGACAAAATTGAGACTCAAATATGAGATGTTAGACAGTGCTGGAACTTCTCATGGATTTTCTTACACAGTTAGTATTTTGGTTTTCTGTACAAAGACTAAGCCTGGAATCTTCTGGAATAGTGTAGAACATTCTAATAAAAAGATGCCAAGCAACTGGTTGGTTTGGTTAATAGTGATGCATTCATTATGACTTCTTTAGTACCACTAGCTTAGAGGTATTTTTTAGTATAAAAAGACTCCCTTCTGTACCCTTTTTGTGAAACCTCAAATATTGCACTGAATATGTTCCATTCTTCAAATTTTACAAGCTCGGTGTTTTTCTCATGAAAGTGGAATTGCTGATTAATGCAAACTGTGGAAATATATGTAAGATGTCTCTTTAAAATCATTCTTCAAACTACAGTCCACTGACTTTAGAAATGAAGTCTATGGATGCTTAACATTTGGGTATGGAGAACAGTTTTCATGTCCACAATAGTTATTTCCCCTGCTATAACTTCATGGATTGTACTTTCATGGAAAATGTCACCGCAAGGGAGTTTTAAGCCATAAATCATTCATCCACCTGGACTGACACTCTTCAACTGTGCTACATCAGAATAGAAATGCAGTCTAATGGGTGCAGGTGTTCACATAGAACTCCAACTTAACCTTAATACAAACCACAATTTTTCTCTGGTTATTTTCTGGTATACTACATAATTTATGCATACATTCATATTTTGAGTTGAATGACCAGAAGTACTCTGTGCTATGCCTGTACACATGTGTAGTTATATAGAATGTGCAGATACATGCTTGAGAGAGGTTCCAGTAGAAAAACAACATAGCAGAATTCCACCATAAAAGAGCAAGTTCCCGTAAAAAGAATTTCCCCCCTTCTTGCAGGACAGGATGAATGAAGGCTGAAGGCACCTGAACTCAGTAGGGGTATGTATGTGCGTACGTGCAGGCAGGTGTGTACACACACATATGCTCAGATAGTATATACACAAGTAGACATATATTTTTACATTCTTTGGAGGAAAGATAAAAACAATGGTGCATTTCTGTTTAGTAACATTGACTTTAGAAAAGTCATATTAATTGTAGCAGAAGTAAGTTTGCCTGTTTAAAGGACTGCCCTTGAACTGACAAAACATATTACCTGACAATTACTATACAGGCCACAAGGAAAACAACATAAACACTTTCACAAAAAAACAAGTCAACAGCAAAGATCTCATCAATGCAGCATGATGGTTTCCAAATCGCTCCCAGCACTGACGTAATTTGATAGTGGTTACATGTGCCTTAATTTTAGCCCTTTGTGCTGATTATCTTTCCCCCGTTTCAGTGTTATGAAAATGGCAGGGTACGATGAACAACTAAGGGAACTGGCAAGAGAACGCTAAGCCAAAAGGCTGTTGGCAGCCTGTGTTGGTGTGTGTGGCTGGGCATGTACATGTATAAGTTATGTGTATGCGCACGCATATGTGTATACCGATGGTTCTTCCTGGAGCTCACTTGGGCGCTGTCATCACACCTGCATCTCGGAAGTGCCCACCAGACCCAGTGCTTTGGCTTCTTCTGGTGTCAGTCCACTCTTAAGTGTCCGCCTCACTGAGCAGTCAGAAACAGAAAGTAAAGAAAGGTGAGTGTGCTACCAGACGATCAGCATAATTCTATACATATCTACTTAGAAGTAAGTCTCATTGTATTCAGAGGGTCTCCCAATTGTTAACATTAAGACTACAGCCCAAATGCAGCAATACAACAAACCAAACAGGAAATGTGGGATCAAATCCATGAAAAGTTTCTGCATTTAATAGCTACATTTCCTGTTATGGGGTCAAGTCATTGCATAGTAGACAGAACTGTAATTTTGTATACAGTAGGCCCTTCACATTCGCGAGAGATAGGGACAAAGAACACTTGTGAATGTCAAAGAATTGCGAATAGGCTGGTGCCTTCCTTCCACACTCCTGCTGCTGCAGGGAATGGGGAAGGCCCTGGGGCATGCAGGGAGGATGCAACCCTGGCCCTGCACGATCCTGTGGGCCTCCTCCAAAGCATGCAGGCCCAAGGCCTGCAGGAGATGGCAGTCACCAGCCCTGCACCCCAGTGGGCCTGCTCCAGAGTGCCTGCGGGAGCCCAGGGCGTGCAAGGATGTGGCAATCACTGGCCCTGCATGAACCTGCATTCCCTGCTTCTGCCACCTGTGCAAGCGCAGGCCCAGGAACATGCATGGACACAGTGATTGATCGCTCGCTCTGCATGAGCCTGTGGGCCTGCTTGCCACAGCCACCCCCAAGCGTGCAAGGACACAGCAATTGCCAGGCCTGCACAAACCTGCAGGCCTATTTTTGGGTTCCCGCGTGAGCGCAGGCCCCGGAGCATGCATGGATGTAGTGATCACCAGCTCTGCATTAACCTGCAGGCCTGTTTTTGGGCACCCGCACGACCACAGGCCCCGGAACATGCATGGACCAGCCCTGCATGAACCTGCGGGCCCACTTGCTGCCGCCCATATGAGCGCAGGCCCTGGGGCATGCGAGGATTGCTGGCCCTGCATGATCCTGCGGGCCCGCTCAGGGCAGCCCATGCGAGCCCAAGCCCTGAGCACCCTGCACACTTCTGCTACACGGAGGGCCTGGAGTGTGAGGGGGAGAATGGGGGCAGCAGCGGGCACTCCCAAGAATACTCAAATCTGGGGAAGTGAAACCTGCGAATGTGGAGGGAGAACTGTATTAGAGTTGGGGAAAACACAGGGTTGCGGGACAATAGGCCTCATAAAATATTATTCAATCATAATTCCCAAGTAATTCCCAAAGAGTTTGAAAGCTTGCCTGTGAAGAAAGCTCTCAGAAAGAAAATGAACTTATTTGAAATGTGATGCTGGAGAAGAATCCTATAGACATCATGAAACGCCAGAAGAGACAAATAAATGGGTCCAAGAACAAATTAAGTCTGAACTCTCACCAGAAGCCACCATGACTAAAGTGAGGATATTGTGCTTTGGACATACCATGAAACCACAAGCTTATTATAAAAGACAACAATGCTCTGAAGGCAATAGGAAAAGAAGAAGACCACATCATCGGTAGACTGATTCAACTACCAAAGACACTGCCCTGAGTTTGCAAGAACTGAGCAGGGAAGTTAATAACAAGGCATCTTAGGGACTTCTCATTCATAATAGGGTTGTCATAAATTGAATCCAATAGCAAATAACAGTAACAACACCCTTCAGCCTTAGCCAGCACAGTTAGTGGTGAGGGATCACGGGACTTGCCATACAATATGTGTGTGGGGGACACATGTCCTCCCTCCCTATTTTTTAGAGAATATTTTTAGAGCACATTAACCAACTCTTATTAATGTCTCATGGATCCCCAAGTCCTCATCCTAACAATAATTATCTGAAAATGATATCAATGGATTTATTTCTAAGTAAACACACTCAGATTTTATGTAATGATTCCTGATAGGACAGTGTTGAATGGAGTGGAGGTGAACTCACAGACAAAGCCTTAAAATGGGTTGTTTCATTTTGTGTTTAACATGGCACTTGACCATCTGTACACAGTATACTCAATACTGATAAGCAGCTCTGCTTTTATTAATATTATAGATCTTGTTCAGAACAGCCTCCCACGCAGAAAGGCATGGAAGGACAAGTGGGACTGGACTCTGCCTCCGATGTTGTCTCCATTGGCACTGGAGGTGGTGTATCCTAGGTATGTTCATCACTACACACACAGGCTCTCTCTATCAGTGGAAAACTTGTGTTATCACAGTTCCTGCTGGCATGTTGAGTCTGTAACAACATATGGCACCTTGCAAATGTTCTGCTCAACCTGTGGTTTTGGTTTTGCCTTTATGTATTAAATATGCACATGTGAGGTTAATCTCAATACTGATGCATTCACTTATTTGACCTTATTCCAGATCAGCATAGCTCAGCAATTCTACAGTATTTCATAGATCGGGCACCATCTTTTCAGAAGGTTGCCCCCTTCCTTTCCATCTTTGGGAAAATTTTGATCAGGCAAATGTATTTATCTAATTAATTAAGGTACTTCCAGAAAAGCAGAAAAGCATAAATTAAAGTACTTCTGCAGAGAAAGGAAGTGCAGTTCTGCATTACAGGAACGGCATTGATAAAGAACCACCTTCAGACCCTTATGGAGCTCCACCTATGGAAACAGTGATTACATCTTTTCCTTCAGGAGAAAAAGGAAGGTCATTCTCTTCAGAGGAGTGGCATGAATGACTTCTTGCTCAGTTATCTCAGGACAGATGCAACATTAGCACTTTCAAGATTCTTCTCCTGGATTTTTACCTAGGTTTGCTTTCAACCTATTTTCTTCTTTCTTTAGTTAATTTTACTTCAATAATTGAATTAATGGCTCTTGGTCCTTTCATTGGCAGAGTTTTCTTTCTTTAACTACTCATTTAATGATAAAAGAATAGTTCTTCCTATAAATGAGCCACTGCTTTCAGTGGCTATGAGTTTTCTCTCATCAGTTTTGGAAGAGGGTGCACTGAGGTAGCTTGAGTTCAGTGGTGGTAACAGACCGATCAAGCACCAGGAAATTACAGTTAGCCCTCCACATTTGCAGGTTTCACTTTTGTGGATTTGATTACTAATATATTTGCTGTGAGCTCTGCTGCTGCCCTATGATGTTTTTAATAGGGACTGCAAGCCTTGTGAGACTGAGAAACTGCAAACGAGGTTTGTTAAGTCCTTATTAAAAATGGTTTGGGGCAGCAGTGGAGGTGGCAGTAAACCCCACCAGCCACCCACTTCTGTCTTGTGAAGGAACCCCGATGCCTCAAAGGAATCCACAGCGGGTTGAATATGATGATCATACTTTTTTTGTGTGTTAAATATGGTTTGGGAGGGCCTAGAGTTATTCACTTTTTTCACTTTCATGGAGGTCCTGTGCCCCAACCCAGCAAATGTGGATGGATGACTGTATTTTCAAGACTCTAGAAATGAGTATGACCGAAGTCCTTAGTGATGTTTTGCCTGGAATACTCCACAATGGTATTCCAGGCTGCTTCAAACCTATATAGTTCTTGGATCAAGGCCTGGGCATACTTAAAGTATACCCAATGAAGTGGTCAAATAAGCTGGTTATGTCATATGTGATTTCAGTGGATCTATTCTAAGTATGACAAAGTGTGGATCCAGTCTCACTCCATTTTCCTTTTACATTTTTCTTGTGTTTAGCCTTAAAAGCAACTTCAAGAAAAGAGATCTGATAAATAAACCTTCCCTGAACCTGACTACACTGGCCAGTCTCCAATATACGCTTTTTAGATAAAGTCTGACTGTAAGATGGCCTGCTAGGTTGAGGGGTTCTTGGATGAGACGAGATGGATTATCTGAATAACTTTCAATCTGGCTTCAGGCTTGGTTGTCAGACAAAGACAGCTTTGGTTGCCTTAGTGGATGACCTATGTAGGGAACTGGACACAGTGGCGTAGCGCTAGAGCTTTTGTTGCCCAGGGTGGTCCCTGAGTCTGCCAGCCCTCTCAATACACACCAAAAATACTACAAAAAGTATGAAAAATGCTGGTGGTGCCCCTCAAAAAGTGCTGTCCAGGGCAGACTTTCCCTTGCCCTCCTAATTATGCCACTGACTGGACAGGAGGAGTATATCCTCATTGGTTCTGCTGGATCTCCCAGAAGATTCTGATACCATCAAACATGATATCCACCTGAGCCATCTCTTTGGGATGGGGTTTGAGGTCACTGTCCTACAGTGGTTCTGTATGGTTCAGAATGTAACCCTCCTCACTCCCCCCTATAAACCAAACCTTATGAACACATCCTGAACCAATGCTCATCCTGTATAAAAGATACAGATGAGCTGGAGGGGTTGCCCTGAGGAAGAAAGGGCAGGAAAACTCCTTCTGACAGCCCAGTTACCCATATCTAAATCTGAAGATGTTCCTATCATTGAGCTAGAAGTCAGTGATAGGAAAGCCTATGGGAAATATGCTATGTTGTTAACAGAAGCAACAGCATTTCATGCAAGATGTCACTCCAGTTTTATAAAACTTTCAGCCAGTCGCTACAGTTTCATAAAACTTTCAAACCTAAGCATCTAACTTTGAACATCTGAGGAATACATCCATGCTGAAGCTGATATTTGGTCTTCTTAAATGACATGTTTGGATTTTGAATATGAAGCTAGGGTTTACACACTTGCAAAAGAACAGCCTCAGCCTAAAGAGTTATTGAGTTCCTATCTGCTGTTGATATGAATACAAATGAAAAACAGCCCCATAGCATACAGCATTATTACATTAATACAACATTATTATTGCTATACTTTTTTGCTCTTACAGCAATTCTCCAGTACAAAAGAGCCTCTGCAGGGAAAAAGAATATATGTAGGAGAAAGAAGAACTAAACGGAGTCCAGAGAAGAAAATACTTAAGACAGAGCAAGCTGCAGAAATGGGTACATGCACATGCGCATATGCATACGCACACACAGGATAAGTTAGTGGAGCAAAAGTCACTTAAAGCTATTGATGTATATGAAGAACGAGTGCAGATGGCTGAGTGAATGCATATAAGATTAAGGAAGGGCCATCAGAAATTATGCTACAGAGAACTCTAGCAGGCAGCAAAGATAAACCAGAGTGTCCCCATTTGCATTCCAGTCAAATGTCTTCCCTGTGTTATCTTTCTAAGAAAAATCCTACACACAGGATCTCCTCATTTTGCTGTTTGTGGGGGAGTGAAAAGTGTTGTTCTTAGGCACATGCTGGCTAATGGGATCCAAGTGCTGCTGGGTGCAAAATGCTCTTAATTTGCAATGGCATTCACCAGTGTGACCATCAACACATTGCAGCTTGTGCCTGGACACTCACTGTTGCTGTTTGTCGTTGGTCTAACTCTCACAAAATGCTAAAGGAATGAGGAGTCATTAGATGGTTGACTTTATTATTTGGAATTCTATTTTACTATATCTCAATGGTTCAAGGAACCCTCAGAATGGCATTAAAGAGTTCTTTGAACGGTTCAGAACAAGTATGAAGTCCAAAAAAGGAAGTACCAAATATTTTACTGTTAATCATTTAATCAGTTCTTAGGAAATACTGCACAAGAAAAACATGTAAATGTGTTGATACAAACAAATTTTCTGTCTAAATTTTCCAAAAGTGTCTCCAACCAAAGCCAGGAGTGCTCGTACCTTTGGCTGTCAGTTCCTCTTCAGAAACATCTGAAACGTCTTTGATGGCCAAACTATATATGGCACACTATACATGGTCACTTACAGTTGTTTCAAACTTTTAGAAACATTAAATAGCAGGCACTGGAATCCCAAGTCAGGATTTGGATGATGGCATATACAGAATGGAGGAGGCTGGGGAAATTACTTTGAACAGTTTCCCCAGGCTGGTATTAGCCACAAAAGGGACACTTCTATTAACATTAAGGAAAGTTTCTTTCCCATGTCAGAGAGCAAACAGAGGTGTGCTTTTTGTCAGGAGCATGGTTCAGGAGGAAACTTTGACAGCCCTCCCTATGTGCTACAATCCCAATTGTGATTACTCTCCATTATATAATGTTTTAATAAGATCCAAACAACCATATGTGACATATTCAGGACCACATGCAGTTTGGCCTTCAGCTGGCAAAAACAGTTGCATCACAGGCCACTCAGAAACAGAGTTCCAAGTCTAGTCTTTCATCCGGTGGAACACACTAGACCAACAAGTTTATGATACTAGGTTTGTCAGTATTTTTTTCTCCTTTACAGTTACATTTGCTTGCTACCATGTGTCTACATCCCATAGAACTATCTCAGTGAGTAAAAATGGAACAATAGTATTTCAAGAATAAATATGAATATGTTCAGATATGCTGGTGAAGCTTCTTTTTTATTCTAATAAACATTTTATCTAGTTTTGAAAGGATTAAAACACACACACACACACCCCTAGGGCTGCTTTTCCCATATACAGATAAGCGGGATAGAAATAATAATAAAAATATTATCATCATCATCATCATCATCATCATCATCATCATCATCATCAGGGGAAAAAACCCTGGAAAACAAATATTTACTTATAATTCCAATTGGGCTGTTACAAAAGTTCAGGCGGTAGGCCATCTCTGCTCTTATATAATTCAAACACTGCATTAATTAATTCTTTTAAACTTGGCCTTCCAGATGGCCTTCAAACAATGATCTTGAACTGCTAATTTCGAAAAACCCTTGCATTCCAATGAGCAGGAATGATGAAATTTGTACTCCAACAACATCTGGAGACTCAGCACTGGTCTTAACAGACCTTTAGCACATGTCCACACCCACATAAATATAAACAAAAGCTGCACAGGTGCATCCATATCTACACAGACATGTACATAAATAAGGATCCTTCCTGGTTCATCGATTTTACTTACATGACTTTCTGTTTGCTCTTGATCGTTTCCTTTCTCTAGGCACAGCTCGCTGATTTGGCACTTGCGTGGCAGACTTGACAATGCGATCCATTATCTCATCTGCTGTGTCATCTGTAGCGTTAGGTGACTCATCGTTGCCAGTGTTCCATGAACCAATACGACCTGGAAAATGGAAAGCATGACACTCCCGTGCATGAATTTCTGTTCCATACATGACCTGTATTCTCCACTGATTTCACCTCAGGGATATAATTTGATGAAGTGAGAAGTAGAATAATTAGATTCCAAAAAGCATATGGCTCCTTGAGAACATTTTGGTCTGCCTTTAGGATAATTTTTTTCCAAATTTATATGTATTATTTTCATTAGATTGTAATAAAGTTAGCAAACACATTTTTACAAATCAAAATCTCAGTTCAAACACATTCTGCAATATTAGATGATAGGGTATAAAACAATAGGATTCATTGAAAAGAATAATAGAAACAGATGTTCGCTATTTACGTAACAATGTCTCATAACAGAACAAAACGGAAAAAATCGACAAAGAAGGTCTTAACATAGAAAAACACATTTAGACTTCATATGCTGTCAGCGCCACAGACTGAGCCAAATTCAAATCTTGTTCTGAACCCTTCAAAGTTCTATTGGTTTTCATATCACTTTAATTTTGGATCATTCTAGGGTTAGTTACTCATCAATCTATCCTTGTTTATTAATCTTAGGTAGTTGTCCAGAATCTTCCCTCTATCCCATCATAACAATTATGTATTAACCCTGTTAGTTAATTCATTTCCTAATCAAATACCTATTTTAATAGTCTCACACTTAAAAAAGTTCCATTTCCACAGTTACTCCTAATTTCACACTTTCTATTCCTTATCTCCAATGATAACTTCCCCTCATTATTGTGATATATTTTTTTCCCTTTTCTTAAGGCACGTTATACACAATTATACATACTTAATACCTAGACATTATTTTATAATTCCCTCTGCAGGTAATTTGTGAGTGGTTGCCATGTTTGAAAAAAATTATGATCGGATCTGTTTTCTAACAGATACGTTAGCTTGTCCATTTCTGTCACCTCTAGGAGTTTCTCCAACCACTCCCTTTTAGATGGAATTGATTCCTTTCGCCATTCTGGCTGTTGTGACTATGTGCCATATTAACCTTTCTTTGCAGTCGACCCCTTCCCATTTTAGATCGATTATTCCTAATAGGAACAATTTAGAATCTAGGTCAAGTTTTATCCATGATACCTTTTGGAAGACTGCACGAACCATAAACCAGAATTTCTGTGATCTATTACAACCCCACCATTGGTGAAAGAAAGTACCTTTTTCTTTATGACATCTCCAACATTTTCCATTTGTATTTTTGAACATTTTAGCTATCCTTGCAGGAGGAAGATACCATCTGAACATAACCTTCAGGGCGTTGTCTTGTAACCTATATGAACTCGTAAATCTACTGATTCTTTTCCAAGCTTTTTCCCAATCTGTAAGTATAATATTGTGTCCTATGTCCGTCGCCCATTTTACCATATATTCTTTAATTATTTCTTCTTCCAGGTCAAATCTAAGCAACAACTGGTATATCCTTGATAACAACTTTTGGTTTCCTTTCTTTAGCTCTGATTCAAATGCTGTTGGGTTTGTATCAATTCCACCTTCTTTCAAATCTTTTTTAAATCTTTCTTGAATCTGAAGATATGGAAACCAGTGTACTGTCATTCCGCCTTGTAATCTCTGGCGACTGTTTAATTGCATTACCCCACCTGTTAAATATGTTAGTTCTTTATATGCGATCCAACCTATATCACCTCTGAGCCTTTAATCAAAAGGGCTTTGGTGGGAGAAAGACAAGATGGGAATTTTGGACATAGGTACCTTTAGTATTTCATCCACATCTTGTACAGGGATCGTAATTTGCACGATTATTAAACACTTTTTGAACTTTAACTTTCTGATACCACAGATAAGAGTGCCATCCGAAAAAAAGTTCATTACCTTCTAAGGCTAATAGCCTCAGGTTGTTTAAGCATATCCATGGTTTTATCCAGAGTAAGCAAGATGCAGCATAGTGGATTTTCATATTTGGCATAGAAAATCCCCCTCTTTTTCTAAGATCTGTCATTGGTTTTAATTTGAACCTTGGTTTTTTACCCAGCCACAAAAAATCTGACAGGTCTTTAATACAGTCCTTAAATCACTTTGGAGGGACTACAGTTGGGATCATTTGAAACAGAAAAAGCACTTTTGGAGGAACATTCATTTTTATTAAAGACAGTCTTCCCATAAGTGATAGATTCAGTTTCTTCCAAAAGCTTATCTTTTGGTGAATCTGTTTCCAAACAGGGACATAATTATTACTAAACAGTTGGTTATTCTTGTTAGTTATTAGGATTTTATTCCAGATAATAGTTCCAACTTTTCTTGATCTGCTTTCTTCATATTTTTGGTCAAAATCTTTGTTTTGGATTTATTAATCTTAAATTCTGCCAAGTAACCAAATCTATTCAAAATTTCATTTAACTTAGTCATTTGCAACAGGGGATCCTCCAAGAAAATGACCATGTCATCTGCTAATGCTCTGTACTTGTAACATTTCTTGCCAATTTTTCACCAGGGATGGAACTCTGTTGGATTTCTCTAAACAAAATCTCAAGGATCAGAATGAACAACAGTGGTGAAAAGAGGGCAACCCTGTCTTGTGCCTTTTTCTATTGGGAAACTTTTTGACCTTCCTGTATTTATGATTAAATGTACTCATTGTTCCAAATAAATTGCTTTGATCCCGGATATAAACACCGTACCAAACTTCATCTTTTCAAAGACTTTGAAAGGAAACCCCATCGCACGTTGTCAAAAGCTTTTTCCACATCTAAGAATATTAGAGCACTTTTTTTCCATTATGATGGTCTAAATATTATAAGATATCCAAGACAAACCTTATATTATCTTTCATGTGCCGGCCTGGAAGGAAGTCAGTTTGGTCTTCGCCAATACATGTCAACAGAAAATTCTTCAATCTTTGAGCAATATTGAAGCGAAGATTTTGTAGTCTTCATTTAGCAAAGATATGGGTCTAAATTCATTTGGTGTAGGACTCTCTGAGTCTGTCTTTGGAATGAGTATAATACTCACTTCCTTCCATGTATTTGGGATTACCCCATTATCTTTGATTATATTAAATAATTTTTGTAATGGCTTTACTAACTGGTCTTTGAAACATGTATAATATTTGGCAGAAAGTCCATTCGGGCCTGGCTATTTGTTTATTTTTAGTCTGTCACTCGCTTCCTCAATTTCTGCGATCGATATCGGTTTATTTAAGACCTGTCTTTGTTTTTGGTCCAGTTGCAGAAGTATTTTTACTTGGAGGTATTCCTCAATCTTACTAATCTCTTCTGAGTTTTGAAGACAATACAAATTCTTGAAACAGTTGCCTAAATTTTTTTGGATTTCCTTACTGTCTGAGATAGATCGAGCTCTGCCCTTAATTCGGTTAATTACATGCTTTTTCCTTTCTTTATGGCTTTTGTATGCCAGCTATCGGCCCGGTTTATTTGCATGTTCAAAGTGTGTTTGCTTAACAAATCTGAGCTTCTTTTCCATCTCTTCAGTCATATTAAGAGTCAACTGTTTCTGTAATACCTTTATTTTCTCCCAGATTTCTTTATTTTCTGGATCTTAAGTTTTTCCCCCAGATTGTTAATTTTCTCCACTAGTTCACGTTCAGCCTTGGTCTTTTTTCTTTTTCATTCAATTGACTTTTGAATGAAAAGTTCCCTCATCACTGTTTTCGAGGTGTCCCATACCACCGGAGTGTTCACACCATTGTCTATCTTTGAAGAATTCTCTCAACTCTGTCTTTCCAAAGGAGATAACGTCTTCATGCAAAAGTAAATTTTCATTCAGTCTCCAAGTTTTGCAGGTGGGAGGAGGTTCCAATTGTATTTGGACTGGGTTGTGATCACTAAACGTTTGGGGTAGGATCTCAGCCTTTTTCATCAGATGAAATAGGTTTTTTGAGATCCATCCATATCTATCCCAGACTAAGATTGGTGTCGGTTGGAAAAAAATGTATAGTCCTTCTGCCTAGGGTATTTAAGCCTCCACACATCATCTAACTCATCTAACTGAAATTCTTCTAGCGGTTGGAAACAATCCCTTGGGAGCTTACCATAACTATGAGAACTAGCCGAAGTGTTCCTATCCCAAACTGGGTCTACAACTCCATTAAGGTCCCCCATCAAACAAATGTATTTGTAGAAGAAGTTACTTAGATGTTGTTGCAAATATTCATAAAATTTCTTATTTTCTTTACAGGGAACATAAACACCTACAAGTAAAATCACGGAGCCATTTAACTTAATCTCCACGACGAGAAATCTTTCTTTATCATCCTTGAAAATTAGTTTGGGAAGGAGATATGGTTTAACATATAGAACGATGCCTCTTTTTTTAACTGTCGTGGCTGAGATGAAAGTCTCTCCTAGTCCAGGGAACCATAACACATTTTCATCCTTCCTTTTTATATGGGTCTCTTGTAGACTACAAATAGCAGGTTGTAATTTTTTTCAGATAGTGGAAGATTTTCTTTTGTTTCACCACTGAGTTCACTCTGTTCACATTCCAAGATATAATTTTGTGATTCATCTCCCCTTATCTTTTTCTATGTCCAAATCCTCAATTTCTAAATCAAGCAAACTCACATCAGCTCCATTTTTTGAGTCCCCTGGGTCTAATTTTTGGTCTTTGGCCCTTTTCGCATGCAGTTTCTTTTGTGAGAAGGCCCCTTGAGCGTCGCGTAAATGGAAGCGGCGGACCGTACGACGCACTTCCATTTACACGACACTCAAGAGCCGGACGCAGAGCAGACATGCACCTTTTTATTTTCGGCTTTAAGCTGAAAATGGTGCGCAGTCACGCAATGCTCCCGGGGCCCGTGCGCACTTACCTGCTATGCGGTGTGTCGGGAGCCGGGCCGGTCGCGCTTCCTGCCGCAGCGCTAGCCTATAGTTCCCAGGTTGCGCTGCGGTAGGAAGAGGCAGGGTGCTCACGTGACGTTTGCGCAACCAGGAAGTGCTGCAGAACTCAAGGAGCAGGGGAGTGGCAGTGTTCCTGCTGAGGCTTTTTGCGCGAGATGCCCCCCCAGCCGCGCAAATGGGAAACGTGCGAAAAAGGCCTTTGTCCGGCATTTTCTTTTTCTCCTCCACTGAAGTGTATTCTAAGTCATCTTGCCTTTTGGACAATGTATTGCCTTTAGGATAATTTTGTGATACCTCATGATGATGCAAATCAGCAATTTCAATGCTGTCTTTATTTTTCTCTCTCACTGACTTCAGACAGCTACTATTCAACAGTGATAATGCTTACAAACAGAGGAGAGGCTTGCTTGGTCTCAAGGGTGAGGACAAAATGGTGGCCATCCTCCCAATAAGAATTCTGCTCCTCCAGAATTTTCCTCCAGACTCTAAATTTCTAGCATTGCAAACAACTGAAATTTTCTGGTCAACGTTTAGAAATACAGTTTGGGCATACAAAGAAAAGTGAGCAGGAAAAGTTACCAAGGGAATCTGAAACCTGCAAATATTCTAAGTATGAATGGTTTTCAGTGTCTCACTCTTTCCTATGCTAGAAATTTGGGAACTGAAGGAAAATTTCATGGGGAAGTAGATTTCTTTGTTAGAGGGCAACATCCTTATTTTGCCATCCCATCCCACAGCTACTCCTATGGTTGGTTTGCATTTTTAGTGAATTCACCTAATTTGCACCTCCAAGTTTTTCAATTTTGTTATGATTAAAAATTGCATGCAAAGCGATGTCTATTAGAGAAAGTTCTGTACCAATTGTGCATATTAGAGAAATTTGCACAAAACTTGAGCACATTAGGAAAAACTATACATTAAAATGAATGTGATTTTATGTGTGTCTGCCCAGAACTGTCAAGTGACAAAAAATGGCATGAGCAGACATGCAAAACTATCATGGATTGATAACAAACTGATTTTTTCCATCCCTAATATAGGAAGCCCCGTTTGAGACCCTGTTATCTGATGACTCAATCTTTAGATGCTTCCAAATTAAGAACCAGTTCCATAAATTTGACATGGGGTCTACTCTTTGGTCAGTTCTTACCTACAGAGGCTTGCTTGGGACCATGCACATGTGCACACAGTCTCAAGTGTTGCCTATGGAAACAGAGGATCCCCTGGTTGAATTAATGGAACTAGTCTGTGCTGCAAGCATCAAAACAGCATGCTTCTGTTAGTTCTTCTTGCCTATGGAGGTTTGCTTGGGACTGCACATGCACTGCTTGCAAAGCAAGTCCAGAGGGGGGAAGGGAGTCAAGCCAGTTGAGAGACTTTACAAGCAATGTGCATGCGTGGTTGGTCCCAAGTGAGCCTCCATAAGTTGTTCATGTTCCCTACAGTACATGGTTTCTGCTTTTTGACCATTTCTACTTCCTGACACTGCTCCAGTCCCTAACCTGCCAAATAAACAGGGGAAACCTGTACTGTACTCTAATTTCATTCCAGCTTGTCTTCTTGGCTATATCTGAAGCCAACAAGTACTGGTCATAGGTATGATTATTACCAATACCCACTTTGCAGTGGAATAAATACCTAGCTGTTTACCACATGGAGGAGTGTCTTTATTTTATTTACATTTTATCTATAATTAGTGCTTCCAAAATTGAAATCTTCATATTGCTGCACATGACAAAATTAACAAACACCCTTGCAGCATCTTAAAGAAAAACAAGTTTCATTTGGCATAAACTTTTGCGGACTAAAGTCCAGTTCACTAGCCTGCAAGTGTGTGATGTAATCAGCTGTGGTTCATGAAAGCTTATGCTAAACAAAAATTATACATTTTTACAACGCCAGAAGACTCTTTGATGCTTTGACAGTTATAGACTAACAATGACTACTTCTCTCCTCCACAATTTAGGGTAAATTAAGCATCCAAAAATATCACAGGAGAAAAGATCTTGGAACTCAAGATTGGATTCAATATCAAAGAATGCAATGAAATAAGTAGAAAGAATGTCTGGATAAAAGCTATGTTCAACATTTCCATAAACTAAGGATGCCATAAAAAGCAGACCTTCAGGTACACTTGGGTAACTGACAGCTTTTAAAATTAATTCTTGTTCCACAATCTGTATTCCAAAACTATGTTTTCACATTATTTGGCTGTTGAAAAAATGAAGTGACTCAGAAGTGATTGAATACATCAACAATAAAGACTGTTCACAAACCTCTTGGAAACTTCCTTAAGATTATGAACATTGCATTTGATGTAAAGAATTTCCTTATGGTTTTAAAAGTTCTGTAATGTTTCACTTAAATTACAAGCAGGTTCATGATCTCATCTTTGCTTCTCAGCTTTTCAGCTTTAGCATAAAAAATAATGCACAATCATGTATTTTCTTCAGGAAGCAAGTAGCACACAAGCTGAGATATTGTCCAAGGCTTATGTGGTGCTAACATTTTTGTGGCCATTCTGGGTGATTAGTTTTTAAACCGGCCTGATGCACTGGTAGTAAAGGGAAACAGCTTACTTACAGGAGTAGTGGATACCTCTTTACACAAACATGCAAGAAATACAACCACCAGTATAGCCCAAGTTATGCTGACATAATGCTCTGGAAGGATTCTGGCAATAATTTTGGAAAAACACATTTCACCCTCATCAACAACAAAATGCTTTAAGGCTATTTAGGAAGCTGATGTAAATTTTCTTTTTCACCTGTAAAGCTTTTTTTTTCTGACGCAAGTTTAATATTAAAGTTGTAATCAAACATCCACTTATCTTAAGTCTCAATGTACTCAATGAAATTTAAATTTAAAGGATTGCACTTTGAATTCAACATTAAAACTCAGAAATTTTCATAGGGATTAAAGACCCCTAATGCATGTGATTGCGTGAAAGTAGTAGCAACTATTTCTTCAAGGATGAGAAATGTGATCCAAAAGAGTTCCTCACTGGCCAGACAATCTTCTGTTGTTCCCTCCAGCTAGTGCTCTGAGAAGAGGGTGTATATATAAGTATTTAAACTTTAAATGATCTGTACAGAACAGAGCCTCCAGCACTCTATGTAGTCCATTCTGAGAGATGAACAGTGAGCCATTTGGAGAAAGATGTATATAAACATTCACTTTCATCAGCCCAGCTTTTCATGCATAAATATGAATCCAGTCCAATAATTTTGCAGACCATGTAGTGTATGACCCACTAGTCATATTAATTCTGACGCTTTGCATGTTACTGCACTTACAGCAATGCTATGGTAGATGTACATGTGCGTGAGTTTGAACATGCATGTGTGCATATTGATTCCCTTATTAACCACCTTGGTAGAAGTCTTATCATAGATGAAGAAATAATCATTATAGGGTATTTAAAGGATTTCAGAATTGTAATGTAGATTAACAGGATGCAAATTGGGGCTTGGTTCACTGGGAATAATCAAAATAATCATTGGGAAAAAAACCTTCCATTTTTGTATGTATGTTATCAAGCAATTATGAAGTAGGTTTAGCCATTCAATGCCACACTTAAACTACAAACTACAACCTATGTGTGAAATTTATGTCTTCATCTTCTGTGTCTGGTTTGGGTTTTCTGTATAATCTCAAGTATATAAAGGCTAAACCTAATGAGACATCAGAAAGACCTTTGATTAGATTTGCTGCTGTTACATCTATTAGCACCTTCATCACTCACATCTAGTCCACCAGATTGGGCCTTTGAGATACTTTTACAGCATACTGTCCACAGAAATCGCAACTATGATATATGTGCACTAATAAAAATAAACAACTGCCACCAGTGTTCCAGGTAAAACTAGATATTCACCTCGATTGGCTCTGCTTCGAGTGCGCACTCCTAACACAGTGGTGTTCTCCCCACCTGGAGAAGATATCTTCAGGACAGCCTTCATGTTCTCATGTTCCACAGCATCTTCAGCATATTGCAGTCCTTGTGGTTGGTTCTGTGGTGTAGGAGAGCTGCTTGAGAATTTCCCAGACTTCAGAAAGAAAAACATAAAACAAATAAAAAAGTTTTCATTTTGAATCTGCAAAGCCTAAGTAATAATTTTTTGGTCAGTAGCGGAAAAAGGGAAAATATTTGCAGACCTCTTAGTTTTAAATCTTGTATTTATTATTATTTGTTATAGATATTGTTTTGAACTGTACTCCTGGCCTAAAGTGGTTACACAACCATCATAAAGCAGTGATTTGATCCAACAAGAATACAATCGCTCAGCATTTGAAAGAATTCCAGAAAGCTGATGGCTGGAGGAAAGCCAAGACAAAACCAACATCTAAAACACACCAGTGCAGGTCTAATGTACTACTGAGGGGAGACCATTCAACACTGTAGGTGGCACACAAAGAAGACCCATCTCTGTGTCAATGCCAAATGGAAATCCATAGGGCTGTAGAGTGAAAAACAGTGTTTTAACAGAAGATAATAGTAACCTGAGAGGGATGGTATATGGGATTTTGTATACAAACTGTTCCTGATTTGTGTACAGCTTTGAACTGTACACAATACCAACACCTTCAATTTAGCTTAACAGCCAAATTAGTCCCACCACAGTGGTACCTTTCTGTGGTGGTAGCACTGTGAATATGTTGACAGTTGTGCTGCTACTGGATAGGGCCTCTCAAGTCAGACAAACTTTTCCTAAATGTGCCAGGCAGATATTGGGCAGCAGCAGAGAAAAGCACTGACCCCATGGCTAACACTTGTTAGTACTGCACAGAAGGAGGAACTAGAAAATCACCTTTGAATGTCTTTTACCATGAAAATCCTATGAAGCAAGAGACAGTGCCAGAAAATGAGATTCCCGGGTCAGAAGGCATTTAACCAATTACTGAATGAATGACTGAATGCACGTGACCACCTCCTGTCGCATCTCCTGCACAAGTAAGTGAACATGCACACTCTCCCTCCTCCCATCCTGTTCTATTCCCAGTTATCCATGAATAATCAAATTTGTAAAACTCAAACTTGCAAATGTGGAGGGACAACTGTACATAATCAGGAAGAAATATAAAGATGATGGAAGCAATATACTGGTGAACTATATGAAAGAAATTGAAGGATGACAGATTCATTCAAGGAAAAACAATCTGAAGATGAATCCACAGTTTTAGAAAAGGAAGTTGAAACTGCTCTCAAAGCACTTGGGAGAAATAAATCACCAGGAACAGAGAGCATATGAAGGGCAGCTATGAAGGAACTCAACAAGACAGTCCAGTGAAAGATACATCAATTAATGCCAAAGCTGGGATTTGTTCATGTCACAAGATTTCCATGTTCTATGTATGGTTGTGAAAGCAGGACAGTGAAGAAAGCTAACAGGAAGAGAATCAACTTATTTGAAATGTCATATTGAAGGAAGGTTCTATGGATACTGGGTATTGTCAAAAACACAAATAAATGAATATAAGAGCAAATCAAGCCTGACTTCTCCCTAGAAGCTAAAATTACTAAATTGATGCTATTGTACTTCTGAAACATCATGAGATGTCAGGACTCATTAGATGACATAAGGTAGAAGACAGTACAAAAAGTACAAAAAGAGAAGGACTGTACTACATCTGGAAGTCAAAACTTTGAGTTTCCAAGTTCTGAGTAGGGCAATTGGTGAGTGGGCTCTTGGAGATTTCTCATGTACACGACTGTCCTAACCCAAAGCTGACCTGAAAGCAATTAACAACAAGCCAATCAGTAGCCTGTTTAACTGAGCTGCTGCATTCCCCCTAGCTGAAACCAGCCTTAAGGGCAGTATTACAATAATCCAGTCTTGGGTTGCCAATGGATACCCATAAGATTAGCATGTCCATGTTCAGGAATAGGTGTATGTGGTATCCCAGCATAACATGATAATAGTGTTGTTGCTGTTCTTCTTGTGTGTCTTTAATTAATTTCTGACTTACGGAGCCCCTATACAGGGTTTTCCCAGAAAATCTGTTCAGAGAGGGGTTTGCCTTTGCCCTTCTCTAAGGCTACGAGAGTGTTACTTGCCCAAGGTCATGCAATGGGCTTTTATGGCCAAGTGCAGATTCAAAGCCTGGTCTCCAGAGCCCAATGCTCAAATCAGTATACCACGCTGGTTACTTAGGCATTCAGTGATAGTGATGGATCCAGGAACACACCAAGCTTGCAAGCTTGTTACTTTACAGGCAGTGCAAACTTAGATCTTAGTTGCCCTAGTTCCCAGAACCATGCATGCATAGCTCCTTCTAACTAACTTGGATTCAGTTTTAGCTTTTTGGCCCTTATCAGGTCCACTACTACACTAACACAGCTTCTTTAGGTCCCCTCTTGATTCAGATGAAATAGGAAATAGTGTCCTTATCATAATGATAGCACTGCACTGAGGTATACCTTGTGCACATATTAAGCAGAATTCAAGACAAGGTGGGATCTTGAAGTTTCCCACAGCAAGACTGTGGTGGTAGTGATGGTGATGATGGAGAGAGATAAGGCAACATGAATACTATTCCATTAACAGGTTTTTGGGTTTTTTGTTTTTTTTTTTTAAACTAGGAACAGAGCCAGAGTAAAACAGTGCTCCCAACATTCAATTCACAGTCAATTCAATTGCTCTTCCCTTTCTTGCTCAAAAAAAGGGGGTGAGTGCAAAGGCAAGACTTCTATAACTGTCTTCTTGTCCATGTCCTCAGGCTACAGAGACTGAAATGGATTCCCCAAAACTGGGATCACTGGGTCCCTTATTTGGACCCGTTTCTGCAGTGACCTTACAATCATTACAAAGATGAGCAATTTTGTCTTTAAAACACCTTGAAAAATCATCATAGCACACTTCATAGCACACCTCTAAGGGTTTCAATATTACACTTGCTAGACAGACATTAATAACCCCTAAGGCACCTGAAAAAGACTGGCTGGATGAAGAACTAGAGGATGCAATGCTTTATTCACAATCCTTATGCTCATGCAACAGGTGTGATTTATGTGCTCCAACATGCTTGGCTGCTTCATTCCAACTCTTGTACCCTTTATGCTCTCACCATCAGCTACCTATTTCAGAACTTGGAGCTCTTCAGAGAAACAACTAGAGATGCCCTTGGACTCTACCGTATCAGGCTGGGCATTTAGGGGCCCTCAGGTGGATGCCCCATCACATCTTGCCTTTCTACAGGAAGGCTGGCACCTCAAGATCACTACCTGTAGCTACTGGAAAAAAGCCCTAGACATTCAGGAACCCATCAGATTCTGCAGTCACTCAGTGCAAAATGGAGTAGGGAAAATTATTAATACAAAATAATTATTTCATTACTTTATTCCTTATAGCTGGAATGGTAAGCAGTACGCACAGAACATAATCAAGGAATTACAGGTTTAGAGCCATTACTCCTTCATCTCACCACCATATCTTTGTGTAAGAAGCTGCATAGTGTTGTCAGACTCCTTTTTTGGCATTTTTCTTTCACCATGGACACAATATGAATAAAGGAAGATGTCATTATGCTGCTGTAGGAACTCTGATGCAACCTGCCCTTTCTGTTCAATTATTCTTCTTGTACTAAGGTAATAATGCCTTCTTCTGTACTGCTGGATGATCATAACAGTTCTTTAAAGAATTAACAGCGAACACAGTTATGGATTAGTAGTTTGTGGAGCAGAGGGTCAGAAATACAGTATTAGCACATTATCATCACCCTTCTATAATGCTTTAGAGTTGGCATGCTGTTTCAGGGATGACTGCCATCATGCTGAATGGAAAAGTGCACACCAGACCAAACACATTTCAAATCGAGAGTGCAATCCTTTTAAAAAAATTAATTCACATTTACATATATACTCAGGAGTAAATCCCACTGAGTTCAAAGTGACTTACTCTCAGGCAAATTAGTACAGGATTGCAGGTATGGTAGGCATTAAAAGGACTAAAGCAGACTTCCAAAGGCCATGATAATACAAGATTTATATTGATCTGTTTCTGTTATCAGCAAGTTTCACAGCACACAGAAAACAAGGCATGCTTTTGCACAGTCATACCTCATTGTCATCTTCTTCATCAGTCTACCAGAAGAGACAAGGGACAGGACAGAAAAGGACAGAAAATATTTAGGAAATATTGTCAAAACAGGAGCTAAGAAGAGTAATCATTGGGCTGATTAAGCATGAAAACAGCGAACAGCCAGTGCAAAGGTGAATTTCAGAAGACGTCCTCCCCTGATCAGAAAAAGCCTTACTCTCAGACTTTCAGTAAATTGTATTATTCTTATTCTTGCTGAAGCTGCATTACCAAGACAAACAACAACAAAAACACCACTCAGTTTCTCGACCTATGGGAATGAAGAATGGAAAACTTTGGCATGATCACCACCAGCACTTCTATACCTGGAAAAAAGCTAGGGTATAACCTCCCCCTCCTACCACTCTTGGCAGTTATATAAGGGTTTGGCACTGGAGTGGGTGAGGAACTTTGAAGGAAAGAGTTTTATGTACAGTGGTTTCCAGCACACATGCCCTGCTTATGGTTCCCCTTCCTCTTCCCTAAGGAATGGTCATTTTCAAATTTCTCAGTTCTTCTGGTTGCCTACTGTCCTTCTTATAATTATATTCACATTTGAAATCATACAAACTTGCTTTAACAATAGGGACATATGGGAAAATGTGTACATTAGTAAAAATGCTAACAACTGGAAAAATGCACAAATACATATACATTTCTATGTAAGGAGAAGAAGAATAATCACAGCATTATTGATAGTAATTAATTTTCCTTCATAAAAATGTATATGCAATTTGTTCAACAAAGATGATGATGATAACAATCATGACAATGATTTTCCATAACTGCGATAGGAAAGGAATACAGGACTTTCACATCCATAGAAAAGATAAAAATACCTATCCCTGTGGATATTTCAGCTGCTTTCTTTAAAACAATGGTTCTTAACCTGGGTTTTGGACCCTCCTGGGGGACCACAGAACCCTCACATGAAGCTCTGCTAGTGGACACCAACAGCAGCAGCAGCAGCAACAGGGTTGTGACAGCAGGGTGGTTGTAGGTGCTGAAAACTTGTGAGCATGTGCACACCGCCCCCTGCTGCCACATCCCTGATGAAAGAGACACAGTGGCAAGTGTGTGCACATGCACCCAAGCCATGACTCTGGAGACCAGGGCTTGAATCCCCATTCGGCCATGAAAACTCAGCCTGAGAAAAAGGCAAAGGCAACAAATCCTGCCAAGAAAACACTTATAATAGGTTTGCCTTAGGATTGTCATAAGTCAATTTTCAAAGGAGAGAGAGAGATGATGACTAGAAAGAACCTCAGCAGCACTTTGTCGTTGTGTGCCTTTAAGTCACTTCTGACTTACGGTAACCCTAAAGTAACCTATCACAGGGTTTTTTTTTTTGCAATATTTGTTCAGAAGTTCACCTTTGCCTTCTTCTGAGCTTGAGGGAATGTGACTTGCCCAAGGTCACCCAGTCTCGGAGTGGGGATCATCCAGTCTCCAGAAGTGTTAAATAAATAAATAAATAAATAAATAAATAAATATTTGAAAATTTAAATCTAAATTTAAATATTTAAATTTTGAGTCAAATCTTAGGGGTCCCTGGCAAAAAATTATATTTCCAGGAAAACCCCAGTAAAGAAAAGGTTAAGAACCACTGCTTTAAAATACTACCTTTGAAACTGCTAGCTATAAGTGGGCCTGCAACATAATGTTGCAGCACATCCTCATGTGCTTCTGCAGGATACCATAAAGCCTGAGGTTCCCGAAATAGCACGTGCAGGAATCACTCTTCCCACCAGGCCAAAATGAGGCATTTACCAAGTCATTTTCCTTCTGCAAGTGAACTGAATGATTTCTTCATTCACCTGAAGAATGGGAAAGTTTGTCCTTCCAAAATATGACCCATAGGTTGAGAAGCTCGTCCTGCCTCCGTCTTGGGGCTACAGCATCCTTATCCCCTTCCTCCAGCTGACTTTTCAACAATGCACTCCTCTTTTCAAGTGAATGTATTAATTTCTCCACTCACATGGATAGTAGGGGAAACCTGGAGAAACAATGGCTTGGAGTGGGGAGAAGAATCCACTAACTGGGGCTACACAGGCAGGGATGAGCATCTTTTCTACATCATCCATAGATATGCCCCCCCACAAGTATAATGAGAGAAAGAGAAGAACAGAAAGGAGATAAACCAATGAGAAGAAGGAGGGAGGGAGGGATAGAGGAAGCCAACACATTCATCCCAGCTTTTCCTTCCTAAAATCCTGTCGTTGTGGTGTGCTTTCAAGTTGTTTCCAACTTGTGGCGACCCTAAGCTGACCCTATCACAGGGTTTTCTTGGCAAGCTCTCTGTTCAAAAGGAGCTTGCCTAAGGTTGAGAGAACGCGATCTGCCCAAGGCTACCCAGTAGGTTTCCACAGTTGAGTGGAGATTTGAATCCTGGTTTCCAGAGTCAAAGTCCAGTGCTCAAACCACTACACTATGCTGGCAACATTCCGTAATTCATGGAGGCTGCATATTTGAATTGTTCTGGAAGCAGATGTTTTTCAGTGGCCCTGTTTTAAACTCCAAACTTGTCAACACTCTTCCACCTGAGTGCACTACTAAAGGGAACAAGCAAAACGTCTGTCTTAATTGCAATATATCCTTAGTTCTTGGCCGGAGTTTTGTTACCCACAATTCCAGACAGCCAGTGATGACTTCCTTGGGATTACTATAACATGCTCAAGCAGACCAATTTACTCTCTCACTTCCATTTTCCTTTCCCACCTAACATTCAGCATTACATGGATTGCAGTAAGCAATTAACAGGCTCATTTCTCATTAGAGTCAAAGGGATGCACACTTTTTAAAAAATACATATCAGGTGTTTGTGTTTCTTACTCCACCTGCTCCCCTCGCTTAGAAAATAGGTACATAGATCTGACCTTTTGCTTGTGAGGAGAAATGGAGGTGGGGATTGTTTGTGAAATTAGCGCAAAGATTCAAGCACCATTTCCCTGTTCTGTTCCTAAAATAAGATTCAGAACTGTGCTGCCCAGTAGCTGCAGTAAAGTAAAACAGAAGAAGGAAAGAAGGGAAAGATTTCCTGAGTCTGCAAAACCAGCTCTAGTTTGACCAATGTGTGTGTGTGTGCGCGCGTGCGTGTGTGTATATGTCTGTGTATATGTGTGCATACACACACACATGTGCATGTACACCTTCAGGTCACCTGTTGACTTATGGTGATCTGATGAATTTTATAGGGTTTTCTTTGGCAAGGAATACTCAGAAGTGGTTTTGTCAGTTACTTCCTCTGAAATACAGCCTACAGCAGCTTGTATTTGTTGGTGATTTCCCATCCAAGTACTAATCAGGGCTGACTCTGCTTAGGTTCCAAGACAAGACAGGATCTGATGCCTTTAGCTATTTAGGCCCTTAGTTTGGTTAGATGTGCCTAATTTTTGCTGCCTTGACGCTAATCATTACCTTTTTGTTCAAATATTATTTTACTGAAATTAATCTATTTTTGTTCCAGAACATTCACCATGAGAAATGAAAGTATTCCCTCATTTGTTTTGTCTTTCATGGTGTTTTCACCACACTTCATGTAAAAAGGATTAGCTGTAGGAGGGATGAGCGATAGCATGCTAGCATTGCTTTTTAAGGGTATTCTTTGTTCCATGAGGGAGCTGTTTGTTTTGCTTTGGGCCTAGCGACACTGAAAAACAGCCAGTCCTTCGGTAATGGAACTTCCGTAGGTATGCTCTGTTTGCTTATTCACATTATGGTACTACTTTTCATTGCCAGTAAAAATATATCCCTCCACAAAACTGTGTTGCATATTTAATCCCTTAGTAGTATCGACTGCCAGAAAACTACAATCAAGGACAGATAAGATATTTTTGTTTTTAATGATCTATACCTTACATCAACTTATCTAAATAGTTGATGCAGGTCTGTGCTGTTCTTAGACATTTCTCTGTATGAATAACCACTTGCTGTATATTGAGTAAACTGTGGTAAGAGGAAAAAAACACATTTTGTTGTCCCACATTGTGGGGGGAGGGACTAGCAGCACTGTATATGAATAAAGTAAATCATCTTCACTTATAGAAGATATAGATGGTTCAAAGCATATTATATTTTATTACTTCTCAACAGGAAATTTTAAAATTTAAACAACTCTGTGCCTTTAGGACAAGCTGACAGAATGAAAGAATACTATTGTTATGTATGCCTAATTCTAAGAATTTTGATACAGTAAGTGCATTTAGCTGTAAATTCCTGCACAGCAAAGCACTGGACAAGATGGTCATTGGGATATCTTCTATGTCTATGATTCTAAGTTTACAGTTCATTAACCACGGAGTAGAATCCCTAAATTATTTACTCCCCAAAAGAATGTTTAATATGAATGGGGGTGCTTTGTAAAGAAAAGAAAACAAAAAACAAAGACACTGCAGATTTCAAGTTGTATTATTTGGCTTTTCACCAAAACTTTTGGGACAGAATTCATGGCCTGATGCAGTTATAGTGTTCTGGTATAAAGTAACACTGTATACACAATTTTAAACAGTTTTAAGCAGTTTTTAGACCATTTCAAATTATTTTACACTGCTTTAGATTGTTGTTTTTGTTGTCTGTACCTGCAGTAGATCTTTTGATATAGGGTGGCACAGATATCTTTAAATAAATACATAAAATATTCACTTATAAGATTATGCTATTATATGATTTCCATATTAGAATTTTCATCCACAGATTTGATCTTCAAAATACTTTCCATGAACAGGCAGCAGTAAGACATATCTGTCTCTATTAATTACTCAGAAAAATATTCATCTACCTTCTTACAAGAGACACACAACTAGGCAGTAGCATAAAATTCTTCTTCTGTTCTGAATTTATATCTAGACATGTTGTGCTGCTGTCCTTAAGTAGTGGAATTTTAAACCTATCTGCTTCCATGAATTCCAGAAGGACACACATGGAAAAATAAGCTCCCTCAATGCTCTTTACAGATTTCCAACCACTTTCATCACTTGGACCCAGCTACCTTTGAGTCACTTTGTCTTGGTTTAAGAGAAAATGGCTCTCCTCTCCCTACAAGTCAGAACACCTGGACTTCCACCTTTTCTAGAACATCCATCTTATGCTTCTCCCAAAGGAAATCCAAAGGCCTAAAGCTGGGATCCTGGCTTCACATTGTGCCATTCCCTTTTCATCAGCCACACTCTGGAATCTCCTCCTATTTTTGTGTTTGGCTGGTAGCTGTTAGACAAGACCAGATTGAGGTACTCCAGGCTGAGGCTCCAGTAAGGAAAGCCAGAATGGGAATAGAGGCAACTGAGCAAAGCAAGTACTGGCCCAATTGGGTTCCATAAAGGAGCTTGCCCCTGACAGCATGGTTAATGACAAGGGGTGAGATGTGATTAAATTGTGCCTTGACCCTGGCTTTCCCTTCTTGATCTCTTTCACCTCCCTCTGTCCAAGCTTGCTCCTACTATCTTTCTTGTCTCTCTGCCCCCTCCACTCCAATTCCCTCTCTAGCTGTTTAGCTGCTGCATCCATTCTGCCTTGCTGTCTCACATCTGCAGCTCAGTTGGTCCCTTGGTTCAGCCAAGGAACAAGCAGTGACCTGGAAATAAGCTATGTGGCTTAACACTGCTACCCTCTGTGGAGCTGATCAGGGGTACTTAGAATCATAGAATCATAGAAATATAGAGTTGGAAGAGACCACACGAGCCATCCAGTCCAACCCCTGCCATGCAGGAACACCCTCAAAGCACTCCCGACAGATGGCCATCTCGCCTCTGCTTAAAAACCTCCAAGGAAGGAGACTCCACTACACTCCGAGGCAGCATATTCCACTGCTGGACAGCCCTGACTGTTAGGAAGTTCTTCCTGAGGTTCAGGTGGAATCTCCTTTCCTTCAACATGATATATACTGTTTCAGTGGCCAAGGTCTTATGGGGAGCTGGGGCAGTGTAAATCTTTACCACCATATTTATGCTTGTGCTCAAGGGGTGACAGCTCCTGTTGCTTCTTTGGATATGCTAAGAAGGCTGGAAGCTTGCAGACACAGCTCTGCCCCTGACCTTCTAGCCACTGAATGGCCATGGGAATACATCTGGGTGCCATGTGTTTGCTCTGGTACACCTGGGGAAGAAGCTACAGACTTGTGGCTAAAGAGGTCCTGCCATTCTCTTACACAAGTATTGCCATGCACTAAAATTATGTGACAAACAGCCTTAAGACACACTTAATTTTATATCAGTGAACTAAGTGGTTTCAGAATTTTCTTCCACTTTAGAAGAAAGGGCTATTTTTTTTTTAAATCTTCTTTAAGTTAATTCTAGTCTAGTTTAGTAAACAAATGTCGGTCACAAAGAAGAGGAAAACTGTACTCTTGAGACACTGGTGTCTCAAGAGTGAGTTCTTTTCTTTTGGAGATTAAACTGACACACAGTGATAGAATTCAGTCTGTTTGTTTACTTATTGGATTTCTAAGGCAAGAACACTTCTGAACTTGGGTATCCTGTATCCAAGTATGGAGGAGGCCTTTGCCAACTCCATCCATCCCTTCATCAATTTTGAGATGTGAAAGGTTTCATATCAACCTTGTTTCAAATTAGAGCAGCTGCTGTAAACATTCAGATTTATGAACAGTCTCAACAGAACCAGAATTAGGAACTGACTCATAGTTCTAAGGAATAACTCGGTAGCAGCTTACTTTTTACAGTAAAGAACTGCAATGGAATAACTTTTTTGGCCTATAGCAGCTATGGCAGTGGAATAGGAACTGCCTGCCTGTTACTCACTACCAGGTATCTATGGTGACTCAGTCTGAAAACCAGGGCTTGGGGGTAGGGGGGAGAAGAAGGTGGTTGTTGTGTGTTGCCATGAAGAATTGCTTTGTAATATCTGAACTGGCCATTTTTTCTCCATGTATGTGTTTGCCTTGTTTGCTGAATGTACTTTGGCCTCTTTCAAGCAGGGTCAATCAACATGTGTTACTTGCCTTCCCATCTGTTAGATAAGGTCATTGGGTATTGAACTGCTTGGGCACATGTTTGCTGAACAGGAAGACTTGGTGAGTACATTTTTTGACTTGCCCAACAAGGCCAGACAAAAGCTGTAGACTTCCTGTTGCAGGTGTATTAGGGTTGCCAGAGTTAAAACAAGATATGTCTCCTGCTCCTGCAACTGTTTTATATAAGAGAGAATTTCAGCAGCTGTTGTTACTTATTTGATTGTGTGACACAGAATACCTGCTGAGATTCCCTCTTTTATACAACTATTAAAGGAACAGGAGTCCTCTCCAGTTTTCAATCTGACAACCTTACTATACACTTTACAAACCATGGGTGGGGAAATTGAAGCCCCCAGGCCACCCCCAGGGCTCTTTTCATGGCCCAATGCTCAGATGCCATTGATTTTTTAATTTTTTTTGTCTGCAAATGCCCTCTGGGGGGCATGGGGAGGATTTCTGAAATAAGTTTGTTCCCCAGGCCATTTTAGGTGCAGGAGAGGCTTGTAACTTACTTCCTTCAGTTAAAAAAAAAGTCTGTCTAAGACATAAAATGGCCCTAGATGTCTCACTAAGGGGTGTTTGGGGATATTTTTTATTTTTTTGCAAGGCGGCTCTTGAAAGTCTCCTGGGAACTTAATGTGGCCCCTAGTCTTCCACAGTTGCCCATCGGTGCAATAAACAAACACATATGCCACATGGACGCAAAAGATGGTTCTTAATAAAGTTAAAAGTGGATTGTCTCTCATCACTAATGATGTTTTGCCAAAGCACACGCACACACACACACACACACACACGTTAATTGAAGTCCCCTCCAGCTGTCATTTAGTATGGATGGCATTGGTTGCAAGCTTGGTACTTGTAATGGGTACTTGTAATGTGACGTGGCAGTTGTATGTTAGTTGAATGATCATGTCAGTTATACAGAATGTGCCTATTCCAAATCTGGTAGTGGCCCACAGTATGGTCAGCTCTCACTCTCCACCATAAATCTGGGAGTCAGATCCTCTACTTTGCTATTGATAGCCATTAAGTTCCCAAGTGGTTGTGAACCTGTGTCTAGAAATGGGAAAAGTTATTTTTTAGCCTACAACTCCAAGAATCCTTCAGCCAGCACTGTTACACGCCATACTGGCAGGGGAACTGTAGCCCCCAAACATAAGTTTTGTAAGCTATGGTAGGAACCAGCCATGGCATAAGATACCACACCATGTTCAAACTGCTGAGATAAGGTATCTATCAACAGTTGCAACATATGGAGCAAGACAGAACATGGAAAGGTCTCAGCAGATGTTAAACTGCAAGTTTTTTGTTAACTGTTTTGAGAAGACTTTTTATATGGCAAGCTTTACATTCAAATTTCAAACAATCAAAATACGATTAGCAAGAAATCACACACCATGTATAAAGATACAAATTTATATACAATTCAAGGAAGCCAAACCATGGAACCCACTCCTACAAGAAAATCACTGTGACAAAGACGTTAGCACTTTTCAGAGAGGAATTAAATTATCAATATATAATGGTAACACCAATTGCCAACTGATTATGCCAGACTCTGCTTCTGTCTGCCACAATTCTGTGACTGACACCACTCTGCACCACCATTTTGCGACTGCTGAATCTCAGTCATTTCCACCGTTCCTATGAGGACTCTGGGGCGGGGGGGTAAACTGTTTGAAAACCCATGAATGAGACAGCAGGGAAGCCATGTTTTAAACTCCCTATTTCTAACAACAGGAGAAGTGTGACTGAGATGGGATACACAATTCTTTCCTTTGGTTGAAAGTAGAGAACTGATATGGGAAAGTGGGAGTGAAGTATTTTTTTTTAAACAAATCCAAGATGGTTGTGACTCTGCAAAAAGTGGTTAACATAGACCATACATTATGTGATACAAGTCTTGTTATCCTTTGAGGTCCTAAAGGCACTAAACGGTTCTAAAGTTGAGGTGTGGGAATAATTGAGACAAAGTGTTCAAACTGTCTACAAGTGAGAGTGTGTGTGTGTATGAGAAAAAACTTATACTTGTGTGTGTGTTTGGTTGAGTGTGTTTGTGTGTGCGTGTATGCATGCACATACCTGTGTACCTCTGTGTGAAAGCAGTCTACATAATTATCCTGGTGGTCCACAGGTCAGCACTATGTGGCCTTGCTCATTTTGAGATGTGGCTCTGCTCATTTCAGGCATGCAGCTGAGAGACTTTAACAACAAAAGCAGCAGGGTAGATAACATGAATTTAAAAAATATATAAAGGAATCTTGTTGTACCCATTGATACCCACGCCTGTCCATAAAAGCTTCACTCCATGTATCTGATGAAGTCAACTGAAATCTATGAAAGCTCAGGCCAGAATTTTTTTTCTCAGTTGTTGCAAAGGTGCTACAGGATTTCCTTATAACTTTTTATATTGAAGCAGACTAAAATGGCTATGTCTTTGAATAGAAGCTTAAAGTAGACTTAGGCCATTTCTGCATTTGACTGTTATAGTGCTATTATTCCACTTGCAACATCCTATGGAATCCTAGGGTTTGCAGTTTTGGGAGGGGCTAATAGTACTATAACAGTCAAGTGCAGAAATGGCCTTAAAATTTCAGCTGCTGATCCCACCTCACCTAAATCTCATTTTCTCTCAATTGACCTCTTAAATTGTTTTCATTCCTTTCTCCCTGATAGTATTCCCTCTCATTGCACTGGTAACCACTACCTTCCTCCTATTTATTCTTCAGTTTCATACAGGGTTCACTAGCTAGGTAACTGACTGACTATGCCTAGGAAAAGAACTAAAATGCTTCTCCTTCCATTTCTAATATTAAAAAAAAAAAATCCAAGGATATTAAACTGCTACTATGCAAAACATTTACTAGATCTTGTACAAACAGAGAAATCACAAAATTTAACGTAATAAAGTTTAACCCCGGGCAAAGTTGGGGAGGAGCCAATCTGCTGGAGGTCTCTAGTCTATTACACTCCTATAAATTAGTCATTTCTTATTCTTTCTGCCTCAAAATTAGGCCATCCTGAGACCTACCTCTCCTTTACTGCCAGGGTTCCAATCAATCCACAGAGTTGTTTTTAAATGCAAGTCATACATTCTGCTGATCCGCTTGATTTCTAGTTATAATGTCATTAATTCAACCCAGCCATGACCTGTAATATCTAACATTACATAAAATAAAATCCAAATCTTTATAAGCAGCTAGATTTTTTTTAAACTTATTGCATAATTACAATATGGTTTAAAAGTTCAACAGTAAAGTTAAATTTCCACTATCTGAGAAACCAATGTCAAGAAAGATGAACACATGGTAGTTACATAGTACTTCAAATTTTGTGCCTATTCTGTCCATTATATTAGTGTGGCTTTTTCATTTACATTTTTTTAATTACTTAGCTTGCCCAGACTGCTGGCCTTCACAATAATCAGTGCACAGTTACCAATGCCAAAGCCCAAACAGTGGTAACTCCATATATGATGAAGCATTAACTTCTGAGACTCCATAGTTGAACGTTCAAGACAGCTGGAAACTTTTATTAAGTACTGGCACTCTTTTCAACTTTATCCAGACTGAGTAAAACTGCATTAATTAAAAAAAAAAAAAGGTTTAGAAACCAAGGGGATTTTTAAAGGTCACATGACAGAAAAAAAAGTAACTATGTTTTCATAAAAACACCCTGTGCACCGCATTACCTTCCACCCGATTAGCATTCTTTGGTCTTTGACCCTGGAGACCAGAGCTTGATTCCCTGCTTGGCCACAGAAACCCACTGGGTGACCTTGGGCATGTCACACACTCTCAGCCCCTGAAAACCTCATGACAGGTTCACCGTAGTATCACTATAAGTCGGAAACAACTTGAAGGCACAGAATAACAAACAGGTAACTAATCCCATTCTGATCTCAAATTGATAACTCTGATTAAAACTTAGATTAGGTTACACTGGATAATTTTCTGTCTCATACTCTGAGACTAAATATATAAGCCTGAATCCTATGGGTACCCTTAACTAGAACAGATGTGTTGAATCAGTGGAATTCATCTACGTGTGGAGTCACCATTCAACAGTTGATTTAATGGATGCAGTCTAGTTCAGACCACAAGAAGTATTCAAGTCATAAGACAATTTATAGTAAACCGTAAATATAGAATCTTAGTGCTATGTAACAGGTTAATAGTTTAAAATATGTCTTCCACCTCTATTGCATTACATTGTTTGGGAACTATGTCTGGCTTAAAAAAATTCTAAAAATGACTACAGCTACTTTCTATTTAGTTATTGCAAAGACGGTGCTGGTTCTGCACTAAGTATGTATAGTTTAAAACTTTTTAACTTTTTTGGAGCTATTTAAACTAGCATTCGGTCACCTATCAGAACAGTCGTAGGCCCTTTTCGCACCTTACCCTTTCATGGAGCTGGGGTGTGGGGCTCGCACAAGCAGCCTCCAGCGAGAGGCTCTCACTTCCTGGTCCCATTGGCTCCGCAGCTGCTTCCTGGTCGCACGAGCACCCCACCTCTTCCTTTCACAGTGCAGCCTGGGACCTTTCCCAGGCTGACTGCACAGGAAGAGCAACCAGCCCGGCTCCTGAGGCTCCACACACAAGGTAACTGCGCGCAAGGCCCCAGAGCAATGCATGACCGTGCAGCATTTTCGGCTTCAAGCCAAAAATGAAAAAATGTGTGCGCGGTCTGCATCAGGCCCTTGAGAGTCATGCAAATGTGAGTGCGTTGTGTGGACTGCTCCTCACATTTACACGATGCTCAAGGGGCCCTTTCGCTTCGGAAATGCCGTGAGAAAAGGGCCGTATTGATTTCAATGATTTCAGGATTGATGAAATGCAATGCTGCTTCCTTTAACAGGTTTCAGAATGGTGCTAAAACAGAAGCATATGTTCAATACACAGTGTAATATCATCGCAATCTAATCCAGAGTCTTATCTCCTACAGATAAAGGAACTTCCATCAAGTAAACCTTGATGAAAGACAATGCAAAGTCTTCCGATCCAAGAAACAAGAAAAAAGTAAGGACGTCCAAAGTAAAACACATCTAAGGTGTCAAACCCATGCCAGAAACTGTGATTATGTTGCACAGCAGAAAGTTCTCCAGTGGACAGTTTACATAAAAGATCAGAAAACAAAATCCTTTTGCAATGTTATTGCTGTAGCATTTCAGAGAGTATGAAGAGCCACACTCACTCGAGTGTATGCTTGGGCAGGCAGAGGACCCATATATGAGACTGCACAAGAAATCCTGGCTAGATTCAGTTAGCAGACTTATATTCTGCCCTTTTCTCAAATATGGGACTCAAGGCTGCATATAATAATAATAATAATAATAATAATAATAATAATAATAATAATAATAATAATAATAGATTAAAAAATACAATTAAAATTCAAAACAAGGCCAACTACTGAAACAAAATGAAATCGAAAGTCATATTTAAAACAATTACAAATTTAAAAAGGGTTCCTAAGGAAAGAAGATCACCTGACTCGTAAACAGCCCTGTTCTCAGTCAGCAACTGATGAACTGCCCAAAGCCTCCCCATATAAAAAATTCAGAAAAGCAGACGCGCAACAGCAAAGGAACCAGCCATGCTTTCCCTGGCAGGGGCTTCTGGAAGCTAAGAATGGCTATTAGATTTGGACTAATTTTCCAGCAAACTTTCTTCTAAAAGACCAAGGAGGAGCTGAAGGTTTCTGTATTCCTCAGCATATTCTCACTCTACTCCTATTGGAATTCTCTTTGCCCTTCCCTAGCTGGTTACCAAGGCTAAGTGTTATTACATCAGCACCAATGTTATAATGAACAACAGATAATGCTAACCACAAATCTCTCTTAACTATTCAAAATACAAGTTTCAATCTAGTTAGCAATCTCCAGCTGGTATTAACTACATTTAATACTGGTATTATCAATGTACACACAGCCATCCGTAAACAGTGATAAGGAAAGGACAAGTGTGGATGGCAGAGAATAGGGACTATGGGAGAGAGAGAGTTCATGGTTTCCTGGCTTGTTACAGCTAGATATGAACATCCAACCATATTAGCCATACACACTGCACTTGGATATATACTTGAGTACTAATCCAGAGAGAGGATCTTGTACTTATGAAGCCTTGATTCTAAAATAGTTTTACTGAGGCCAAAAACGACACTTTAGATCCTTCTGCTTGAAGAAAGCCTGCTTTGAAGCACAGCCTTCTATTCATGCACAGAAATTCCAGAAAAATATTTTCATACGGAAAAGCTGGAATCCACTAATTTTACTCAGTGGCAATAGATCTTTATTTTTGATCTGTGACATTCACTTTGCCACTTACATCTGTGATCATTTTCCCTCTGGTTTTGTTTCTTTCTCTGTGGTTGGCTCGCTTCTGCTTCTGCTGCAAAACTCGTTCCCTGGTGGTGCGATACTCCAGAGCAAATTCACTAATAATTTTGCAGAACTTATTGATGTTGACTTCACGGATTGCATAAGGAGGATAACCCATAAATAACAAGAAAGAGTGGAACCTAGAAAAGAAGAAGGAGTTAATTATCTGGAACTCTTGCAGTCTGAGTGCTTTTAGGGAATAAAGAATGACATAGAGAAAGCATTTGTTCCTAGATCTGTAGAACAGACTTGGGCCATTTCCGCATGATACTCTTATAGCGCGATGATTCCACTTTCAACCTCCTATGGAATCCTGGGGTTTGCAGTACCGGGAGGGGCTGGCCGGCCCCTCCTGGAACTGCAAACCCTAGGACTCCATAGGAGGTTGAAAGTGGAATCATCGCACTATAAGAGTGTTGTGCTGAAATGTTCTTGATCTGAGAAGGATAAACAGGATAATCTATTTTGGAACTGTGAACTCATACAAGACTTTCTACGACCTGTTTTATCATAGATGCATTTAGCATTATTTTTAGAGCTTATAATTAAGAAGAGAATGACAACAAAACAGAAGTCTGCAATAACTTTATCTAATTCTGCTTGCACATGCTGTTGCATACAAGGTAAAATATTTAATTGAATAATGTTTCATCAGTAATAGAGTAATAAATGAAATGCTGTATTTGCTGGTGTATAAGACTCACATTTCCCCCCAAAAAGTACTGAGTGCATCTTATATGTTGGTGTGTCTTATGCACTAAATGGGGTGCATATTATACACACGTGTGTCTTATGCCGGCAAATATATATCATGTTTGGACAGTGGATACTAAAAAACATAGTTATTGTATTTAACTTCCCCTTTTGAATGAAATAGTCCACGTTCAAAGACAAGAACAATAACTTACAGGCAAATGACAAAGAACAGTAAAAAAAAATCTATTTACAGAAGAAGCATTAAAATCCAGGAATTTTCTTTTTATTTCTTATTTATTACTTTTTTATTACAATAAAATCCAGGATTTTATTACTTCCTTTGTGAATTTAGATTGGCAAATATCAGTAGCAGGACCTTCTTGATGGTGACCCTTACTATTTGCTATTTCAATTGATATAGATTTAGACCATTTCTGCACTGTTATAGTGCTATTATTCCACTTTCAACATCCCATGGAATTCTGGGGTAGTTTAGGGAGGGGCCAGCCAGCCCTGCATAGATATATACTCTACTAATTTAGGCCTTTAAGCAATACTTAAAGAATCAATCAAAGTTAATAAATGTGTATCTTGACTATAATATTGTGGTGCTGTTTGTTCAAATGATGATGAAATGGTTTTAAAGTGTTTTATGCTCATAATGGCATAATGCTGGCTGTTACTGTCTGTAACTAAATTATGTTATTAACTTTTTCTTTTTAATAAATTGTGCATCTGTATGTTTGTTTTATGATAATATATTGCGCATATCATATGGCAGAGTTTTTAAGGAAGATGCTTGAAGATTTTGCCCTAAAAGGCAACCAAAGCATTGAATTAATTAATTTATTGGAGATGGAATAAGTACAGGGTTGTTTTTTTTTTTTTTTTTGAGTTTTAGTGGAAAGAGTTTAGTTTTTCAAGTCCAGGTATGAGTTTATTCCATAGGTGGGATTTATTCTGATAGCCCTAAAATTTGTTGAAAAATTCATTTGAATGTCTTGAAAAAACACAATGTCAAGAGAAATGTTTTAGCAACACACCAATGACAATATGTCTGGTACCATACCTATTAATTATTCTTCTATGGACGATCTTTAATATTATTATTCTTTCTGCACAGTCCTTTAAGAACTCAGACATTTTTTGCTTTAATGTTGATTTCATTTCATGCTTTGCTATGGCCTTTAGGTGATCCCATGATGCTTTGCATCGCTTCTCCAATTGACATAAGTTGTCCCGCAGTTGTTCAAAGTCAACCTGAAAAGAGGATGGGAAAGCAGAGAATGGTCAACATGACACAGTAATAAATTGTCTGTGGAGTCTAAAAAAGCATCTTGATTTCCACAAAAATTTTATAACTTACTTTGTAACAAAAGAAGATTAATAGCCCTTCAGCTATGTATTACTGGAGCTTAATAAACTGGTTATTTGTGCTTGTAAGCTGTGCATTAACATCAGTGGACAAAGAACAATGAGTAAATATGTGAGAGTAGGGATGGAAAGAATATTTGAAAATATTAAAAAAAAACTATTGAAAAATACATTTTTTGAGCTTCAAGAAACCCAGATGAGAAAAACCTAGACCAATAACAATTTTCACTGTTTCAGACTTGTTCTACCTAATATTTGCAAATTTTTTCACAGAAAATAGCACTTTATGCACAGAAAATGATATTTTTGTGTAGAAATATTATTTTGTGTACAGAAAATGTGCTTTCTTGTGCAAAACAACCATGTATCAATTTTGCACAAAATAAGTCTTGAATTGTGAAAACTGCAGTTTTTGAGGACTTTCTTGCAGTAGGAACTGCTAAAATTACTCATTGCTTTGAGAAGAAACTTAGTGAAGAATTACATGCCTAGTTGAGAGTACAGTACTCAGTCCCAGGGTTCCTTCTGTTGGGATAAGACTCCTGAGTTGGATTTTTCTTTCACTCGCTTTGTTCTAGTTCCTTTGTTCTATTTTTTTGTAACTAGATGGAAGCCTGACTGGGTTCTGAGTGAGTCAGCAGGGTTTTTCAGGAGCTAAAGGATTTTGAATTGGAACAATTAGCTGGCAGTACAGTGGGATGACTGCTGGTGTCCAGGCCTCTTTAGCAATAGCAATAGCATGTGTATTTCCATACTGCTTAACAGCTAAGTGCTCTCTAAGCGGTTTACAATGTATTAGCTAATTGCCCCCAACAAGCTGGGTACTCATTTTATTGACCTGAGGAAGGATGGAAAGCTGAATCAACCTGGAGCCCGGCAGGATCGATCTCACAACCTTGTGACTGCAGTACCGGCACTTAACCACTGCGCCACCAGGGCTCTTTATCCATGTAGGTACCTGGCATCCATAATAAGGACATATTAGTTTGGGAAAATTACATTTCCTGGGATCTCCAGTTCCAGAAATATAACTGTAAAAGCATTTGCGACACAACTAGGAAGTAACTCATTTTCCTAAGGAGTCACCTTGGTACTTATTTATTTCTTGCAATAATGAACAGAGTTGAATTTTTGTCTGTAATAGCCACGGATACCACTTATGACTTTTCTGTGGAACAGAAATTATCTATCTGTTATTTCTTATTCTGTGTTTGTGTTGACTCTGACCACATGAATGAAGAAAAGGATGACATGGGTGGCAGTCTCATGTTGCAGCTAGGAAGGATTGGTTTATAACGTCTTCTGCATTTTTCTCAGATTTTTCCAAGCTGTAACATCTGAATTGGCCACAGGGGATAAAGAACATTATCCTGTATTTTCCAATGGCACAGTATTAACAGCAGTTGTGTTGTTAGTATAGGTTAATTCAGAAAAACAGATAATGTAGTTAGTTCCTTTGAAAAGGTACCATCCCAAGCTCTGATCTGAGACAACAAAGAAGAAGGAAAATGATACAGCCACTTGGATTACAATTTGAACCAAAGAAATGTTGGGTGAAATGGGGCTCAATTTGTAATATAAGATAGTTTACCAAGCTGGAGGACAAGTGTGAACATGAAGCCAGGTTAATATCAACTTCAGCAGAATCCCTAACTGGACACAGTCGTCCCTCCATATCCACGGATTCTGTACACACAAATTCAACAAACCACTTTGATTTTGCCATTTCATACAAGGGATGCCATTTTATTACACTATTGTACATAATGGGGCCTGAACATCTACAAATTTTAGTGTCCATGGGAGGTTTTAGAACCAAACCCTGGTAGATATCAACGGCCCACTGTAATTATTTTCCTTAAGTTTTATTTACTGAGCAAAATTGTTATACCTCCTTTTGAATAAGTGAATTGCATGTATGTGAAAGAAGATACCGTTAGTACTTTGAAAGCCTTATGTCAACACGTTGTCATTGCTTCAAGTAAAGTCAATGTGAAGGCAGCCAATACATTCCATAATAAGGTAAACAATATGAGGACTCATATTCATTAGCCATAAAAGGTGCTTAAACAGAAGAACCTCACAGTCTGGTTTATGTTGTTAAAAACAGGGAGCTCTGTAAGATTTTACTGTGAACTTGGTAGAGACAGGGAGATCCACCATTTGCTTTGATCTTATCATAATAGAGATCACAGAAAACAGATCTGCAGCACATTGAGACCATTTTCTGTAAACAACTAGTAATGGGCAAATCCAGGAATCTTTCTTTCTATAGAAAAGGAACTGATAGGAACAATAGCACTAATACATTAACACAGGTGTTAACACTATAAATTTATGAAATCATCTAGCAGAGATTTGGGAGCAGGGAGAAAAATGGAGGACATATGGAGGATTTAATTCAGGAAGATCTAAATACCTTCTTTGATACAGTAAGGGGTTTTATGAAAAAATGAGCATTTTGATAATTTTTTTAATACTTCAGTATAAATATAGCAGTTCTACTAACCAAGAAGAAAAAGGAAAGGAGATACCTATCTAGTATTATAACAATATGCAATGGTGAGTGATGTATATATAATATTCCATGCTTCTATAATAACTGAAAGATTGGAAGTGGTCATACGCTCCCTCCTATAGACCTTTTCCTGTCATTCTCCCTAACTTTCTGTCATATAATCATAGAATTGTAGAGTTGGAAGGGGTCCTTGAAGGTCTTGCTGATGCAGGAAATCCACAGCATCATCAGCATAATCCGTTCTGCACAAAGCTTAGCCATCATTAATATGAGCCAGAGACTGCTTTTAAGCCACCTTTGTAATCCTGTATTATTAAGGAAAGCTAGTTAGCATTAACCAATAGTCCCAGATTTGCCATAGTCCCCTATAAACACAGATGTGTATAGAGAATCTTGAAGTCTGTATGGCTTTCACACTCATGCACACTCATGTAACTTTGGTAGAAATGCCCATTCTGTGGCATTAATTCTACAGCTGGCAGTTTCAAGCACTCAAGAGGTTACGATAATTTCATGTTTTTCAGGATATACCTGACTGGTTTAAAGTTGCTTGTCTAGGAATAACCCTCACTGAGTTCAATGTAATTTACTTGTGAGTAGATAGATATGGAGATGTTCTGTAAATGTTGGCATATTATTCCTGACCCATTTTGTGTTGTCCCAAAAAGCACACCAAGTAATATGAGGCATTTGGCAAATTTACTACTAGGTTCTTTTTTCTTTTCTTTTATAAAAGTCTGTTGCACTTGCCAGTCTGATGATAAGATTTTTCCTACCTTACTTTAAAAGACAGTTCATTTCTTGGCCTGAAAGGAAACAGTAAATAATGTGAAAATATGAAATCCTTTCAAACTCCTGACTCATTTTGAAAACGAGGACATAGTTGCTCAATTGTATATGTGCTTAAAGACAACATCTGGCCAATACTGGCATAGATGCTTTTCAAGCAACACCTCATTGTGAAGGATCTGATTACTGCTGAAACTCAGAGCCGATCTATGTGTTAAGAAGCATAAACAGCCTCCTGATATTTCTGTTTGTTTGTTTGTTTGTTGTTGCTTTAAATTGACAAGACTTGCAAGAAGACTGTTATCTTTTGGGGACATATTTCAGTCAGGAGGTAAACAGTAGGGATTCAGAGCTTTAGGAAGAGTAACGGAAAGCTCCACCTAACTACACAGGTTTTCTTCTAGAATTATGTACCATTAATTTTCTAGGGAGGGGACACTGACAAAAATTTTTTTTGGGGGGTGGGAATGGTTAGAATGGCAGCACAGGAAGATCTGGAATGAGACATTTTAATGCTACTTCATGCTGATGAGGATAGGAACCAAATGTCACTTCTGTTCACATCTGTTCAGGAGCTGATTCAAGTGGTGAAAGTAATGTTGTAGCTGAAGGTCAAGGATGAATGGGGAGAAATCTTTTATAGCTTACTGTAACCAATCTGCCAAACACTTTCACCCTAAATTTGCCTGTCTTCTTTGACTAGGACTCCAAGCTTGCAGCAGACCTAATGTTTACATCCACTAGTGCCCACAGATCTCTTTATTCTATTTTGCTGGATTGGTCTATTAGTTTTCAGCCTCATGATACAGACAAGTTAGTTAAGTCAAGGCTGTCTAGTGGTTGCTCACCTCTTGCCTAGTAGGTCAAGACTGCCAGATGAGGTTTGGATTGGTAAGTAGTAGATTACCACCCTTGAGAATGGAAGAAACAGGTAGCTGCGAGATCACTACTGAAGAAAATTTTGTCCATCGTTATGGACAATTGTCATAATTTTTCAGTCTTAAATAAGGTGATGTAACTCCAGAAGTCCTTAGATGAAAATGATTATTTCAGTGTTTTCCAATCTGTATTTAAGCCTCATTTGGAGATAGTTATCCTACTAGATGATTTATAGTGGGAACCATATACAGGAGTATTGGTTCTGCAGGCTTTGAACAGTTTTTGGTAACATCAATTATGACAATATTTTAAAATGCTCTGCTGGCATGGTGTTTTAGAGCATTATTTTACAGTGGCTTTATTACTATTTTATAGACAGCCCCCATTACTAGGCCTCTGCCTGATGGCATTAATATTTTGATTCTATTTTGTCCCACATGCTATTTAATATCTAGGTCACTAGGAGAAGCTGTACAAGGACTAGGGTGTCAATAAGATATATAGATGATTATCAACCTTCTCCTTTTTTGTTCTAATGCTGAGGAAGCAGTGGAACTCCTAAACCACTGTCTGGGTACTGACGGACTGGATATAGGCTGATAAACTGTAGTTCAATCTAAACAAGACAAATTGCTTCTGGAGCGGGTTCTAGCATCCAGTTGCATCAATGACGGACCTGATCTAGTGAACTCCGCTAGATCATGAACCCCTGAAGTGTTATGCCTGACTTGGGGGGGGGTCCCTGTCAAGCTAGTGGACTTCCTGATATATGAAAAGCACAAAGACTCAGATCAGTCAGGTGTCCACTTGGGAACATAGCGGACACCATGGGTCGTGAGGCCAAGGAGACTTGTGTGTTTCAATGGAGCCAGGAACTGAAGGTTTTCCATGTCCCATATGGACATTACATTTACTGCCTCTGGATCTCTTGCATGTATATAAATTGATTTTTCTTAGTAACACTGCTCATGGAAGACAAAAAGCCTCTGCTTGAAACAGCTGAAACTTTAATATTGTTTAAGAGCCTTCCTGTGTTACGGATTTAAAGTGACAGCACTTGATTTTGATTGTTATTAGGATTATAAGTAAATTAAGTTAAAATACTGAGCCTTTCTTTCTTCTTTTTACCTTCTTGTATATTTGGATTTTGACTTGGATTTTGGACTCAGAGAATTTGATTTCTTTTCACTTCCTGTTTGACTGACTGTGCCACTTTACTTATTATGTGGATTTTTTTTTAATTTGGATCATATCTATATGTGGTTTATATGAATATCTGAATAAGATTTTATTGCTAAGATTGTCATGCTTGATATAATGTAAATGGGATTCTTTCAAAAGAAATTTGGCAGGCTGCTTGCTGTTGGCACTGTGCCAATTTCTACATCAATGGGTATGTTTGTGTTAGACATTCTGTTATCTAATGTTTGGGAACATCAGCCTTTTTGTTTGAGAATACTTTGAATACTGGATGGAAGTTATCATGGCTCCAATCTGGGAATATGACAATCAAATTAAAACAGACTCAGTGGAGGGTGAGGATGTACCTGAGTACTTTCTGAGTTTTTTTGGCTGAATTAGGCAATTTGAAGTATCTAATGAGAGAACGTCTGATGTAGGACAGTTATCAAGAAAGTTTAAAGTTTAAAGATGGGTAAGATGAAGATATCAAAATTCAGCAGATGGCTGAAATGACATATTTGCAATCAGAGGAGAATGAAGATTCAACAAGAACCTTGCAAGAACTGACCCAAGACCTGGAAATTAAGATGATATAAAATGAGATAAATATGCAGCAAGAGATGGAGACAGCTAATAAAGTTGATCTAAGAAAGATGACGTTTTCAAGAGAACTCGTAACTCAACCTACAATCAGAAAGTGAAAAGATCAAAATTTAGAGACTGATCACATACTATTATGGAGAATGCATGACAGCTGGGTTGTATTTTTAGAAGAAATTCTTCTAAAGAAAAAGGAGAACTATAACTCTCTGGTGGACAGACTTTCCAGAAAAAATATTCTCTTCAGCTAGGACCGACTTTATTTCTCATTACAAGAATGAAAGATACAGACTGAGCATGGATGAGTTAACATAAGATCTTTTAGGAATATTTAAATATGATCTTGTTCTTGGGAAAAAAGATAGAAGAATGAAAGAAGAAAAAGAATGATTCTGATGAAGAAAGAGGCCCATGATTACCAAGAGAAGAGTTTGGAGGGGATTAAGGGTAGATGAGGATGATGAAAGAAACGTAATTAATAGTTTTACTGTATTTATTGCTTTTAAAAGTTACTTCCTGCATAGAGAATTGTTAATTTTTAGGAATTATTAAGAATTATTAAGAATTATTCATTTTAATATAGAATAAGAGTAAGTTAGGGATTACTCATTTACTTAGAATTATTAAGTTTCTGTAACTGTAATGATTTTTTTGGTGATGGATAATTAGTTTTTACTAACATAAAATATCAATTAAGTTGAGAATTGGTTATATCTGATTATTTGATTATAAGGGATTTGTACTAATTAATTTTGTAGATTTATATTTAGTATGAAAATAAACGACAGGCAACAAGTATTAACTGTGACATAAATTTAAGGATTTAATTGTTATAACTGCTTGACTAATATTCTCTGTTTGCAACAAGAGCAGGAACCAGGTTTTAATTATTTGCAGTCTTCTTAGTGAACTGTAGTTTAGTTTATTGTTGCAATGTTGTCTTGTTGTGTATTTTCTTTTTTTGTATTGCTTTGTAGTGTTTGTAGTATTGTTATTTTTATTCAATAAAATTTGTATTAAAAAAAGAAAAAAAAGTTCTTCTGGAGAGTAAACCAGGAATTATGGCTGCATTCCTTGAAAGGCCATATGAACTGCTTGGGGATATTCCTCCTTGATTTAAGAGGCCCAGGTGGTGGCTATGGCTAGAAGTGATTATGGCTACTGTTATACATCTCCTTTTTTTTACCCCATTTATTCTGACTCCACTCCCACCACACAACTAAGAAAATGTGCACAAATTCCTGAAGCCAGGATATTGTATACCATCAATGCATCTTGGGAACTGTTGCTTGATAGTATGGTTCCCGAGATATCTTTGATTATACAATAATTACAATGATATCATAATTAATTTCTTTTGACAGTACGTAAGGAATGTTACAATGCAACTTTATCTTGAAGAGATATAACCTATGACTTTCTGTGGTATAACTGTAACTTTTTACTTACTTTACTTTTATTGTTAGAAGAATGAAGGTTCACTAAATGGTGGAAGAAGAGTACCTCATGATTCAAGCTCTGTCTTGTACCTCACTGTGAATGGGTATGTGTCTGTTTTATCACAAGACAGATGTCTGTGCCAGTTTCACTTACTTTAGAGCCAAGTGGAAACTGTGTGGTTCTGCAGATGTTGAACTGCAGCTCTACAGCATCTAGAGAACTTCATGAATCCCATCCATACTTCTTATTTTTAAGACACTGTAACTATGTTTTAGGGCCAATGTAGTTTGATAGTTTGAGCACTGAGCTACGACTCTGGAGACGAGGGTTTGAATCCCCACTTAGCCATGGAAACCCATTGGATGACAGTGTGCAAGTCATACTCCCTAAGCCTCTGAACAAATGTTGCCAAGAAAACCCTATGATAGGTTTGCCTTAGAGCCATCCTTACCTGGAAATGGTTTGGAGGCACACAACAACAACAAAAATAATGTTTGGGAGCTGTGGAACTATAATGTTACCCAATTTCTTTTATTAAGTGTCTTTCTATGCTCCTGTCTCTACCTTCTCCTTCCTGCCTTGAAGGATTTCATCCCCTTTCCAAAGCTGGAAAGTTTAGTCTCTATGGCAGCTTTTCCACTGTGGTACTCCCCCTGCATCCACTTCCAAGGTTTCTGAGGCAGCATGATGTCCCATTGCAACATCTACAAATGACTGCCATTAAGACACTCAAACACATCTTAAAGGGCACACTGATTCCTCCTTCTTATCCAGAATCAAATCATGAATGATGAACAACTTAGATTGGACTCATCTGGTGTTCAATATCAGTGCCAGCAGGCCCAAGGCCAAAGAAGCAGGACTACTAGTGTCAGGAACAGATTCACTCTTACACGGATCAACAAACTTAATAGAAGATTTATTGTAACATAGTAAGGGATGCTGTCTTCAGACGTTAAAGCTCGAGAATGGAACGTTTTCCCCCCACCTTACACTTTAACAGACAGTTTCTCCTAAGATAGTTGTAAAAGAACGAACGTCATCATGCCAAATGGTTCCTTTGAAATTCCAGCCAGAAGGAATGGTTGGCGCCTGGGAATAGCTAACAGCCTACTATCACTATTTCCTCAGTCTACTGCTATCCTAAAACAATAAAACATGGAGGACTCCCGACATCCTGCCCCACTTTTTTAAAAAAATATATACATAAAGATACACAAAATATAGAAAATATCACAGAACAGTAGAAAGACAAGAAAACTAAATAGTAATATGAATGCAGTAGCAAGTCAGTCGGGGCGTTGAGGAACATCAGCCGGCGAAGAAGTCAGCGAAGGTGCCCTCTTCAGCAAACTGGAATGAAAAACAGGATGAATAGCCTTGAGGGAAGAAGGGAGATCTAGTTCAAAAGAGACATCATTAATAGCCCTTTTCACAGGAAAAGGTCCGAGAAAACGAGGGGAAAGTTTTTTAGACGGAGAAGGAGAGGAAATGTTCTTAGAAGAAAGGAAAACCAAATCCCCGGGCTGGTAAAGGGGATTAGGCTGCCGTTTACGGTCAGCGAAACGTTTGTGGGAAGCTTTAGCGGATGCTATAGCATCTGAGACGGATTGCCAAATGCCAGAAAATTTAGAGACCCAAGCAGAAACAGAAGGAGGAGCGGAGGAAGAGAGGGAGAGGGGGGAAAGGAGAAGGAAGGAAGCCGTAAACTATTTCAAAGGGGGGTTTCCCAGTGGAGGTATGAACCGCAGAATTGATGGCAAACTCAGCGAACGGAAGGAGCGGAGCCCAATCATTCTGGTTCTCAGAAACAAAACACCTAAGAAATTGTTCAAGAGATTTGTTAACACGCTCAGATTGGCCATCTGTTTGAGGGTGATAAGCACTGCTGAGTTTCTGAGTGACTCCCAGGGTTTTCAGTAGACAAGTCCAAAACTTGGAAGTGAAAATTGGGTCCCTGTCCGAAATGATCACCGAAGGTAGTCCGTGAAGTTTCCATACATGATTAACGAACAGGTCAGCCAGCTGGTCAGCACGGGGTAGTTTCTTTAGAGGCACAAAATGACATTGCTTGGAAAAGTGATCAGTAACAACCCAAATAACATGAAAGCCGTGTGAAGAGGGAAGAGACACGATAAAATCCCATGCGATGACCGACCAGGGGCTAGCAGGCGCAGGCAGAGGTTGCAGGAGCCCTTGAGGTTTAGATGTGGGCGACTTAGAAACGTTGCAAGTGGCACACTGCTTAATGTAAGTTTGCACGGAGGGGTTTAATCCAGGCCACCAAAAAAGGCGGCGAATCGCATGCAATGTCTTCAAAAACCCAAAATGTCCAGCGGGTTTGGAATCATGATAACGATGAAGTACCTGCTCGCGGGCAGCAGGGGGAACGTAGACCTTGGTGCCATAAAAGGGGAGATTGTCAACCCATTCTATTTTATCCTTGTTTGCCGGTAGCCAGGAGTCTGCATGCGCTGCATGAATGATAGCATCGCGGAGAGCGGAGTCACAAAGAGAGGAGGCAGAAAGCCTTGTCTTTGCTAATGCACGAGTAGTCACTTGAGAAGCCAGAGAGGAGGCAGGAAACAAGGTATTGGAGTGGGAGGACGTAGCAGGGGATTCCGCAAAACAGGGAAGTCGAGAGAGAGGGTCCGACCAGTTGGTTAGTTCGGCCAGGTTTGAAAACAATTTTAAATCGGAATCTCTGGAAAAATTCAGCCCATCTCGCCTGCTTAGGGGAGAGTTTCTTAGCAGACTGTAAGGCTTGCAAATTCCTATGATCAGTCCAAACTTCAAAGGGGAGTCGAGCCCCTTCAAGCAAATGACGCCAAGAGGACAGCGCAAAATGGATAGCCTTGGCTTCTTTCTCCCAAATAGGCCAATTAGCTTGTTGAGGGGAAAATTTCTTTGAAATGAAAGCACAAGGCCTGAGTGCTCCTGTGGTGTCATGTTGTAAAAGAACGGCTGCCATGGCAAAGTCCGAAGCATCCGTTTGCACAATGAATTGCTTCGTACTGTCGGGAAAAAGGAGTAAGGGCTCAGACGTAAATTTAGATTTCAAATGGTCAAACGCCGATTGACACTCAGGCGACCAACAAAGTCTATGCGCCTTGCCCGCAGTGGATCCTTTAGGTTTCCGTAGAAGGTTGGTGAGTGGAAGCGTTATGGCAGCAAAATCCTCAATAAAGTTCCGGTAGAAGTTCGCAAAACCAAGAAATTGCTGCAGTTGCTTCACAGTTTTAGGGACGGGCCATTGCAAAATGGAGTTAATCTTCGAAGGGTCCATTTTAAGTGAACAATCTTGAATCCTATATCCCAAGTAATCAAAAGTTTGGGTGTCAAATTGGCATTTAGATAGATTAACCACGAGGTTGTTATCTATAAGCCTTCGTAACACTTCACGAACCAATGACACATGAGATTCCATGGAATCTGCGTAAATTAAAATGTCATCCAGATAAATCAGAACCCCCTGATACAACAAGTCATGGAAAATGGTGTTCAAAAACATTTGGAACACAGATGGCCCCGATTGTAAGCCAAAGGGAAGAACCGTCCATTTAAAGTTACCTAGAGGAGTTGCAAAGGTGGTGAGCCACTCAGAGTCCGGGTCCATTCTAATCCTATGAAAAGCCTCTTTAAGATCAAGTTTGGTGAAATATTTTCCTTGAACAAGATGGTCCAAACAGTCCGTATCAGAGGTATGGGATAACAATTGGAGGAAATAACCTGGTTAATAGCAGAGTAGTTAACTATCAGTCTCGAATTGCGCTGGGATCTTTTCTCTTTCGGAAGAAGACAGGACTCGCCGTGGGGGCTGTAGAGGGCTTGATAAAGCCGCGAGCCAAGTTTTTATTTAGGAACTTCTTGAGAGCAAGGAGTTCTTTTGGCTCATGGGATAAATTTTCGGTTTAGGCAGGGTGGCCCCGTCAACTAATTCCAGTTTACAGTCAAAGTCCGTGTGGGGAGGCAATTTGTCAGCCTCCCTTTCGTGGAAAGCCTTTTGGAAGTCTCGGTAGTGTGAAGGAATTTGTTGCAATTCTTCATGGGGAATAGAAAAGTTTTCATCTGAAGAGGACATAGTGCCAGCAGTCCAGTTTATCTGGGGGTTATATTCACGAAGCCAATCGATTCCCAAGACCAATTTGAACTGCATCGCCTTGGGAACTAGAAATCGCATGCTGTAATTGTTTTTGTCCATTTGAAATGAGATGGGCTTAGTGATTTTACTAATTACTCCCCCAGTCATTGAGGTCCCATCCATTTGCGTTAATTTGATGGGGCATTCCAAGGGCTCATAAAGAGTTTTCAATTGTTTGGCCAATTTGGGGTGTAACAAACTTCTGGAGCAGCCAGAGTCAATTAATGCCCTATGTACATGCAAAGTCCCATCGCTGCCACTAATCGCAACCGTGGCGTAGAAATGGGGAATTTTAGGAGTACTTACAGATGTTCCCGCCGCTTGCCAGTCATCGCAGTCAGGTTTAGAATCTCCATCTATGTCAGATGAGGACGAAGAGGTGGTTTCATCATCGGGATCGGAGTCTCCTGTCGCCGCTGCAGGGTCCTTAGAAGTGCGTCTAAGTGGTTGTTTGGCGGCCGCTGTCTGATGTGTGAATTCTATATCCTTTGGGTCTGCTCGTGCTCCCTTAGTCCCAGTCGGAGCTTGGTTTCCGCGGCAGGTGTTGGCGAGGTGGCCCGGTTTTCCACAGTTAAGGCACATGCCCAAACGGAGACGTTTGTTCCGTTCCTCAGCATTGAGGACGGTGGGACCGCGAGGTTGTCGTTTTGGCACGTCTTGTCTTTGTCGGTTCAGCTGAACAGTCTGGGTTATGCCTTCCATTTCAGTAGCTAGTCTGACCCAACCTAGCAGGGTCTGTGGATTGGCCTGCATTAAGCACCCGTGTAGAATATCAGGATTTAGTCCATCTTTGTATAACTCAATTAGAATTTCATCACTCCACGGGACTTTGGTGGCCAGGTTTCTAAATTCACGGGAATACGTCCCCACATCGTTCCTGCCTTGTTTCATTCGTTTCAGTTGATATTTGGTGTTTTCCAATAAATGGGGGTCTTCAAAGCGTTCCCGCAGATGGTTCATGAAGAGCTGCAGATTTTCAGTTTCGGGGGCGCGGGAGTCATATAGGTTCGCTACCCAGTCTGCTGCCAGTCCTTTCATCCTCTGGCTTAGGTATCGAATTCGGGCCGCATCATCCCGAAATAGATGGCCGTGATCAATCATGAAATTGTTTGCCATAGTCAAAAAAAAGGAGAGTTTCTCCCCCTTCCCGTTGAAGGTCGCTTTCAGGTCTCCCACATTTCTGAGTAACAGTGGCGCTGGCGTGTGCCCTGTTGGTTGCTGGGGGACCAGGGGTGCCTGCCGCCGAGACAGCCGCTCGTGGTTCTCCTCCTGGTGATCTCCCTGTCTGCGAGGGACGGATGCGCATCTCGCGTAGCATGGTCTTGAGTTCGAGTATCTCCTCATCTTTTCTTTCCAGTTCGGTTTCCATTTGCTTTATCTCCTCCAAAAGGGATAGGTCTTTTGCTGATGTATCCCATCTAGCAGCCCTTCTGCGTTGTCTCAACGACGTATGTGGCTTTTCTCCCCAGACCCAGGTTTGGCCGCTTGTGGGGGTTTCCATAGCCTCGGTCAGGCGCAATTTTGTCTTGGTATCCAGGGGCACTTCAGTTTCTGTAGCTCCATCAGATTCTGCAGATCCTTGCTCTTCTTCAGTAATCGACTGGTCCATCAATTGGTGCATTTTTTGAAAGGATTCTCGAGCTTTCTGTCAGGAACAGATTCACTCTTACACGGATCAACAAACTTAATAGAAGATTTATTGTAACATAGTAAGGGATGCTGTCTTCAGACGTTAAAGCTCGAGAATGGGACGTTTTCCCCCACCTTACACTTTAACAGACAGTTTCTCCTAAGATAGTTGTAAAAGAACGAACGTCATCATGCCAAATGGTTCCTTTGAAATTCCAGCCAGAAGGAATGGTTGGCGCCTGGGAATAGCTAACAGCCTACTATCACTATTTCCTCAGTCTACTGCTATCCTAAAACAATAAAACATGGAGGACTCCCGACAACTAGGGTTATTGAAGTTCTGGTGGAGGGACAGCCCAGTAGCTTCATCCTGCTGTCTGTTATGACAGTTACAGGGGCTTAGACTAAAAGATCTGTTTCCAGACCATTACTGTAAGCCCTAGGTTTGTTGTTATTGTGTGTCTTCATGCTTTTTCCACTTATGGTGACCCTAAAGAAAACCTATAATGTGGTTTTCTTGGCACAATGTGTTCAGAGGGGATTTGCCTTTGCCTTCCTGTGAGGCTGAGAGAATGTGAGTTGCCGAAGATAATTCAGTAGGTTTTTGTGGCAGAATGGTGATTCAAACTCCAGTTTCCAGAGCTGTAGTCCAATGCTCAAACCACTACACCATGTTGGCTTTATGTACCCAACTTAAAAAAACCCAGGCTAGGCAGGCAACTATTCAAGCAGAATGAACAACAGAAGCACACCTCCATCAAGAGATTATTCTACTTCTTCTCCTTTTCTAACTAAGGTAAGGAATCACCTGCTCTCAAAAGGAGAACTCAATTATGTTGGACGAAAAACGGGGTAGGGGCCCTCACACTCATGTTTCCTCCTGCGGAACCATCCCCTGTAGCTCCTCCACTCCAATTTGGTATCACTGCCTTTGTGTCCAGTTCCCATCCAGAGATGATCAATTGTCCACAAGTATTCATGCCTCAGCAGTATGATATCCCATTTCTCCTGGCAGTGGATGTAACCATTCTATGGGGTTAGGGCTTACATAGCTCAGCTGTGTTCCTGAAGACTGTGCTGCTCCAATGCAGTGTCTGGTAGAAATTTTCTGTAGCTACTGTGCTACTCTCTATCCCACTTTAATTTTTTAAAAACTTATTTTTTACTTACTAAAGTTCAAGTAGGAAAAAGTACACAGGGGAAATGGTTAAGCCTCTGCTGTTTAACTTCTTTGGAAAAGATCTGTGGGTCACACGGAGTCCAAACTGTAACGTAGCCCTCAATGAAATATTTATAGTTTATTTATGCCAATTTTCCTTAAATAAGATTTCTCATACTTTTGGAATCTGTATCATTAAGCAGGTTGGATTATTTCCAGCTTCAGATGCTTTGATTTGTGGCTACCCTGAAAAGTGGGATGAGAACTTACTACAGCAAGCCGTTTCTGATTTTAAATGTGTAGAACAATTGCAAACAAAAATTCTGCAGTCATAATAGGAATGAACATAGTTTTACTATACAAAATTTGACAGTATGTGAGTAAATAACTGCACAGACTGAAAAATAATTTGAAAAGGAAACATTTCTTAGATGAACTTGAGATTCTAAAGCTTACACAACTTAAACTCAAGCAAAATTATCTCATAACTGTCACATATCTCAACACAAGTCCATTTTTTTACTTCTCACTCCTTCAGGGTTAGATTATTAAAGATGCTTAAAGTACAGCTATCATCTTTCTCCCATCATGGCTGCTCAGCAGTGTCTGATTTTACAATCTATATAACCCAGAAACTCACTGTTGCTTTTGAGATGAGCCTCATATATCTTGACTCTGGCTAAGCAGAGGCTTATTGGCAGTCTGGGCAAGAAAAGCATTATTGGCTGGCCTTCCATGTAATTACAATGTTAGGAGCAATCTTTGATGGTGTGCAACTCACAGGATCTCCAAAACCAGTAAACATCTGTAATGACTTAATTGTGGGTCTAGACAAGCTATGCGAGAAGACACAGGGATTTCCCTTAAGTCTCATATAGCTCTTTTGGTAGTATTCCCCAATTAAGGAACTCACTATCTGTTTATTTTTAGTCCTGTATGCAGTATTTTTCTCCGTCTTAAAACTTATGCAAAGATTCAAGTATCCCTGGCAGAATTCTCGTCCACTTTACTGATGGCATCAGTGGTGCCAATACCCTCCTCTCTTGTGCAATCGATAGATAGCACTGACTGAATCTGAGGCACATAAGTGAACTGTTTTTACACTGAAGAAGAATTTCTTAAAGGAAATTCAGGAGCACTATCATTTAGATTCCTGACAAGCTTCCAGATTTCTTTGCTGGCAATGAAGGTTATATACAAATAGCGCAAAGACCACAAGCAGATTCATCATCCAGACCACCTATAAAGCATCTGATTGCCATTCAGCTGTTAGACAGGGCTGCTGTTTTTGGACTTTTAAATATAAAACTTTTAGGCATAAATACCAATATTTTTGCTAAGTTAGAAATCTTAAAATATAGTGAACATATTGTCCCCCAACATACTTCATACTTTTGTGAGATATTGAGTCTGAGATGGAGAAATGGCTAAATTCTTCTCAGCTGTTTCAAAGTGAAAAAGAAGGAAGAAAAAAAGAAGAAAGGGAGACACTTACCATTCATAAGATCAAATTACTTGAAATAAAGAGAGAAGATTCAACAATCATTGGCTGAGAAATTACAGGATATCTGTAAAGTTATCTTGTTCAAAGACTAGTTCTTTGGAACATACTTATCCTGGATTTACTTTCTCTTAGGTGATAAAGATTGGGCATTATTATAGTGAAGGCATCAGAAAAAAGAACCAAAACAAGATGTTTTTACAAACACTCAGCTACTAAATAGCTGCAAGTTAATAGTTTGTGATGGCTGTGCAAATACGTATACATAGACTGAAATGGATTATGAGATGTCCTCACTTGTGAAGCATGAAGAAGAAACATATTCTATTCTTCTTGAAAGGGGTGAAAATTTTATTTGCATGCACTGATTGAACCATTTAAAAAAAAAAAATGTTTATATTAACTCCATCGTGCTACTCTGTTTTCCTTTTCATCTGTCAAATCCTGTTTCTTGATTATATGGCCGGTAACCTAGACACGCTTGCACTCTACCTATCTACATTCTTCTCTCCTTCAGCTAGATAATGTCTATTTCTGTACACAGTGTTCTAATACTGGTTGGATGCTGATGTTTGTGAACAGACTTTGCTTATCTTACATTCTGGGGATATCAAGTCAACGTACTAGGCCATTTTCTAGAACCTAGGTTCCCATTATTTGTCTTTTTTCCTGTGAACTAGGGGACTTCACATTTTATCCCTGGGGATGCAAGTGGTATATCTATTTTTTTATAAAATGAAGCAACCATATGCAAGCTGATTCCAATTGCTTCCTAGACTTCTCTAATAAAACTAATTCCTTTATGCCTTTAGTAAAGGTCTAGAAACATTACATTAACTGCAGATCTTAATAGTCACCTGTCTAAAATGCTACTTAAGAAAATCATTTGACTGAAAAACAAGGGGAAAAATCCATACTATAAAAATTTCAAATGAATGGTCCACAGGGGGAAAATATTTCTAAGCATATGACATGCAAAACTGATAGGAAAGTAAAACTTGGACGTTGTACTTCAACCATGTTTATTTCATAGTGAGAAATATCATTCTCTGATAGTAAAAGGAATTCACTTGCACAGAAGACATACCTTTGCAGACCGAGTGATGGCCCCAATCTCAGAATAAAGGTCTGTGCTGTCTGGGAATTTTTCCACCACTATTGTGCAGACGTGATGTAGAAGAGACTGCTTGTGCACTGTATCCTTGACTTCTGGAACCTTCTCGAGGTAGCTTAGTTCAAAAGCTTTGGCCTGTGTGGAGGAAAGAAGAACATAAATAACATAAATAAATAACGTAGATCTCATTCTACATGCCAATCTTCTTTTTCTTCTCAGTGACCCTAAGAGGTTAGAAGAAAAAAGAAAAGAAAAGGATATAAAGGAAGGAAGTCATCTGAGCTCTCTCTCTCTCTTTGCCTGTCTCTCTCAATACAAAAGTTCAAACAGATGTAGCTATTTTTTTACATCATACAGAAATTAAAGTATAAACTATAAATAAAATTAATAGCCGTTGAAAGCATAATCATTAAAACGAACAACAGACTTATCAACAGAGCATATGAAAGGCCTTTTCCCCCTGAGGAGTTCGCCCTCAAAGGCCTGCCAAAATAAAAAGGCCTATGAAAGGACAGCAAGGAGGGTGGCAGTCTAACATTTCTAGGAAGAGAGTTCAAGTGCCTGGAAGAAACCACATATATTTGCGAGGGTGGTCGGACAGAGAGAAAACCTGAAGACATGGACAGGTTCATATAGGGAGATATGGTGACTGAAAAAACTTGGATCTGAGCCATATAGGGTATTCATTATAAACCATAACCAGCACTTTGAATTGTGCCTGGAAACACAGTTAGCCAGTGGAACTGTTGCAACAAAGTACTTGTGTGTTCCTTATACCCAGTCCTAATAAACAATCTGGCTGCAGCTCTTTGTACCAGCTGAAGTTTCTGAACATTTTTCAAAGGCAGCCCCACATAAAAAATATTATGGTATTTTGCCCAGAAACTCACTGTTTTCCTACCTCCTCAATGTATAGTGGGCAGGGGAGGATGGGGACATCCAAGGTTCATCTGTCTATGTTCTGACAGCCAGATGCAAAATGACATGGGAATTCTCCAGGATCTCTTGGGAGTTCAGTGGAGGTTCTGTACGATGATGTTGACATTGTCCATCTAGCTATCAGAATGTGACTGAACAATTGTCAGCTACTCCTCCCATATTCCAACCACTACATGGCTGTATCAAGGGTTGCTCAGGAAAACAGTGATTCGAGGAGTGGGGGACTTACTTATTTTGCCTTGACACAAGATCTCAGGGCTGGGGCTCCTGTCAGGGCAGAGGCTTTACAGTGTTCTTCTCACTGGTTTTTCCCAACTCTTGAGAAATACCATTTTTGTCCCCCTCTGAGTCTTTAGATTTTTTTTTATCTTAGTCCACGACTTATGATCCTCTGGGAAGACTCCTCTCCCAACTATTTCAGGGACCCTACATATTGGCCAAGAAGACAGCTGTTGAAGCTTTTGCATGACAGTTATGGAATGCCCTCCTCATGGAGGTGTGACTGATGTAAACCCTGTAACTGTTTTACACCAGTTCAACCACTTTTTGTTTACCAAGGCAAATTGTATGACCAATATGATCTGGGTGTGCTTTTCTTTTCTTGTTGATTTGCTTTATTTTGATCATACATTCTAGAGTTTTTACTACTTAATTGTACGTCATTGTTTTATTTCATTTCTCTACCAGGCAGTTTAAAATGCTTTAACAAATAATAAATAGAAATAGAGGCATGGAAACTGTACTGTCATAGCAGATTCTCATTGTCCTGTCACACTGAGTGGCACTGACTGAAGAGAGTGGGTTTCAGCTGGCTTGGGTTACTAATTTGTGCAGAGGAACCAAATAGCTTGTAATGGCAAAAGAAAGAGAGCAAGTTCTCTTCCCAAGGTTAACCTGAAAGCTGTTCCAAGGACAAGACAGGGTGAGGGAAAAGAAAATGATGTACACTTTCTTTTGTTTCCTCTTCCTATGATTTCTCCTATCTCGTCGTAACCACCATAGAAAAACTCTAGTTAAAATTCATCATGAAGTAAACCTTACATTGGTTCCATTGAGAAAATTTCCAATTGCTAGTAAAGTAGAAAGAATAAATCCCAGGGTTTTATTGTTCTCCAACTGGTCCATTCCTTCCTTCAAGTCCAAAAGTGGTTCTGCGACCTCCTGTTATTAATAGAAAGAACAAGAAGAAATGTTCTGTGCATTCAATTTAATACTGTGAGTTACCTCAAAGACTGCCAGACTGTACTTCAGCAAACTGGAAAATTCCATATAATTTCATCTTCCTTTTTAAATAGTTGAATTATGAAAATGACCATTACTTCCACCCTCAGTACTAAGTTCGAATTCCTTTAAACTCTAAGCCATCAATTAATTTTACATTTGAGTAGCAAGCATGAGTTTAAGTCAGTTGCTGTAGAAAGTATGCCCCCATATTGTTCTGCACTTCATAACATACCATTTCTATGCATTTTTCGAAAAGCAAAATACAGATTGATATCAGATTTTCCAGATTTCCACAGGTTTATTTTATTTCTCCTAAGAATCAGATACATCAGATTCCTTAACACAGGTCACCTAAGAGCGAGTCTACTAGGAATTTTTCCTCTTTGGTATCTGAGAAAAAAAAAGTTCAACTGGTACTGTACATCTATCAAGCATTATCTATTCAAAAATGTTTTTGGCCAGCACGGTCATTTTCTTTCACCTCCCTGTAGTCAAGAGCAGTACGTTTCAAGATTCCACTTCCTTCTTACTATGAGGTAATTTGGGGAGAGGAAAATGGGGTGACCTGCACTTAGTTCAACCCCTATGAACAAAGGGAGAAACAGAAACAATATCCACCTCAAGTTTCTTTCCTTTAAACATGTAAAAACTTGATCTATAAAATGCTATATGGTTCAGCTCCAGGTTACCTGACAGACCATATTCTCAGTGCCTAAGGATGCACAGCTGATAGTTATCTTGTCACTGATTTTAGAAGGACTGCCTGCCCAGATTTTCTTTTGTATTACCTTCTTTACCCTAAAACATCTTTCAGTAGCTTCCTTCTGATAACATAGCCTATGTAACTCGAAAATGAGGGTGAAAATCATGCAACCCTCCAGATGCTATTGAACTGCAACTCCCAGCATTCCTCAACCTTTGGCTATACAGACAGTCCAACAACACCTATGGGCTGCATAGTACCCACGCCTACACTAAAAGATGTCTCTAAATTTATTACAAGTCTTAGTCTAAATCCCAAATTCCTTTACAATCCTGTCTTACAGGAAACCTGCCATGTCTTCTTCCTCTGCTTCTTGTAAACATCTCAGTTTCAAGTTACAGCTTCTTGACTCCAAATGTACTCCAGTCTTAAGCCATGCTGCTTTTCTAACTTAAACTAAACTATCCTCCCATGTCTATATTTTCTCTGGTTAGTTCATGTAGCAACACTTATTTTCATCTGCTTTCAAAACATTGCATTTTATATCACTCTGAAGCTTAGCCTGAAATTCTGTGAACTTGTTTTCAAAACTTTTCACAAAATCTGTCAATCTATTTTTGTCACCTTATAAGATATTCCAAATTTTCTATAATTAAGTTGGATCGTTATTTTTTCAGTTTTCCTCTGATGATCTTAATAAAGCTTTCGGCAGCCTAAGTTCACTATGGCATTTGGGCTACAACACCAGTGCAACTGAATTCCTTTCCCTGTACTTTTCTTCTGCTTTGCAGCTCTAGGACTGCCTGAAAACTGACAGCAGAGAGTTCCTCATCTCTTTGGAGAGGGCTGGGTACACAGGAGGCTGCAGCAGCAGGGAGAGACTGTTCCCTTCTGCTTCTGCTGGATTCTACTGTTCCACTAGCAGAGATTCAGTGGGTGAATTCTTCCCAAAGCATCCTTAACTTTTCCAATCACCCTGTGCTCAAATTAATGGCATTTAATTAATGAATGCCATTCTCCATTTAGGAGCCATTATAAAATAATAACGAATTGTTCCAGAAGAAAAATCAGAATCCATTAGTTAAATGCTCCCATATTCTTCAAAAGAATACATATATTAACTATTACTTAATTTTTGCTCTAATTTAATCTAAAAAAGATCTTAATCTTAAATGGAATATATGGAATTAAAAAAAGTGATAGATCCATAATATAATGAACAGTCTTAAGAAGGCAGTTAATAATTCTCCCTCTCTTAAACAGTGACAAGTTCATCAGAACATTTAAACAGTTGGGCAATAAATCAAGTTCTAAGTTAATGTAGTAACTATCATAAAAGCAATATATTAAATCTCATAAATAAGTCTGGGTAGCAAAGTTTAATTATCTAAATTATAGCAAATCTTTTAAGCAAATCCAATAAAAATTAATAATTCTGTAGTTAAACAGGTTAACTTGTTAATCTTGTTAACTAACAATTAATGGTTCTGAAGTGACAGAAGTTAGTCAAAAGTGGAAGTTTTTACATGTAACTGCTTTGGCCAAATTGCATTTACAAATCCACGTACAGTTAACTTGGGAGTACTGAAGTCAATTAGTACTTTGAGTGGTAAGAGGTCTATTATACACTGGTCCTCAAGCAGAAAATGCAGATCGCTCACAGCCCACTGTGAGGAATTTGCATGGCACTTTGCAGATAAAGTCATTCAGATCTATTCTGACTTGGATGCTATAGTTGGTACAGTTTCCATGGATGTAACTTTGGCTCCTGCTTGTTCAGTGTTATTGGATACTTTTTCATTTGTGCAGCCTGAGGACATGGACAGGATCCTTGGAGAGGTGAGAGTCATGTGTGCTAGGCCTTTGTTCTTCCTGGCTTAACAAATAGGCTAGAGGGATTGGCTGAGTAGGTGAAGGGGATAGTCAGTGCCCCCTTACAACAAGCAGTATTCCAGCTTGCCTAAAGGAGGCAGTTGTGAAGTCCTTGTTGTAAATGCCACCCCTGAATCCCTGCATGGATAATAATTGGCCAGTCTCCAACCTATCATTTCTGGGCAAGGTATTAGAAGTGTGTGGTGACCTCTCAACTCCAGGGGTTTCTGGATGAAATGGATTATCTAGATCTATTTCAATCTGGTTCCAGGGATCAAGACAGCTTTGGTTACCTTGGTGGGTGACCTATGCATGGAAGTCGACAGGGGGAGTATGTCACTGTTGGCTCTGCTGGATCTCTCAGTGGCTTTCAACAGCACTGACAAGGTATCCTTCTGGACTACCTTGCTGGCATGGGATTTGGAAGCACTGTTTTACAGAAATGCTCTTTAATTTCTCCATCCGAGAAATTTCATGTTGTGCTTTAAAACTGCAGGATTGCAGACAGAACTTTGACTCCTTTCATTGTCTTTTATCCTTAGCTTCCTGCCACCAATTCCTTTTGCTCATGACAGCTGGTGCTGCTGCCACAAATGCTGTCCTCCACCTGTGGGTTACTCATCATAGCCCATCTTTCTCTCTCTCTCTTTTATATATATATTATATAAAAATCAAAGTTTGTCTGTCTGTCTGTGTCAGGCAGGTGAAGATCTCATATAATGGGCTGTGTGAGCTGAGAAGACCTCATATGATAGGCTGGCTGTGAAGATTCTACGGAATCTTGAGGTTGGCAGTTCAGGGAGCGGCCTTTAGAATTCTCAGCCAGAGAGCTCAGGCTGGCTGCTATGGAGACAAGGCCTAGCAGCGAGAAGGAGGGCAGCGCATTCCCTCAGGAACCCAACCTCTGTATGTTAATAACTTTGAATACAGATTAGACTGGGGAATATGGAGAAAAGTTACATGTACTGGACACACAGAATCTCAAATCTGTGTATTTCAACTGTGTATTTCATTTAGTTCCTAAGGTAAGGTAAGGTAATTCCTAAGGTATTTCTAATGAATATTACCTATGAGAAAATAAAATCCCAGGCAACGCCATATATATAAACACTGGGTATGTCATTAAGCTTTTCTTAAGGCATCTGTTCAAAATTGATGGCTATAACACTAACACAAATGGTCTACGTGACACAGCATCCCAGTCTCATGACATCCCCCATTCATCACCACAGAAACCTGGCTTGTATCTGTACTAATTAACTAATCTTATAGTTTTATACTTACCATGAAAATAAATAACGGGCAACAAATATTAACCTTAATTCAAATCTAAGAATTTAACAGTTAGCTGTTACTGTTTGATTATTATTTGTTGTTTGCAACAAGAGCCAGAACCAATTTTTAATTATTTGTAGTTTTGTTGTTTTGTAGTTTAGTTTAATGTTTGTAATTTTGTTTTCTCTTTGGATAGTATATTGTTGTGTAGTCTTTTTGTGTGTACTGTTATGTAGTGTTTTACTGTTATTGCACTCTTTATTGTTTTTGTCTAATAAAAAATAACAAAAAAATTATCTGTCCTGCCTTAAAAGTGCCTGACACAAAAGTTGCATCTCTTCCTGGCATGTGGCAGATAACGTATCAGGTCTGCAAGCATCTGCCAAACACTCAATACATATGTATTTGTTGATTTCCACATTATGGTCAATAAGGAGGCACTACAGCTTTCAGGTGTTTTTTTTTTTTTTTTTTTGAGGCTCTGGCTCAGATCTGAAGTGAAATGACTGTCAGCTAAATGGTCTGCTATCTGAAGAGCCAAAGACCTCAACGAAATGGCCTGGTCAAAGTAGGTTCTGAAGATGGGAACCCAGTAACTGCAGCAATTCCAACAGCAGCAGCAGGGCTGCCAGCCACCTGCTTCCACCTTCAAAGCAGTAGCTGTGGCACTGCTTGTTCACTGAGCTGGAGAGAATGCGAGATTCTGTGAAATGGTGGGAGACATATAATTCCTGCCAATTCATGGATCCACAGATCTCTCTCTATCCACATCTCTCCCCAGCCTCACAAAAACAATACAAGTATGTACGTGTTGTAGCTTCAAAAGTTTTGGATTTTGGAGCATTTTGGAATAATGGATAAGAGATACTCAACTGGTACTGCTACTGCTATTTTTATTTTGCCTTCTGACAAAACACTATGGGTTTTGGAAACATCTCATCCAATGAACCTCCAATGTGCTTCAAAAAAGGTAGTTACAACTAAGGAAGAAAACATAATCCTTCATTCTAGGGGAAGGAATTTCTAATACTCTCATTGCCTATTCAAATTGTTACCCCAAAGTGTCAGAGGGCCATCACTCCTCTGCAATGCTAATCATGCTTACCTGCTTAGCTGTATGTACCCACACTGCTGTGTTCACTTGGATGTTTGGGAGGGGGAAACCTGGCTGAAGCATGGGAAGCAAGGTCACTCCAACATACTGGTACAATCTGTTGTTGTGTGGGAATGGAATGGAGTTGGGCGTAAGGGGTTCTTAAATCAAAAGTTGTATTGTATCTTCAGTTCTGGCATGAATATTGTCTGTGTACTGAATCTAATTTTTAATAAAACCTTTCTGGATATATCCCTGGAGCCTGGTTATTGAGTTAGCATAAGACAAGACACTACACAAATACTCTTTGTGAAAAAGTGACATGTTCATTACAGTCAAGACTAAACAGATCTAATTAAAAGTCTAGAAAATACTTCAGTTTACTGAACAATGAGAAATTACCTTTTCCACAAGCTCATAATCCATTTTGAATGCCCAGAGTTGAAGTCTAGGAGTAAGTTCAGTGATGGAAGAAAGAGTTAGAAGGAATTGCTCAGCAGTGCCCAGTGGGGTATCAGGGTTGGCTAACTGAGCTTCCTGAATTTTCTGTTTCTCCTCTTCAGTGGGAATCATTGTAAGAATTTTCTAGGAAGACAACAATCACACACTGAACACACAGAATTTAATCAAGTGTAAGCCATGTAACCAGTGTTTTTTCTACATTTGGATGCACCCCAATTTTTCCATAAAAAGAATATTGAGAAATATTAAGGATTTTCCATATCATTTTTTAAAAAAAAGTTTTTGGACTTATTCCTCCCCTCCCCCAATAATTGCCTTCAAAACTTATGAAAATTAAAATGCATTTATAAACTGTTGTATTTTCAGACCGTTGTAGCAATTTTATAAACTCTTGTCTCTTCAGGCTTGGCTGGACCATAGTTCAGCAGTGGTAATACAGGTAGAGGACAGAGACTTATGTCTGTATATCCAATGCCTGTTCAGCACAAATAAATGGTCTTTGTATACAAACACTGTCCTGAGATTTGTTGCATGGCCATGTCAAAATATAAACCTATACTGAGGTAAAAACACACTTCAGTATTGATTTGCACAAATATAGAGAAAATTCAGCATATCTAACTAAACCAGCTTCTCCTTTTTATTAAATTATGTCAGATTCTTAAAATTCCTTCCTTTCCTGCACAAATGCTCCCATATATATTTAATTATATAATCAGTAAACATAAAATAGCTGTACAGCAGTATCTGCCAACAAAAAAAAAAAAAATATTCAGAATAAAATTAAGTGTTTCATCCAAGTTTGGTAGTAGTATAATTTTATGAAATGGCGAGGTTTAGACCTTTAAGCGGATTAGAAACCACAAGAGACTCCTACCCTGACCTAAAGTGGTTTGCATCAATGGCACACCTATCTTTAATAAAAAATGCTTTTCTGGAAAAGAAAACAGACAAGATGACACTAGATGACAAGAAGGAGCAGCTTTTGATCTTTAATAGACATGTGGAGTGTGGGAATTTTAGTAGTTTAGCATGCATACAGGGAAGAACTGCACTTTTTGAAATTTACTCTTTTGTACAGCTCTTAATGATACAAGTGTCATGCACCTGTAGCAAGATAGATATACAAGTTCCTGTATCTTGATAAATAATGTTAATTTAACCTAAACCTCACAGCTCTGGACTGTTGCTCCCTGACACCACTGCCCCAGTACCTCTATTCCTTCTTTATTTAAGGCATATTCATCAAAGTTCAAAATGGCAGTCTTGATAGTCCTTGGAGGGGGTAATACTGTCAGGCCAATATTGATGGCATTGCTCCGCTTGGAATCCAACACAATGATTTCCTGCCTTTTGCCATCTGCAGCAGTTTTCTGAGAATAAAAGAAAAATGAGGAGAGGTATCCATTACATCCTTTAAATCATAAGATGTACATATGTTGACATCAGGCAATCTATGTGATCCTGACTGTTATATTACATAGCATAGATACAATTTATGTGCAAGATGTTGTCTAGAGCTGCTAAATGGTAATGGAGCACATGGATCCTGTTCATACTATCAACATCAGACACTAGCAGCAGTTGTAGCAGCAGTAAGTGAGGATAGTTGAAACTGGGAATAGTGCTGTGTAACTAGTCACTCATTTTCAGACATGGACCATACTTCCTAAAGAGACAGTGTGGTACAGTAGTTTGAGTGTTGGACTGGAACTCTGAGAGAACAAGGTTCAAATCTTGACTCCACCACACAAATCGACTGGACAATCTTGGCCAAGATATATTTTCTCAGCCTTAGAGGAAGGCAACAGAAAACATTTTTTAAATAAGTCTTGCCGAGAAAATCCTAGGGTTGGGTTGCCATAACTGAAAGTTGACTTGAAGGCACACAACACTGACAATGACAACATATTGCTAAGATCTATGAGACTGTACAATACTCTTTAGGAGAGCTGGAAGTGGTATGTGGGACACATCTTTTCCTGAAGAGAACACACTTATTTTCCCATTGTTATTGCTAGTTATTTTTACAGGAGTGTTAAAGCAAGGCTAGCCCCAGCAAAAATTATCAGTGCAGAACATAGTGAGATGAATGTGCACACCATGCTAATGAGGCCTCAATATGTTAATCATCAACAATCACATGGGGGAAAGTGTGTATCCTGGCCCCTTATACAGAAAAGGAATAGATTAAATCCTTTCAGACACCTTCAGAGAGGAAATCTCATCTCTTCTTGCTTAATTTTTTTTATTGCCTTGGTTGTTTGCTATTATTATAGAATCATAGAATCAGAAGAGACCACAGGGGCCATTGAGTCCTACCCTCTGCTATGCAGGAACATACATCAAAGCATTCCCAACAAATGGCCATGCAGCCTCCGCTTAAAAACCTCCAAAGGAGGAGACTCCACCACACTCCATTGGCAGCATATTCCGCTGCCAGACAGCTCTGACCGTCAGGAAGTTCTTCCTGTGGTTTAGGTGGAATCTCCTTTCCTGCAGCTTGAATCAATTGCTCTTTGTCCTAGTCTCTGGAGCAGCGGAAAACAAGCCCGCTCCCTCCTTGACATGACATCTCTTCAAATATTTAAACATGGCTATCATGCCCCCTCTTAACCTTCTCTTCTGCAGACTAAACATACCCAGCTCTCTAAGCCACTCCTCATAGAGCATGGCTTCCAGACCCTTCACCATTTTGGTCGCCCTCCTCTGGACACTTTCCAGCTTGTCGATATCCTTCTTGAATTGATGTGCCCAGAACCGGACACAGTATTCCAAATGAGGTCTTACCAATGCAGAATAGAGTGGTACCATTACCTCCCTTGATCTAGACACCATACTCCTATTGATGCAACCAAGAATTGTGTTGGCTTTCTTCAGGTCAACTCCAATTTATGGTGATCCTATAATACCTTGGCAAGATTTATTCAGAATAAGTTTGTCACTGTCTTCCTTTTAGCGGACGGTAACTTGCTCAAGGTGGACAATTCAGTGTTTTTGCATGTCTGATTATGGATTTGAACTACAGTCTCCATGTCCACCAATCAAACCACTGGAGCATGCTGGCTCTTTTGCAGTTGTCTGCTCTCTCTCTAATCTAAGGACACCGTCCTTCTGATAGAGAACATTCTGCAGTATAATAGTCTTCCATCAATGGTTCTGAAATGACTCAACCTTCACTTCCACTGCAAGTTCCTTTTTTAAATTCACTAGGAATTACTGTGTTACAATTGTAATTTAAAAAAAAAATATACTGAGTATGAGTAAGTAATGTTGTGGAAATTCACAGCTGAGGCTCAGAAATGAGAATAAAATTGGTTGCAGCTGTATCTGAACACTGAGGTTGGAGCCAAACCTCAGTCTCCCACTTCTGATCTTAATTGCAGCTCTTCTCACCAGTTCCTGCATGCATGTCTCTGCCAAGCATCTGTCCATATTTACTGAATCAAAGAAAACGGGTTTTCTCAGCTCTCAATATTATCACTTCCATATTGACATGTTTTGTTGTCCTTCATCATTTTATCAATCAGCTCTTCTCCTTTGATTAGGATTAACTCCAGAATAGCACATCCTCTTGCAGCTCCCTTACATTTGTCAATAAGACAGGTCAAAAACTACTGTATGGTCCATTCTTTGCACAATTGAACTTACAATAAATAGCAGGATTGCTGGAACCTCCCCTTACTACTATGGCCCATTGCCTCTGTAAAAATTTGCTATCTTTTCCAGGATAGTATTATCATGTTATGCAGCTGGCTAGGTAGTGTGTAGTGTGCTGTCACAACAATATCACTCTTGATTCCCCCTCCTCTCTCCCCACCCCCCAATGATTTCACCAGAATTTCTGTTCTCAGAATCATGGACTCCATATAGGCGTATGCATTATTTACATCTAATACTTTATATTACAGTCATAGCTCAGTTAATAAAGCCTCTGACAATGAAGCTCCTCTTTGCAAAGCCTTTTAATGCCTGTCCAGCTTCCCTTTTTTCCTCCTCATCCTCAGTCAGCCAAAGCTACTCAGGGACATTATCACGGAATAATGCAAAAATACTCTATCTGTAATTAAGGAGAAAAAAAAACTGATTATATTATAGATGAAACTGTTCAAATTGTTAAGGACACGAGAGAAGCAAAAAATGACAGGAATAGGGTCAGAATGTAACTTTAGTGAATTGTGCACAGGGGCAAACAGAGCTATTATATGAATATGTTCAAAGAAATAAGAGTCAAGAAAAAAACAGCACAGAAAACCACTTTCATAAGAGCCAAGAAGTTATAGGGAAATTTATGCCAAAATTGTTGTTGTTGCTGTATGCCTTCAAGTTGTTTCTGACTTATGGCGACCCTAAGACAAACCTGTCATGGGATTTTCTGGGGCTGAGAGTGTGCGACACACTCAAGGTCACCAGAGGGTTTCCATGGCTGGATGGGGAATCAAAGCTTGGTCTCCAGGGTAGTAATCCAATGCTCAAACCATTACGCCATACTCACTCAAACCCAGATTAAAGATGCTGAATAATTAACACGAGAGCAAATTACATGATCAGAACTACATAAAAGACCACGTTACAGGTAGATTGAGTCAATCTAGGCAGCCAAGCCCTGGAGTCTGCAAGGTCTGAACAGGGCTATAACCAAACAGACCTTTCAGATCTCTCTTTGATGGAGTTCAATGATGGCAAATCAGCAAACAACAATTGAGACAACATTCAAACTGCAAGCACAAACTACCAAGAGTTTGCCTGAGTACCATGAAACAGTTCACAAACTGCTAGGTACCAAAGCCTGGATCAGGTACCCAAAATGCTGTAGAGGGTCAGCAGAGAGTGCTTTCACTGGGCACTGAGGTTGTCCATATAGAGTGGGTTGAATACCTGGCTTTTTCTGGAAAACAATTCCCATCAACTTAACCACCATTGCCCATCCCTGATAACAGAGAAATGTTGAGTACCAGGATTGTTGTAAGAGATAGTACTATGCAGCAGGAATCAGGACTATAGACTAGCGGTGAGCAAATCAACACCAAGGTTATGTCTGAAGTTGACTGATACCCTCTCCCCAACTGCTACTGCCCATCTCTGAACTAGTTAAAGAACATACTGTAGATATACCTCCAGTTTGGCTGCATGATAACTACACCTACCCAAATTAATATTTGCATATCAGGGGTCCACATGTGAGGGAAAGGAAACCCTCAAACCACTAAGTTGAACCAGCTCCTTTCACAAAACTGTTATTCCACAGTAAATGATTGTGTGGCAGTTTTAGATTTGTTTTAGCTGAAATCACAGAATCGCAGAGTTGTAAGAGACCACAAGGGCCAACCCCCTGCCATGCAGGAATATACCATGAAAGCATTCCTGACAGATGGCCATCCAACCTTTGTTTAAAAACCTCCAAAGAAGGAAATTCCACCACACTTCAAGGCAGCACATTCCATTGTCGAATTGCTCTTGCCGTCAGGAAGTTCTACCTAATGTTTAGACGGAATTTCTTTTTCTGAGGTTTGAAGCCATTGCTCTGTGTCCTAGTCTCTGCAGCAACAGAAAACAGGCTTGCTCCATCCTCCATGTGACACTCCTTCAAATATTTAAACACAGCTATCATGTTGCCTCTTAATCTTCTCTTTTCTAAGCTAAACATACCTAGTTCCCTAAGCCTTTCCTTATATGGCTTGGTTTCTAGGCCTTCTACCATTTTGGTGGCCTTCCTCTTGATGCATTCCAGCTTGTCAATATCATTCCTGAACTGTGGTGTCCAGAACTGGATATGGTATTCCAGGTGGGGTCTGACCAAAGCAGAATAGAGTTGTACCATCGCTTCCTTTGACCTAGACACTATACTCCTAACAATGCACTCCAGAATCACACTGGCTTTTTTAGCTGCTGCATCACAGCAAAGCCTTTAGCATTATCATTGTAAAGCCTTAACCATCTAGCTGCCACATCCTGGCAAAGCCTTAAACATTGTGAGGATGGTTTCAGGACTGAAAGTCTTGCTCAGGTAAATGTAATCCAGACAAAAGATATGCTGGCAAAGAATCTTAGAGTAAGTGTTGATCAGGAAAAGTACACTTTAGAGTAGAATAACATTATGATGGAACCTTCCGTTTTAGTCATTCTAAAGAAGGCATGGAACCTGTGCAAGACTTGAGTTGCTTAAAGTGAACCTGCTGCCCTGGCACTTCCTCCCTCCCTTTAAGACCATTTAAATTAAACTGTTTAATTGTTTCAATTGGAACTGACACTACACTAGCAATGGCAGCAGGAATGATGTCACATGATGGACGTCCTTTTTCACGGTGATGTATTGTGGGAGAGGCTGGCCTGTAGAATGTCATGACCAACTTGCCACAAGTATGAAAATACGTTAAATATGAAATTGTTATTGGCCATTGCAGCAAATCAGTGATAGGTCAAGTACAAAAGCCACAACCCACAATGTTTCACTTCCTTTCCTCTAAGTGAGGTTTGAGAGCTAGAGAGCCCCACAGATGTAGCACTGGTCACTTTTTTTGCAGAAGCAGCTCTGTTTAAACATTATTTTCTAAAGCAGTAAAAGCAGCAGCAGTAGCAGCTGACAGCAATGAGGTGCGCAGGAGGTAGCACCAACAGAGGTGTGTGTGATGTTGTGGTGAAAGTGACACAGCCATGGCAAAAATGGGCAGTGGATGGGGTGGGATGTGATCAGCAGCTCTTCCCAATTTATTATAGGAGACATGTGACTCATCATAGCTCATGACACGGCCTCTCCTGAAAATATAGAGAAAGATAGATATGGAGTGCCAGTTGGAAACAAACTGGATTCCTCTTTTTGCAACAATCACAACATTTGCACTGTAGTAGATGTTTGTTTGCTTGGCTATGAGTTACCACACCTTTGGTTCATCAAATGGCTTTGGAAAGTTTTGTGAAGAGACAGTAAGAAATAAAATCAAAACAAAGTCAAGTATCACCACGGACTTAATGAACATGAACTTAAACCATGATTTTTTTTTTTTTAAAAACTTAATAACTGCTAGTGTCATTAAATGTTTCTCTCCAGAAAAGACCCTTAATTAAAGGTGAACAATTTTTATGGGCTGGAGAGAAACCAGACATATTCCAAACATCAGGTCATTGAAATGGCTGGCTAAAAATAAAACATCCTTTCAAATAGAAAAATACTTGACAATGGGTTTGACTCAATGCCAAAGGATAGCTCTTACTACAGAGCTTTCCAAACTTTTCATGTTGGTGACATACTTTTTAGAAATGCATCATTTCATGACACAGTAATTCAGTTTTACTAGCAATCCAGAAGTTAAACTAACCCCTTGTAAGAGTTATGGACACATACATAAATTGGAATAACAAAATGTATGGGGACACAACATATCTCATGAAAACCTTTCATATATTTTAAAAAATACCTAATTTATAAATAATAATACAGCCTTCCAAGATTGTAGGTGACACACCTACACACTTCAGGCAACACACTAATGTGTTGTGGCACACTGTTTGGAAAGCCCTGTCTTACTACAGCAAGATTTGACCGGCTAGAGTCTATGGTTAAATATGGACAATTCCACTAAGTGCCATACTTTGAAATAATATGTGTCTGTGGTACATATGAAATAGAAGATATTGCACATGTACTCTTTAACTGTTAATTATATGCCCCAGTAAGGGCCCAGTATCTACAGACTTTACTTGACAGAACAAAATACTGGGACCCTATCAAACGATTATCTTATTTCCTTCAGGGCACTAACACATATGTAGTCCTCAGAACTGCTAAGTTTATAGACAGGGATGTTCAACTGAGAAAACAATTCACAGAACATACTGGGGTTGCACGCAAGGCTGATGAATTAATATAAATATGTATTGCCTCTGTATTTCACTATTTTAATCTTATCTCCAGATGATAATCTATTATTACAAGTATTGGTATTTATAGTCTTTAACATTATTCTTATCATCTTATATTTTATCACATTTTATCGTATCTTACCTTATTTTAGCTTATTTTATTTTGCTCCATCGAATTTTAGTTTAATTTTAGTTACTCATTTTCCTGTATTTTATAATATTTGATGTATCTTTTGATATGGTCAATTGCCTAATCACTAAATTTATACTGACTGAACTGCTAGTGTCAAAAAGCAGCATGTATGGCCTTGATGGAAAGCCTAGCCTAACACTGTTGAATTACATGGGTAACTTCCCAGAAACTTCATGTAAGGTAGGTACGGAATGTAGAGATTACATTCCGAAAGATCTTTAAAGCCAAACAATTTTGAGGCAATGGGAAAATTACATTTTGAAATTATACTGAACAGGATTTTAGCTCACCTTACAGGCAAACAACAACAACAACAAAACAAAACAAGAAATAAAAAACAAAAAACAAAAGAAAACAGGAAGTGGATTACAATCTCACAACTCATGAAACAGGGAAGGATTTGACAAGACGAAGGGAAAATTTGGCATAGAGAAAATCAGAACCTCACATCTTAAAAATCTGGGTGAATTTTATGAGATCAGTATTTCTCATGGTTTTTGCAGGCCCTGCAGAGAACACTGATCTTTTTGATAGAAATTTCTCAGATGCTCTCATGGACACTTGCACATTAAATCTATAAATGAGATACTAGATACTGAAAAATCTATCTAAAAATTTTTCTCTCCAAGTTGCAAAAACAAAGTAATCCGATCAATAAATTTTCCAGATAAAACAACATCTCCTATTTATCAGTCCTTGTAGTTGGGCAAGATGGATAAGAAATGGAAACTATAATGAGGTAAAGTGAGAAGATAATCTTTTAGGTAGGCATTGTAACATTCAAGGAAGTTTTGGCTCAGTGCCTAGAAGACACTAGGACCATAGCAGTGAGTTGCTGAACAATCCCCTCTTTTTCTCAGATGTGGGAAAAAAAAAGGCAGGACACGTGCGTGCACGCACACACACACATGTATCTATCATGAAGCCTGGTGATTGACTGACAAGAGCCAGTGTGCTTGAGTTTTGGACTATGACCCCAGAAAGCAAGGTTTGATTCCTCGCTTGGCCATGCAAACCCACTAGGTGACCTTAGGTGCATCACATACTCTCAGCCCCCCAAAAAACCCATGATAGGTTTGCCTTAGACTTGTCATAAGTTGGAAACAACCTGGAGGCATACAACAACAACAATTTGGTCTAGCAAAGCCAGAGTTGGAATCTACAAGAGCAAAGAGGAGAATGCTTAGTTAAATGCAATCAGGGTTATTCTTGTATTTTTCATGTTTGGTATTCTGGGCTTACAGACGTATTATCTCTCTATCAACCAAGCTAAGTCAAAGGACAAGATCCTTGTGCATTATACTTTGATTGTTTCTAACACTCAGTGACAGCCATATATGTGTATTCCTCTTTTGATTTTTTAAAAATAAAAACTCTTTTAAATGAAGAAGATGTCTGCAGAGCTGCTCCAGATTGCATATCACTGTCAAAGGGAATCCCTCTGGGGGATTCCCACTAGAACTGCAACCCACATTTTGCAGGAAACTGTGGATTGAATTCAAAGGTAAAAAGATTCCTGTATCAAGGGATGAGGGAGTATACAAGTGGAGAAGGCACTTCTGTGTTAGAAGGGCCTCAACTCATTGCACTGTTATGAAACACAAGTGTTCAAGAGCAGAGGAATCTATGGAGGGGAGAAGGGTTAAATTCCACTTCCAGGAGGTAGGGAAGGAGAGGAGTACAACCTCCCCCAACTGTGCTAACAGTAAAAGGTAGGGAAATAGTCTTGAAAGAGGAACAGGTTGCTTAGCTGTAAGTATGGTTCTTCAGGTGGTCATCTGTATCCTCACACAATGGGTTTTTGTGCCTGCACAGAGACCCCATCAGAATCTTCTACAGCTGACCGGCTTGCCCCTCGCATGTACCACACATATCCTTGCCTGCTAAGCTACAGTTCCCTCTGTTTCGAAATCCACCAAACAGTAGGGGCCTGAAAGAGGGAAGGTAGGGCAGGTTCGTGTGAGGGCACAGATGACCACTTGAAGAACCACAATTACAGGCAAGCACTTCTTCGTGCTCTCTGTGCCTCACAGAACAGGTGATTGTGAAGCTTACCATAGGATGGTGGATAAGGTCACTAAGAATATAACACACCATTACCAAAGCAAGCATCAGCTCTAGCCCTGCAGCCTAGTCTGTAGGGCCATATGAATGTAGAGGGCTGAGACCAGGTGACATCCTGCATAGTTCAGCTAATGGGACTCTGTGTAGTGGAGCTGTAAAAGATGACACAGTTCTCAGGGAATGTCTCCAAGGTCCCATGGATACAAGCTGACGTGCAAGTTCATAAGCAATGTAGAAAACTTCAACTACCCCCTTGGAAAGACACGGAAGGGATACCTCCTGCCCTTTCTAATGCCAACATAGCAGATAAATAGGTGAGTCAACTGAAAGAGGATGTGTGCTGTACACAGAAGGCACGTGACAGTGAACATTTAAAGAATGCAGCAATCTCTTCAAGGGAGTGGAGAACTGTAGAGAGAAGGATGGCAACACAATGTCCTGATTAAGACAGAACGGGGACACCATCTTAGATAGGAAGCTCACATCAGGTCATATCATGACTTTATCATGGTGAAAAGCCAGGAAGGGCTCACTGCATCGTAGAGCAATGAGTTCCCCAGACGAACAAGCTGACATAATCCCAACAAAAAAGATGAATTTAAGGGTCAGATGGTGTCTATCCACTATTGCTAGTGGCTCAAAGGGATAATGTATCATTTGGAAGAAAACTAATGAGAGTTACCATGGTGTTACTAATGACATAACAAAAAGATAAAGATGAGCCAGACCTTTTAAGAACTTCTTTACTCCCAAATGTTATGGAAGTTGGAGAGGTGAGTTGGTGCACCACAACAGCTGCTAGGTAGACTCTAATTAATGGGAAGCAAAGGCCTTGCTCCCTCAGGTGTAATAGAAAGTGCAGAACTATAGAGAGGTCAAAAGAGCTTGGCTCAGATCTAAAGCAAAGGAACGAAAGTGCTTCCAGTTGTAAGAATAGGACTTTTTTGTGGAGTCTTTACGAGAAGCTTGAAAGACAGCACTCAGTCTTGGTGAACTCAGCAAGTTATCCTCCACACTGGCAATTGAAGCACTGGGATGTCTGGGTGGAGTACTTGGTTGTGTGAAAGAACCGGCAATGAGGGAGAACGAGGTGACGTGACTTGGAGAGGTGAAGAAGCGGGCTAAACCAGGGCTGACACAGCCAATCTGGGGCTATCAAGATGGCATCTAACCTGTCTCTTGAGTTTGGCTATCACCTTCCTCAGGAAAGGAAACAGGAAACACCTAGTCCATCTGAAGAGGAAAACATCTCCCAGAAATCCTGCCCCTCTCCTCACTCTGAAGCAAAAGAGTTCACATTTAGTTTTGGTCACTGTTGTGAACGGATCTATGGGAGGGTCGCCCCAGTGGGTGGTTATCTCTCTGAATTCTCATAGTAAGAGTATCCACTTGTGATGTAGAACCATCTGCCAGGATATTATCTGTACCTGCTACATGAATGGTGACAGGGTGAATACCTCATGCCCTGCACCAGGTTCAAAGGCATGTGGTGACTTTGAGCAAAGTGGTTGATTGTGTACCGCCCAGTAAATTGATATAGCAGATGCTGGTGGTATTGTCTGATGTTACCTGGACAATTTCCCCTGTAAGCAGCCTCTTGAAAGCTCAAAACATGTTTGATGACAGCAAGTAGACCCAAAACACTGATGTAGAGCCTCACCTTGTGATGGGATCAATGGCCCTGAGCTGTGGCACATATGCAGTGACCTACCCATCCCATTGTTGAAGTGCCTGTGGTTGCAACTAAGGACAGTAATGGAGGTCAAAAGGCATCCCTGAAAGGAGGCTGCAGAACATCATCCATCATAATAGAGATCTGTGAACATGGGGACACAGGGTGAGTTTCAAATGCTGGTTGCTTCTCAGCGGGTTGAAATGACAGAGAAACCAGTGTTATAGAGGGTAGAATTTGAAGTGGGCCAGGTACACGACCATCATAGGAGCTTTTGAATATGGAAAACCATCTGATGTGGATGGATGAGAACATCAATTACACTGTGGTGCAGCATTCATGCCCTCTTGAGGGACAGGTAAGCTCTTGCTGCTGTTGAATCCAATGTTGCACCAATCAAGTCCAGCATCCTTATGGGTCTCAAGGCCAGCTTCCAAGAAGATCAGAATGACAGTTGGTGTCGTTGTTGCTGGTTGAAACCCATCTTCTTGGCCATCAGGTGAGCCTTAGTCAGATGCTTCATGGGCTTATCTGTCTTTGCATGGAAGAGACCCTTGCCATCAAAAGGTAGGTTCTCTATCTGAGATCTTGTACCTTCAGTGAGGCCTGCTGAATGGAGCCAGGCATATCTCCAGAGAGCTACTGTGCTTAATATGACAGTAACAGCACAGTTAGCCTAGTGGCAGAATGATTGTACCTGCTGTGCTGCTAAGGCCTGTGCTTCCTGATGAAATTGAAGACCAGTGTTCTTCTGCTCATCTGCTAATTATGGAATAAGAGCCAGCATCTTCTCACAAAGAAAATGCTGGTTATGCTGCCATGAAACCCTGCATGTTGGCAATTCTGGCAGAAAAGGCAGCAGAGGAACAGAATTTTTGGCCAAAGATATCAAGATATCAGGAGGCATGGAATGGATTCTCTTTCCTCCTTTAGTCTAGGAGGCCTACACCATAACTGAATTAAGAAGAGAACAGGTGAACATATAGATCACATCCTCTTGCTGAATTCTTTACAGACGTTTCAGATGTCTAGAGGTAGGGGGAGGGACACAGGCTTTGACCAGTCTTGCTTTATCATTTCCTGCAGGGCTGGTAGAAATGGAATATAGCTGGAATGGGGACTTGAGTGCCCACTATTTGAAACATTGGGTCTGTGACAGGAGCTGGAGGAGCAGTGGCCTCTAAACCAATCAATTTCACCATCTTCAAGTTGGTATCAGCAGTTGCTTCGTATCTTTGGATGGTGAGGCAGGAGTGGTATCCTTAACTATTGCTGTTGGTGAGTATGTGGATGGCAAAGAAAAGTCCTGTAAAGAACTGTAAGAATCAGAGTCAGAGGTAGTAGACTCAGAGATGGTGGAAAACTGCTATGCCTGGTTAGCAGATGAAGTGGCAACTGTTGAAAAATCACAGATGGGACTGAGTGAATATGGACCAAAGTCATGACATTGAGGTGATGGACACAGAGGACTAGGCACTAGAACCAGTGAACTGGAATGATTGTTGGGCCTCAGTACCAAAGGATGATGGGCTGGAGCAGGTAGTGGGACTGGTAAATGATAGATGGGTGATCGGTTTTGATGCTGCAGGCATGAGGAATGAGAATGATGCAGAGATTGGGACCAGGATGAATGCGCTGCAGAACAAAGAAGGAACCATGGGACCCAGACTGAGAGCAAGACCGAGAATGGTTGTGATGGTATGTAGACCAGCATGGAAAATGTACTTCTACTCATAAGCACGGTAATGGTTCTGATATGATGGCAAATAAGAGAGATACGATCATGGAGCCTCTCTCCAAGAATGCTCCGTTCGGTATTGACTGAAGTATGTTATTGGCATAAAGGGTGAATCCTCACAAAGCTCATAGTCATGATACCGCAGGCAGGACGAGACATACAATTTCTCTGATAGAACAGAGATTAGTTCCATCTGGGAGAACACATGCATCCTGGAGAAGTGGTTGATTTTGAAAGACAAAATGTAGGAGAAGAGAGTGACTATCGCAATGTCTGCCTCTGCAGTGTTGGAACACTCTCAACTACAGGATCTATTTCAAAAAGAATCTCTGGTACCATGGGGAGCAATGCTAATGGAAAAGAAATGGATGGGACCAATGCTGTTGGAATGACAACTGTTGATTCTGAAGTTGTGGGCAGCCTGTCAGCATTCTTGAACTTCTTCTTCTCCTCTGGAGATTGGTCTGAGGCAACAGAGTCATCACCCCCATGCAATGACCTCATGAAAGGAGGCTGTGTAGCCAAGTCAGAGTTCATGTGGGCTTCTCCATGGGAAGTGATGCCATTGATACAGATTACTCCACCATCAAAACTGCAGTTGGGTACCTGCCTGCATGGCTGTAGGTGTCAGAACAGCCATCTTCAGTAATGAAGAACAAATTGATCACAAGGTTGTCAGTGTCAAGGTGGTTGATATCACTGATTTCTTAGACTTTTCATGTAGCTGGGAAACTGTGGTCAAGGCTGTGAAAAGGGCTTTGCTGGCTCTGTAACCTGAAGAGACTTCTCCCAGCAATAGGACTTCAGTCTTGATGCTCAATTGGTCAAGGTCTATGCAGTAAAGTCATGGCAGACTTTACATGGGATGTTATGTTCTTCCTCCAAGCAGAACGATACTTGGCATGAATATCTGACAAAGAAACTTGTGCCTGCAAGAGGAACAAAGTTTAAAGAGAGAAGAAGAGGACATAATAGGGGAAAGGGAAGCAAACCAGTAGAAAAAAACTTTTTTTTAGAAGACCAAGAGAAGAACCGAGAGGGGAATAGAGTATGAGAAAGAAGAAAAAGGGGAAATATTAATGAAAAAGAATGTTACTCAGCACTGATCACACTGAAAGAAGTACCTTATTTTGCTGATGGAAAGAAACTGAAGGGATGGTAGCTTGGTGGGCAGAGACATGTGCGGAATGCAAGAGGGGCCAGGTTCTTGTCAAACTACTCAGGTCTAAAACATTCTGATAGGTCTCCGTGTAGGTGTGAAAACCCTTTGTGTCAGGCACACAAACCACAAAGAAGAACCTAGCATTTCTGATGACTACAAAAATAAATCAGTATAGGTTATCCACATTTAAAAATAATTTATGTTGAAGAGTAATAATGTCAGCTCAATTCATCATAATGTTGGCATTATGAAGTATGTAACACACACAGTCTGGATTCAACTAAGAAATATGTCATAATTGTGATTTCAAGTCATGGAATTATTTGTTTTATGGAACCTAGACAATATTTTCAAACTCTCTTTTCCAATCCACACTAGGGACAGATTTATAGTGATGGAAGAAGTTATAAAATAAACAGAGTTCTGAGTCATGGAAAAACCAGAGATTGGAACTGAAATCAACTTGCTACATATTGATATCATAAACTTCGAATGTAACTGTGTATGATATTCCTCACATACTTACACACCATTTTGAACTTCTTACACCACTGCAACTCTAAAGGAAACACCTCCTGTGTATGACACCAATCTGTTTTAAAATCAGCTTAAAAATCTACTTTTTCAGTGATTTCTCCCATTTTAATATTCTTATACAAGTCCTCATCACACCAACATGGAACTCAGGAGGAAATATCCTCTTGCTGTGGAGCTGGAAAACCAGTGTGGTAAACTTTAACTGTTGTTCAAGACATTTCACCCCACTTTTTGAATTCAATGGTTTCACAAAAATAAAAACTTAATATCATAAAAGGCAAGCAATAGAACTAATTGAAAACAGTAAAAAAAAATTAAAAAGTTAAATACAAGTTCAAGTACTCTTGGAAAGTATGTCCTTATACAGCTAGGCACTAAGCTCCCTAGAGACAACATTCCACAAACTTGGTGCCATTGCAGAGCGGGCAGTTATGTTATTCACATACATACACAGGTGTATGGGACATCACTATAGCACAATGTTGCCTTTGTGATTCTGTGTCTGTGTGCATGCATTTGGGACACACAGGCCTGCATGTATGTATGTGTGTGAATTTTACTAGTACATTCATCTCAAGTGTATGTCTCAAGTTCTATCGCTCTCAAGCTATGGAATGGCCTGCCGGAGGAGACCCGGCATATTACCGTCTTGACAGCTTTAAAAGAGCAGTCAAGACCGATCTCTTCCAACAGGGCTTCCCAGACTAGCATTTCCATCGCCTCCCATCTATTGCCTTGTTGCCTTGCTAACAGTAATTGATGGATTGTTAATTGCTGTGTATTTTAAGGGGTTGGTTTAGGTGGGTTGGTGGGTGGGGAGGATTGGGTATGTTTTTAATGTCTTTTAATGTATTTTAATGTATAATGTATTTTATGTTGTTCGCCGCCTCGATCCATGTGGAGAGGCGGGATACAAATAAATATTATGATGATGATGATGATGATGATGATGACGATGATGATGATGATGGCACAACTAGGTCTCATAGCAGCTGTTCCAGTGGCAAAGCAATATAAAGCATGCTTCTGTTTTGATCTCTTCAGTAAATTATGGGGCTGCAGCTGAGCTTCATTGGCAAGGCTGGCTTAAAGGAAATGTATTCCTACACCAATAAGAAACTGGTATAACGGGAAAGCTTGGAGGAGTAGAAGAAATCAGTCAGAACGTGAACCATGCTACTTTGGAGGCTGACAGTATAAGAAATTGTTTATCTATGGGAGTGAATTCTGACAAGTCATCTATAGCAATTTGAAAGACATTGCCTGCTTTATTTCTCCTGCATAGACTCTGCTAGGGTTAGATATGCCAGTCAACTTTTTCATTTGTAAACTGTTTTTTGGGCAACAGTTTGGTATGTTAGATTGAGGAGAAGTGCTCTGTTCTAGAGTCAGTACAATATGCTTGTAGTTTGCACTGAAAATCATTTTTTTTGTCGCATTCTATCCTACATCTCATGAAGTTCGCCATGCTAAGTGGGAACCTGTAAGGGAACTGAATGTGTGAAAAGACAGAAAGTGGTGATAGTGATGAGGTAGAGAGAACTGGAGTCACTCTGGCTTTTCAGCAGGGAGATGGAAGACAGTAGCAGTGAAGAGGGAATTATGTCATTTAAGATTAGTCAGCTGGAGAGAGAATTAGAGGAGGTGATCAATTTTAAAACATACAAAGTAGTTACGCTGTTGATAAACTGATGGCATATATCTTATTTATCCTAAGTAATTTGATCCCGTCACTACTGAAATAACCTGTTCTTGAAAAACACCCAAAGATACACTGCATTCTAGACAGAAGCCACATAGTAACGTTTGAATAACCTGCCTTTCCTTGAAAATAGAAATGTTGGATGAATTATTGTGCAACAAATAATTCTTTTCAAGAATGTTTTTTAAACTATTTTTTACCTCTTGAAGGAAAAATTTGTATAAGAGAAAAGACATGGAAGGATCTTGGAAAAAAGAACTTCCATGTTCAGTCATAGTCTAACATGAAAACATATTTCCTTTTTTAAAATATATGTTTTATTAAAATTTTTCAAAACATATTTACTATGACAGAATGAACAAGTCTTGTGATTCTACTAAACAGCAGTTAAGGCATCTCTCTTGTAACACTTCCCACCCCCTACTTAGATACCCATATGAACAGGTTGCTTACCTGTAACTGTGGTTCTTCGAGTGGTCATCTGTGCCATCATACACTAGGAGCTTTAGCGCCTGCGCGGTAGCGTTCGGAAACTTCTAGAGCTTGTTCGCTTGGCGGGAACCCCTCCCCCACGCCGGTACTGCGCATGCTCCTCCCGCCGAGCAACGGTCTCTCCTCAGTTCTGTCGTCCGCCGTAGAACCTACAGGGACCTGAGAAAGAGGGGAGGAAGGGCGGGTGTGTATGATGGCACAGATGACCACTCGAAGAACCACAGTTACAGGTAAGCAACCTGTTCTTCTTCTTCGTGGTCTCTGTGCCTTCATACACTAGGAGACTGTGTAGCTTACCGGTCGGACGGCGGGTCAGGTCCTACAGCACGGAAGCCAACACCTCACGTCCAAACCGGGCATCTCTGCACGACCGGCAGTCGAGCCTGTAGTGGCGCACGAAGGTCGATGGTTGGGACCAGGTCGCCACACGGCAGAGTTCATGCAGGTCAACTCCTCGCAGGAGGGCCGCAGAAGCAGCCACCGCTCTGGTGGAGTGGGCTCGAAGCAGGACTGGCGGAGGCTTCCTCGCGAGCTCATACGCCACTTGAATAGTCCTCACCACCCATTTGGAGAAGCGCTGGGTGGACACTTTGAGGCCCTTCCGACGTCGCCCATAGCAAACGAAGAGATGCGGCGTCTGTCGGAAGGAAGCAGTCCTGTCCATGTAGAAGGCCACGGCCCGACGCACGTCCAGGGAGTGGAGAGACCGCTCCAACGGTGTCGTCGGGTTCGGGAAGAAGGCAGGCAGGATGATGTCCTGGTTGAGATGGAAACTGGACACCACCTTAGGCAGGAACGAGATGTCAGGTCTCAGGACCACCTTGTCTCTGTGGAAGACCGTGAAGGGCTCATCGGATCGAAGAGCTGTGATCTCACCCGCTCGCCTCGCTGAGGTCACCGCTACCAAGAAGGCAGTTTTCATGGTCAGAAGCCTATCATCTGAGATCGCCATCGGCTCGAAGGGCGGCTTTGTCAGCTGCGAGAGCACCAGCGAGAGGGACCACGGCGGTAGCGGCGGCGATACCGGCGGGTAGAGATGATGAAGTCCTTTCAGGAACCGCTTAACGGTATCGTTCCTGAAGAAGGCCGAGGCAGCCGACCGTGGCGGTTGGTATGCCACGATCGCGGAAAGATACACCTTCAGGGATGGAAACGCCAGCCCCTGTTGCCGGAGGTGCAGGAGGAAATGCAGGACGGTAGAGAGCCCCGCGGGCGATACCGGCTCACTCCTCTCGTTAGCGAAGGTCAGGAAGCGTCGCCACTTGTATTGATAGTTGCGACGGGTGGATTCCTTCCTGGCCGCGACGAGGACGGTACCGAGCACGGGATCGTCTAGTGCGATATCCTCCAGGCATGGAGGGCCAGGCGTGGCAGGTCCGGATGGAGGACTCGGCCGCCGGAGTGGGAGAGCAGGTCCGGTGTCGGTGGCAACCGGAGCAGGTCGTCTCGTGCGGCTTGTAGCAGGGGTGCGAACCAATGTTGCCTCGGCCAGTACGGGGCTACCAGGATCGCGTCGGCTCGGTCGGCGAGGATCTTCGATATCGTCCGGCCGAGCAGCGGGAACGGCGGGAACGCGTAGAGGAGTTCCCCGGTCCACGGAAACTGGAAAGCGTCCCCGATGGAGGCACGATCGTGGCCCGCTCTGGAACAGAATCGGCGACACTTCGCGTTTTCCCTGGTCGCGAAGAGGTCGATCGATGGTTCGCCCCAGCGGTCCCGAATCAGTCTGAACGCCTCTCCGGAGAGAGACCATTCGTGATGGGATGAGGTGTCCCTGCTGAGGGCGTCTGCCGTGGTGTTCTCCTGCCCGGCCAGGTGAACTGCCATGGGATGCGTATGCAGGCGAATGCACCATTCCCACAAGTCGAGTGCAATGTTGAGCAGGGTTGTGGAGTGAGTCCCTCCTTCTCTGTTGATGTAACAGACGGCGGTGGTATTGTCCGTCAGAATCAGGACCGCCCGCCCCGCTACGACGTGGCGGAACGCCCGTAGCGCTTTCAAGACGGCGAGTAGCTCCAGCGCGTTGATATGGAGAGCGGTCTCGTCGTCGGTCCATCTGTCGCGGACTCTGAGATCGCCGCAGTGGGCACCCCATCCATACAGGGAGGCATCGGTCGTTACCGTCACCTTCGGTGTCGGCTGTTGGAAAGGCATCCCTGACATGAGATTGCGTCGCGACTGCCACCATCGGAGGGATGAGCGGACGTCTTCCGGCAGCTGCAGTCGGAGTGTCTGTTCGTCTCGCAGGGGGTCGAATATGCGGACGAACCAGTGTTGAAGAGGTCTCGCTCTCAGCCTGGCGAGATATGTCACAGCGGTCGTCGCAGCCATGTAGCCCAAGAGCTGCTGGACGCTTCTCGCAGATAACGTCGGGGCCGTACGCGCGTGAGCGGCGGCCCGGATCAGGGTTTGGGCTCGAGACTCTGGTAGGTACGCCCTGGCGGAGGTCGAGTCGAGCGTCGCCCCGATGAAGTCCAAGATCCTCGCCGGCTCGAGGTGGGACTTCTTCGGATTCACCCGTAGACCAAGGCGGGTCAGGAGTGACAACGTCATGTGGACGTCGTGGTAAAGTCTCTGTTTGCAGGACGCCACCAACAGCCAATCGTCGAGGTAAGGGAAGACAGAAGCACCCTTCGTCCGCAGGAAGGATACCACCGGGGCCATGCACTTGGTGAAGACCCTTGGGGCAGTCGAGAGTCCGAACGGCAGCACCTTGTACTGGTAACAGGTGTCGTCGACTGCGAAGCGGAGGTACCGTCTGTGCTGCGGGCGAATGGCGATATGGAAGTATGCGTCTCGGAGATCGATGGAGGCGAACCAGTCCCCTCGATGTAGGAAGGGCAGGATCGACGGTATCGTGACCATCTTGAACCTTTTGGGGCGGATGTAGTAGTTCACCCCTCTGAGGTCTAGGATCGGCCGGAGGGTACCGTCGGCTTTCGGTACCGTGAAGTACCTGGAGAAGAAGCCGGTGGTCTTGGCCTCTTGCGGGAGCTGCTCGATCGCCCCTTTCTGGAGGAGGGATTGGATCTCTTCCAGGAGGGCCGGACTCGACGGCGTGGAATAGTAAACGCCTCGAGGAGGAATATTGAGAAACTCGATGGCGTAGCCAAGACGGACGATGGAAAGCACCCAAGAGTCCGTAGTGACACACTGCCACTCTGCGAGATGTCGAGCAAGAGTCGGTCGGTCTCCGAGCGCTGATGGTAGGCTGAAGAGTGGGTATTGGTAGGTCCTGCCAGGCACGTCAAAACCGAGACTTTGTCTCAGAGGAGGACTTCTTGGACGAAGCCGGGCGTCGTCTAATCGTGCGTCTGGCCGATGAGCCGGAGGACGGTCTCGACTGTCCAGACTGGGCCGAACGCTGGAACGACGAGGTGGAAGATTGTCGCCAGGATGGGCGGAAGGTGGAGGCCCTGCGGGCTTGCGTGGCCGGCTGTAGCCCGATCTTCTTGGCGGTCAGCCTCGCCTTAACGAGATTGTCCAAAGCTTCGTCTGTGGACGAATTGAATAGGCCCTCACCGTCGAAGGGGAGATCTTCAATCCTCCTTCTGGTGTCCTCCTGGATGTCAGCCGGCCGCAGCCAAGCATGGCGGCGCAGGCCGATGGATCCCGCCATGACCCGGGAGGCAATCTCCACTGCGTGCCTGGAGGAGGCCATCTGCTGCCGAGCGATGGAGATGGCCTCGTTGAAGATCACGGAGGAGGCTTGGCGGATGTCCTCCGGTACCGCCTCCATCGCCGGTTGCAGGCGATCGAGCACCTTTTTCAGGTATGCCGCGAGGCAAGCCTGAGTGTTGGACAGCCTGATCTGCAAGGAGGCGGCGGAATAGAACCTTCTTGCATAGGCGTCCAACTTCCTGCCCTCTTTGTCCAGCGGGGTGGTGCGTTGCCTGCCGGAGCCTTTCGTCTGTGCCGACTCGACCACCACAGAGTTCGGTGCAGGGTGATTAAAGAGATAACCGGCGTTATCCTTCTGCACCCTGTAGAGGTGTTCCAACCGCTGCGGTATCGGCTGAGCCGAGGCCGGCCTATCCCAGGCGGCCTTCACCAGTCTGGATACCCGGGGCAGGAGAGGCAGCAGGGCCGTGGCAGGTTGCTTCCCTTCAAAGACGGAGAAGACTGGATCGTCGTCCTCCGGCTCCGCATAGGCGATCTTCAGGCCGAGGGTAGTAGCCATGCGGAGCAGCATCGCAGAGAACTGGTGGACGTCCTCTGGAGCAGAATCTGGGATCGGGTCCCCGAATCCCAGCGGAGGAGACTCCTGGGAGGCCGCCTCAGACACCTCTGATTCCGCACTCGAGTCGTACGACTCTGAGGTCGGTGAGTCCTCTCGCCGCTCGCTTTCCGGCTCCTTCGCAGTCGCCACAGGTGTTGCCTTCCTAGGCTTCTCTGCAGCCGGGGCGGTGGTAGTAGCAGCGTCCCGCTTGGGCTGGCTGACTACTGACTTCACCTTCTTAGTGGTGACAGGGGTAGTCTGGCAGGCTGACGTCGTCGTAGCCCGCTCAGTCACCACCGACTCCGTAGGGCGCGTCGCCGTTGCCGTGACCCTAGGAGGTGGCGATATCGCCCGATACCGAGGTGAAGGCTCCCTCGCCCTATGATATCGAGGAGAGGGAGAGCGGCTGAAGGAGCGGCGGTCCGACGGAGATCGGCTTCGGCGTCGACGGTACCGAGCCTCGTCCCCTCTAGGCGAGCGCGATTCGCGCTGTCGACGAGGTGACCGGGACCTCCGGAAGGTCTCCCAGCGACTCGGGCCACGATGGTACTGATCCCGGTACGATGGCGAATGTGACCGATAAGAGGCCGGGCGCTCTCTCCATTCAGATTCCCTCGCGTACCTGGCCACGTAGGACGCCGAGGTGTATCTGGAGGCAGACGAGCGAGGTTGTTCCTCTCTTGTCTCCCTAGGAGGCGGCGAGGCCACCGGACGCTCGGAAGAGCGGGACCGGGACCGGAAGGAGGTCGAACGCCGCTCCGGAGAAGCAGAGGGCTCTCTCTGCTGCAGGTCGGCCGACCTGCGACGGCTAGGAGGGCGGTGGCGCTCCTCCACCAGGGTTGGAGGGTCTGCCACAGGCGAGTCCGGGCGCTGTTGGGGAACGTCCTCAATCTCATCATCCGAGAGATCGACGGACTCGCCTCGCCCTTTGGAAGGCTGCTGAGTAGGAGGAGGAGTAGGAGGTTGAACGTCCCCAGCCGGGGAGCGCTTCTTCTCCTTCTTCTTCTTCTTCTTCTCCTTCTCCTTGCCCTTGCCTCCGTCCGGAGCAGGGCGCTTTTTAGCAGGCGTCTCCGTCAGGGGAGCCTCAGCCTTCCTCGCCGTCGAGGATCCTTTCGCTGACTTGGCAGCCGCCGACAGCTTCGGGATCCTCGGTAACGCCGAGATCGGCGTTTTCGCCGGTACCGAGCCCGATACCGACGAGGTGGACGGAACGGCAGTCGCCGATACCGTCGATGGCGTGGTCGTCTTCTTGTCGGCCATCTTGGAAGTGGAGGTCTCGTCTATCGCCCGCAGAGACTGTTCCCAACAATAAGACTTAAGTCTCGCGGACCGGTTGCGGAGAGTTTGGGGAGTAAAATCCCGGCAAATTGGGCAAGTCCGGATGTTGTGGGACTCACCCAAACAGAAGAGACACTCCTTGTGGCTGTCGTTGAGGGCAACTTTGCGCCCGCAGGACACGCACTTCTTGAAGAGCGCGGACATAAGACGAAGAACGCCAAACTGCGAAAAGACCAAAGCCGAAGGGGGAGTCCGAAAGAGAGGTCAGAGACAGTCCAAAAGTCCGTAAAACCGTGAAAACAGCAAGCCAAGCACAAAAGTGAGAGGAACAAACTAAAGAACCTTCCGTACGCGACGGCGGACGAGAAAGAACTGAGGAGAGACCGTTGCTCGGCGGGAGGAGCATGCGCAGTACCGGCGTGGGGGAGGGGTTCCCGCCAAGCGAACAAGCTCTAGAAGTTTCCGAACGCTACCGCGCAGGCGCTAAAGCTCCTAGTGTATGATGGCACAGATGACACTTCCCACCCCCTACTTAGATACCCATATGTATGAGTTATAAAAATTCTGGGTAATTTTTCATTCTATCATGGACTTTCCCATATATCATGGCAATTTTTCAATGTATTATTAATCTAATATACTTCTTCAATCTTCTCCCTCCAAAGATGTAAAACACATACAGAAACCACCATACCAAAATACTGAGGTACTGAATTGCTGTCCAATGACTATATCCTGTTTCAGTATTCTAAAACCAAAGTTGTATTTACCTCTTAGAAACAGAAATTCTCCAAAAGAGAGAACACAGGAAAAAAAGGACCCTGATGTTCAATCATCATCTATCATGTAAACTTATTTTTATTGGTGTGCTATATCTCTGTGGAGGGCCTAAATACTTGAAAGGCATCAGATCCTGTCTGATCTTGAAAGCTAAGCAGAATCAGTCCTGGTCAGAATTTGGATGGAAGATCATCAATGAATACCATGGGCTGTAGGCTATATTTCAGAGGAAGGAACTGGCAAACTTACCTCTGAATATTCCTCACCTAAGCAAAACCCATGAAATTCATGAGTATCCATAAAAGGACAGGTGACTTGAAAGCACACACACACACATGCCACTGTCTTAATTTTATTTTTTAGCTACTGTACAATTTCACTATCCCTTGACATATGCATGCATATACACAATATGCATATGTACAAAATACAAAAAACCAAGACCCCTTCAAATTTTTCTTGAAATCACCAGGCCCAGAAAAGAATGGATTGTGGCAGGGATAGTGAAATATGAAATATGGTTCCACCCCCAATCCCTCTGTAATTCACTTGAGAAAAGCTAGATTATGGAACTTGCTGCTGCAAGGAAATCACTATGGGGGAAAAGTGCTATTTCCATAATGGGATTATATATCAATATTTTATTTCAAGCTAAAACATTTATACACAGCCTAAATGGCAGTTTCACTGAAGCAGCAATACATAAAATTATATCCATGATAGCTAGCTGACAATGCCAAACTCTGCTTTCCATCTGCCACTATTGTGTAACTGACTCTGTTATTGCATTATCATGTTATGATATGATTGGTTAGTTTCAGTCTTTTTCATCTTTCTCAAGGGGGTGATAAAGACAGAAAGCTTCAGAATATCCACTTGAAAACATGGCACTAATAAAGCTAAGGCTAAAGTTTCAGTCCCCAAATATTTCCAGAGGCTCTGTCTCACATTGTCTTTTTTCCCTTTCACTTTACCAAGAGCTGCTAGTTTACTGCAACTTAGTATGTCTAAATAATTACTGTACAACTAATGTACAACTAATTACCTGTTCTTCCAAGTAAACTAACTATTGTTGAGTTGAATATTGTTAAGCTTTCTGAGGATTAGGGATGGAAAGAACATTTGAAAATATCTGAAAAATGCCAACAAATGTGTTCTCAAGTGTTGAGAAACCCTGAAAAGGAAAATCCTGGACTGAAAATAAGCTTTATAGACTGGGACTTAATCTGTGCAAAATTTGCACATGGGTTGCTGCACAAGAAAATGTTGTCTTAAGCACAAAAAAGTACAAACTTTGCACAGAATGTTTTCTGCACTGAAAATACCATTTCTTAAACAGAAAATGTTGTTTTCTAAGAAAAAAAGCCTGCAAATTTTGGACAGAGTAAATCCTGAATTGTGAATACTATTTGCCTCAAAGTGATCTAAAATGCCTTCTAGGGACCCAGGCACACCCCCAAATATGGTGAAAATGCCCCCATGATCCCTACAGGTCATTCTGGGCGTTCTTTTTCTTTTAGGAGCAGGTGGTAGCTCTCCAAGTTCTCCTCGAGTTCTAATGCAGCTCCTTAGCCTTCTACAGATGCCCTTCTCTGGTATACAGCAAAGACCACAGTATTTAAACACAACAGTAAAAATATAAGCCACAAATCTAGACATGTTTATCCCAATTGATATGCGCATCTGTTTACATTATTCAGCTCATTTTTGGTTTAAATTCCTTTTAAATCAGATTTCAGCACCTCTGTCACAATAGTGCTCCATCTATTTTGGTATACAGTTAGACTTCAATTTTCAGATACTGTTCCTTCCTTTCCATAAGCTGTTATCTTTAAAGTTTTCAAGAAGACAACCACGTTAGACTTTTTCAGCCTGAGAAGGAAAGGGGGCGAGGGTAAGGAATCTAGTAGTACCTCTGAAAATGATTCACTTTAGGCTGAGTTTTTTGTGGATTTTAAACTGCTTAAAGGTCAGAAGCATCTTTTGGTGCATTCTATACATCTGAAAAAGTAGACTGAAATCCACAAAATTTCAGGCTAAAATAAATGAGTTTTTCATTTATTTAGCAATCTATTTATTCTATTTATATGCTGTCTTTCTTCTGGCATGGAGCCCAGGGTGGTCTCAAGGAAGATGGCAAGTCCTCCCTCCACCTTTTTGGTACATTTTAAGCACTATCAAAGGTGAGAGGAGTTAAGTATGTGGCTAACTCACCCCTGTTGGAGACTTAAATGTGATTAATTGTGTCTGTATCATGACCGTTTTCTTTCCAGAATGATTCCTGCATCCAAGATTTATTCATTGTGAGCATGTAAAAAAGGCAGCATGTGGGGCCATGTGGTCACACACCAGCATCCTGGCTGAAAACCTTTGCGTATAAATGTCTGAAGCGGGGTTCGAAGCATGTTTAGTTGGATGCTCTTGGGAGTTTTTTCTAGTATTTGGGAATTCCAATTACTCAGGGATGCCAACAGTAGGAAGGTTTCTAAGTAGTTTCAGCCAAGCTCAGACTAAGATGGTTAGGGCCATGGAGCAGATCCCAAAACAGGGTCCCCTTGGCACATATATGCAAAGGAATCTTAGAACAGCAGAACAGAAATTAAATAAAGGAAGGACAAAATAAGAAATAAAAAAACACAATAAATAAACCGTGAGTAAATAAATTACAAAGTACAACAAACAACAACACAAATATCCCATTATCAGACTTGGCAACAGTCTGATTTAGTTGCTTCAGTAACATACAAAAAGCTGTTAAGAACAAAACTATCAAAGCATTGCAACCCATTCTATTAAGGGACATTGCAATGTATCCGCAAAACTGAGATGCAGGGGAAAGAGGATGATTGCCTTCCAGGCTACAAAGAAAAGCAGTCTTTCGAACAGCAGCAAGTTCTGAGAGATTCTAAAATTTAGTTCTTTGCATGTTTACCACAAGCCTCACCAAACTGAATAGCTGTATGTTTACTCATAAGCAAGATGAGGTTTACAGAAGAGGAAATAGTCATGATATTACAAGATTGAATTGATGGGGCACATATGAAGCTGTTCTACAAATGCTATGGCATTAGTAGGAAGAGATACTTGCTGATATCATAATGAAAATAATATAGAATTGTACCTCGATACATCGTACATTAACTCAAATGCCTTGTTTACTGTCATGACCAACAGTCTAATGCCTTCTTACTCAGAAGCAAGTCCACTGAGCTCAACAAAGCTCATTCCCAACTAAGTGTGCATAGGACGCACAGGAATGCCACACTGAACAAACACTATGATTTATCTCTCTTGATATACAATGCCTTGGGAAGGGATATAGTTTAAACCAAACAGCTCTTAACTTTATGTTTAACACCTACCACTTCCCACATCTAAATTTTGGCCCATGTAAGTCATTTAAGAAGGTTAAGCTGAAGAAAATGTGAGAATTTTGTACAGTTATTCAAGAGCTAGAAAGCACAGGGCATGAACCAACTTAGGTTTTCTTCCCATTTTAGAGAACATTTTCATATTCATTTATCAGAACTGAAAGTCCCGTGATATCTACTTGAAAAGTACAAGGCAGATTTCATCACTTATGGCACTCACAGTAGTCATAATGAAATGAATATAAACTACAGAAGAAATAGATTTTTTAAACTAGTAATTTTGCTCATCCACCACAGCAGATAAACTGTCTCTCCCTACCAAAATACAAAAAAAAAACCCCACCCGCAACCTACCACTGTGCTGAACATAGGTTAAAGATTTTTCTTTTTTTAAAAAATCTGTTATCATGAAATGCTGTAGCCAGCATTGACCCCAACCCGACAAAACCAGTCCAGTTTTGGAATTTTTATAAGCATTCCAACTTGTCAGGAGTTTAAAGACTCTTAATAATTTAAAAATAAATGGAAAATGGAAAATAATATTGATTAACTTGTCTTCTTTTTAAGAAAGGAATGTTATTGGAGAGTAATAATTTAAGCTGGTCCCTTGTTTGGGCTTTATAAACTTAACGGAGGGAATGTATTACTGTTATTTATACATGTATTTATTTATTATGTAAAGTCTACTTTTTTCTTTTTTGTTGTTATTGTCTCCTGTCTTTGATTTACGCACAATAAAAACAATGAAAAAATGTCAGTTTAAAAACTCTTAGCACTTCAGAGCTAGAGAATGGAGCTGTTGGTGGGAAAAGATGCACAGAATTGAAGAGCAAGCATGATTATGTTGGCTATTATCACTTAGTTTTTGGGAATGAAACATGTAAGAAGAGAATAGCGTGTGAATGGAATGTCTGAACACATGAATGAGGGACTATGAATGAACCGTGTACTCAAATGGAGCTTGGAGGAAAATAGAACAAACAAAAGGCACATCCAGACTGATTAAAAACACCAGAAAATCCCAGATTTTTTTCCTTATTCTTTCTGATTTTGGAAATCCATAAATGTTTTGTTTATCCCAGAATATTTACTATCATCTCTTCATATGGTCAGAGAATTTTTATACTAGTTCCCCAGGCTGAAGTTCATTTTCACCCAGTATAAAATTGGAAAGAACAGGAAAAAAATCTGGGACTTTTCAATCAGTCTGGCTGTGCCACAAGATGGAGCATTTGGTAGATGTTTTTCAGAACGGAGTCTCAACTTGTACAGTCCTATTTCCTTAATAGAATTATACTAATAGGAAATTAAAGTTTCTAGGATTTCACTTACTTCTGCTGTCTGTGTGAAAGAATGTTCAAAATATGGCAAATTGGTATACAGTTGCCCCTCCCCATTTGTTAGGGTTAGGGGCACAGGACCCCTGCAAAAGTGGAAAAACAGCAAATATCAAAAGTGTTTGTATGTGTGTGGACAGGATCTGAGGCATGGTGGGAAGAGCAGGCAATCAGGTACAAACCAGGTCAGGGAAAGCAGAGGGAAAGGGGGTGGGTCAGCATGGCGTCCCTGTATTTCCTCTTGGTCTTCTTCCTTGGGTGTGTGTATGCATCGGAAGAGGGTTTCTGGTGCTGAGAAATCAGGCTATGAGCCATCCTTGGCTGGCCAGGAAGTGGCTGGTGGAAGAGGAACAGGACAAGAGATGGGTTTTTAAAGGGTTGTGTGGCCTGTTCGGAGCCCCTGAGAAGGAGAGTTCCCTCGGAACAGAAGCACTTGGAAGTGGGGGGGGGCAGGAAAGGGGCTGGAGAAACTCGCAAATAATAAAATCTGTGAAAGTGAAACCTGCAAATGTGGATGACCAACTGTACATGTAACAACATGCTCAATAAGTTCTTTTCTCACAATAGAAATAGCCTGAAATAAAAGGCATTTGCAATTAGTTGTTCACAACATAAGCACTCACAAATAAAACCCAGATTTTTTTCTGTACAATTTTTCTAAATTTAGTAATCACCTATACAGAACACTTTTGCACCTGTACAAGCTTAGAATGTATGCTGCAAAACATTTTACAGAAGAGAAAGCTGAGACTTCCTTCCTGCTTAAATTAGGTAGAAAAAGACTGTAGACTACATATAGAAATATTGTACCAAATAATGCACTTGACAATTCATACACATTTTGGAAGATTTCTTAATGTCCAGTATGGCTTACAGGTCTTTACTATAATTAGAAATCCTCAATAGAATTCTTGAAACTATTTTGATGCAACAGCTGACTAACTTGGTATAGACACATCAAGTATAACTAAAGTGCTCCTAATGTGGCTTAAGACACACATAATACGATCAACATCAATACATTTGAAAAGAAGTACCTTTGTGACAGGAAGCTCCTTGGATTTAGACTCAAAGAGGTGCTCTAGTTTGGAAGTATCCACCTTAATAGGCTCCAGTTTTGACCACAGGAATCCTTTGCACCATTTGTTATTCTTACACTGCCACTCAAATGGCCTCACCTCATTCCAAAACAGGCGGATGGTTTTCTTCTTTTTCACAAAGGCTGGCTGACCTCTAGGAAGTGGAGGTGACCCTAAACCCTGAGCAGTGCCAAAAATAGGAGGGGGAGCCAATAAATTATTGGAGGGTGGGGGCGGAGGGGGGCATCCATAAAACAAGGGAGGGGGTGGAGGAGGCAAACCTAAAAAGGAAGGTGGAGGTGGTGGAGGTGCACCTAAGGAGTCACTAGGATGCATTTCCATATCTAATATGTCAACATCATCCTCATCCCTTAAGTCTGTAAAATCCATGTCTTTGATTTTAAGTTCCCTTGGATTGGCCATGAGTTGATCCCATATATAGTCAGATTCCTTCTTAGCTTGGATCAGTGTTTTTTCATTGGCCTTTTCACTAAAGCCACTTTCAGAAATGTTTGTGGTCTTGCCCACCTCACTATTGTTGAACCGTTCTGTAAAGGCTTTCACGCTGCCTTGATTGTCCAAATTCCCAAGTTCCATTTTTTTGACACTTTCATCTTTGGCCTGCTTCGTGGCCTGTAAGATTGAAATCCTGTTGGCCAGGCTAGTGAGGGTGTCTTCACTTGCCTCTGTCACCTCCTTTTCCTCTGTCTTCTCCTCCAGCTCTTTATCTGTTTCATCCTTGGGCTTCTTGTTATGGGCATACAACATGTCCAGCATGAACCGTTTGTTGTTGAGAATGTTGCTGCACTGATCATTCACACCAACATCTTGAATGGTCTGTAACCATGGATCTGAAACCATACACATCAGACATTGAAAAGAAATGGGTCAGGATATTGAGGATCCATACATGAATGGTAACATGGCAAATGGGAATGAAAGAAAATGAGAAACAAACTAATAATATATTAAGATCCTCCACACCTACACGTTTCTTCTACTGGGAATCTGGAACCTCCCAAGTGGCTGGATTTGCAGGCTGCCATCTCACTTTCCCCCATCTAGACATAACAAACTATGCCTTGGATGTAAGTGGAAGAACTCCTGAGTGTTTAACCCTTGTTTTCAGGGAAGCCTCCATGGAGGCTGGTTGAGAGAAAACTTCCCACCTAGATTGTAACAGAGTTAAAATTCCAATGGAGTAAGTAGTTTTGTTCACCAACATTCAGAAAGGCCTTAGTGAATATTACGAAACAAAATATGTATATAATACTACAATAAAATACTATGGTATGAAACAAAAGCAATGAAACAACTCAGAATTCAGTATCAAACTGGCTGGGGAAAAATAATGTGTGTTCCCTGAACAAAGACAGGATTGCTCAGTGTACAGTACATGGGCCACATGTGTCCTTGAATGCCTGTCCCATACTCCCCTCTACCCATCCTATGTCCCCCTGCCAATCTGCTGCATCATGATTTTCAAGCTAGCATGTTTGGTGTGAAAGCAGTGGTGCTGGTCAGAGTCACAGAGAGGGTAGGAAGTTAAAGTTTCTCCCTGGCACAGGGATCCAGAAGCAGCCAGTCTCCCAGCATCTGTCTTACTAATGATGGAGCTGAAGCAGTAATGTCAGTCAAGATTGATTGTGAGCCAGTGAAGAGAGAAAGAACTTTTTGATAAATAACAAAAGCCTCCTTTTTCTCTCCTCTCACCCCAACAACCTAAATAACTGGTGTTGCTGTTCTATCAAGGCTAACGATGCACTGATGCCCACAGGGATGCCCACCTCTCAGTGTCATCAAACCAAAGGAGTTGCTAAAGGATGGCTGAGCCTCCCTGACTCAAACATCCTGACACTCCCCCAGCCATTCTTGTGCACCATCACTGGAATGGGATCAACATAGACTGGCTGGTTGCTTTAACTGCTTTAATTAGGGTTGCCAAGGCAGGACTAACCCAGGCCTTGAGATATTAGGGCGAGAAGCTAAGACCTAGGAGCAACCTCTTCTGTTGTCACAGGACATGGGTCCTGTTGATATGACAAGGGGCAGCTTCTCTGTTTCATTAATAATCAATGCCAGCTGCACAGATGATACCTTTCAGTAAACACCATGTCTAACAAATGAGGAAAATATACACACACACACACCTTGAAATCTGGAACTCTAGTACATGTACGTGCATCCACATGTGTGCCCTATGGCCCTTGCTGAGGACAGATGTGATATTGAAGGGTGAAAAGGTATGCACTGCTCTATGAATAATCTCACGAAGAAGTTTTGAGAGGAAAAACGTGTTCAAAAGTATACAATGAGAACATGTTTTTAACAATCATCCAGGAGAATTTATGGTGTACAAAATATAGTGAAATTTACTTAATAAATATAGTCCAAAGCTGGACTCAAACATTTTGCTTGGTAAGTAATTCTGCAAGGGTCTTCATATGTATTTTATATATTTTCTCTGTATAATCAATGTTTTGCAAAAGACAGTGGCATCTGGCTGCATTAACGATTTCTATTGAGAACTCAACCCTCTTTCCAATTATGGCTGTGTTAAACTGAATATTTTTTGGTTGAATGAACGTCTTTCCAGAACCTTAAATCTCTTCCTCGTGGTCTTGTAAAATGACTTATTAGTATTCTCTTCTGTACTAGAAGTGAGAAAACCAGCCAGTCTATTTTAACCCTTTTCTGGAACTGAAGTTGGCAAAAGGTAGAATGAGAAACAAGAAAAGTATCTAATGAAGGCCTTTAAAAAGCAACAATCCCTCTCTATCTCCTTTTCCTTAAAATCTTTGCTACAGACTATAGCAGAGCTTTCCAAACTTTTCATGTTGGTGACACACTTTTTCGCCATGCATCACTCTGTGACATTGTAATTCAGCTTTAACAGCAAATTGGAGGTATCCAGAAGTGTTATCTAGGGTGGGGAAGGCAGTCCTCCCCGATCCTGGCCCACTGGCCTCGCCTTCACCAGGAAAAGGCCTCAGCGAGAGTGATGGCAGTGGGCCAGGCTTGGGTCAGGGGGAGGGGAGAGGTCTTTCTTGGCCAGGGAGGCGACACACGAACAAACTACAGGTGACACATTAATGTATTGTGACACACCATTTGGAAAGCCCTGGACTATACTGTTCATATAATCAGTATATACTGGTCTTTTCTACAATGAACTTAGTTTAATCCTGTACCAACTTATTGGGGAGCAAGTTCCACAGAACTTGATGAGATCCTGGTTAATATACTTTTATATGATTGAACTGTTAGTGTATTTTTTCTCCAATATACAGTGCAAGCCTATTCACTAATTAATTTTAACAGGATTTATTTCAAGGCATAAGATTTCTACCTTAGTTTTCTACTGAAGATTGGAATGATTTGTTGCCTGTCTGTTCTTATACTGGTTTTGTTCAAAGAGGCTTCATTGTAATATGCTACACTCTGGAAGCTGCTTTGATTTCTTCATTTATGTCAATGCTTACACAAATAGTTCTCAGTTTTCCATAGTTATCATTTCAGAGTGGTGCACTCTTGCCTTTAAGTCTGTAAACACCTACAAATTTACAAACCCACAAGCAACCATAGAGCTATTAACAATCTTTCCCTCCTAGTTCCTCAACAAAAAACTAGAGCTCTCTTCCTTAAGCTGAGGTGGTGCTTAGGAGGAGAATTCACAAATTCCCAAACAGCTGGTCAGTGCCACAAAACAGATATTGACATCTATTCAAAATAATGCATGCTGTGTTCACAGTTCAGTGGAAGATGCCATTATAAATTACAGCCTTAAAAACAAGACCCCTTTGGGTCTATAGTTCCTAGTCTAGCAAGGGATAAAGATGGGAAAACTGCTTCTGCAAATGCACAAACCTGGGGTAATTCCCCATTAAACCATCATTGTTATTGTTGTTGTTGTTGTTGCATGCTTTTAAATTGCTACCAACTTATGCCAACCCTATCATAGGACTTTCTGGGGCTGAGAGTATGTGATGCACCCAAGGTCACCCAGTGGGTTTCCATGACTGAGAAGAGCACGGAACCCTGGTCTCCAGAATCATAGGCCATTTCCGCACTACACTGTTCTAGTGATATTATTCCACTTTCAACATCCTGTGGAATCTGGGGTTTGTAGTTTACTGAGGCCAAATAGCTCTCTGACTGAGAATTCTAAATGCCCCTCCCTAAACTACAAACCCCAAGATTTCATAGGAGGTTGAAAGTGAAAGTGGAATAATAGCACAATATCAATGTGGTACAGAAATGGCCATAGTCCAACACTGAAACCACTACATTATGCTGGCTCTTTAAACCATCTTACTGTCTTCCATATATTTGCCCCTCATAGAGTGATTAAAAATCTGAAACCTTAACAAAAAATAGATTACCTAATATCCTTTTTGTGTATTAAGCAAAACATTATTCCTTTCCCCACCAAAGGTAACTTTATCACGTTCCGGGACTGCAGCTGACAAAATTAGGAATCTAGACTCCAAAATATAACTTTAATTTCCAAGCATTAAATCATTCAATTGTTAGTGCGAACCAGAGTAAATGCATTGAACTTGACAAATATAGGAGGAATTTGTAAATAAAAAGACAAGCCTTAACTTGTTCCAAACAATTCCATAGTTTTACTCTAGCTGGGACTAACAATAAGATTTTGGCCCTTATTTCTAAAGTACAAAGTATTTTCTTACCTACATTTGCATATGTGGTGTGGTCAATTACAGTTAAATACTATGCTAAATTTACTTGAATTCTGCACCAAGGAAAAAGTGAAATATGCACCTAACTCTCATACCTATAATATTGTGATCATGCAGATCTTTGATAAGAATGGTAGAGAAATCAAAAGGAGCACAGTCTGGTTCTTGGTGCTGATTCATTCCTATTTGTCCACAAGATCCTACATCATGGTTTACTGCTACATGCAAATATAGTCCAAGATATGTAACTAGGTAGCATACACACTAGGAAACCATTGAGCAGTTGCATGGGAAACTATGATGACCCAAAAATATCAAGGATGGGAAAAATATGGTTGGATAAGATCACTTTTATACCCCTGAAGCCCTTGGTCAGTGCTTACAGCTTGCCTCATGTTAAATTTTTCTTCAATAAAATTTGGGTTAATTTTTGCCTGAAAGTTTTCCCAGGAGCTTCCCAAATGCATCTAGACAAACACACAAGAAAGTTTCCCTCAACCTCTAAAGTTCCCGAGAAGTCCCCGCCCTTCAAATCCCTCCACCTCCTTCCAAAATGTTGACAGGAAGGCACAAGATTAGGAAACTAAGGTAATTTGGCAGGGAGGGGAATACTGCCTGGAGGGAAGGATTTGGGACTGGAAAACTGGTCCCTATGCAATTGTGCACCCTGAAATATACCATTATGAGCCTCAGTACATATGTAAGTGCTAAACAGTCTCCTTGCCTTTCATTCAGGAACATTATACAATAAAGTCAAATGTCTGTGACTTTAGGCAGGGAACAATGCTATATCATGACAGCATCTGACAAAATATCAAATAATAATTCAAAAAATCTTACTTATCTGAAAACAGTATAATCTGTGTGCACTTTTTTTCCTGAATATGCAATGTTTTCCAAATGCGCAAGTTTTTAATGAGATGAGACTAAAAAGATAGTTTCCACTTTTGTAGATCCTATTTTCATTCTGTATTTGTATTAAAAAGAGCTGTGAAATGTGAATTGAGACAATTTTAAAAAGGAAAAAGGGTTGGGGGAGAAGAAGGAATGTAGCAGCTTAAGTAAACCACTTAAAGGTACTGCTACATTCCTCCTCCCCTTATTTCTTTTCATGCTGGGACAGACCAATACAGCTCTCTCCTTGAAAAATGGGGCATTTTAAGAAAACTATTCCAATAGAAATAACATTTTGAGTGTCGTGCAGCGATTAGAACGCTGGACCAGGAGCTGGGAGACACAAGTGCCCACTAAGCCTTTTAGGCTCACTCAGTGGCTTTTGGTCAGTCACTCTCTCCTAACCTGATCTACCGCCCACGGTTATAGTGAAGATAACATATAGAGGAAAAGAACCATGGATATGGCTTTGAGGTCATCTGGAGAAAGGCTGGGTGTGTAAATGCAACTATTGATTAAACAGACAGACAAATAAATAGATACATTCCTGATTCTTCTGTGAGTCTGCACAGAAATCTTCCAATTCATTGTATTCCCATAATATTTATGAAATGAAGTCTTAATGGAGGACACACCAATGACAAAACAGGCTCAATTTTTCTTTTCTTACACAAATTTTAAATGAAGTTGCTTTTTTATAATGACAAAAAGGTCAATTGTTATGGGGAAAAGGAGCTTCACTTTACCAGTTTTATTGTTACTGGTTATTTTTTCCTCCCTTTCCTCCCTCTCTAAAGTGCTGCTTGCCGAGGATATGCTTGATGCAGAGCAGTTGTCTTTTTCATTCACATCTTCATTCTGCCTCTCTTTTTCACTCAGTATTGCACCTTCTTCTGTCTCTTGCTCTGGTCCTTGCTCCACTTCACTCTCTGGCTCCACCTCTGCAACCTCTACTTCTTGGGGAGTTTCTGTTCCCTGCTCGAACTCTGCCTCATCTTTCTGCTCTGCTTTTTTTTCTGCCTCTGGCTCAGGTTCTGGTTCACATTCAGGTTCACTGGCACTCACTAGTGAAAAGAATAATGGAGAAACATTCACTTAACAACGTTTTGTGCTTTGCACAGACATGTGAATTTCATCAGCCTTCATTTCTCCAGGTGAGCAAAGGGAGAAATGGGTTTCAGCAGTTGTCTGTGATTAAAAATGCGGAACTGATATGAGACTAAAGTCTCCAAGCATATACAAAGGCAATGAGCTGTTCTGGTTGGGAGAGATGGAGGAAAATCATTAACTGTGATCCCAAGGAGTAGAAAGCTGATATTTTAACATATCTTCTCTTCACTGAGCCTGCAGGAGTGATCTTGCACCTGCAGAGACACACAATGGCCACTTCACCAAGTCAGATTTTTTGATACTTCCCCTTTTGCCTAATTTTTGTTCCATTATGACCGATGAAGAGTATCAGAGAACTCAAAAGCTCATGCCACTTATGCATCACTTTTGCAACAAAAACGTTCAGTGTTACTTTTGGAAAAAAGGTATTATCCATCTCTGATGTTTATTTCACTTATGGATGAGACGACAGGTTTGACTTTGTTGGGGGGGGAAGGTGGCATATACATCAAATAAATGAATAAGCAAGCATAGCATAGAAGGTGGCTCTGTTCATGAAATCCGCCATTCCTTGCTTGAATTAGATTTGGCAAAACTGTGACAATTACATTGATATATAAGATTTCAACAATATAGGTATAAAATATCTGACCAATCCATATATTTTACATGTTGAAAGTTGCTAAAACATTGATTCTAAGAAAGTAGCGTTCCATTAGAAAGGGTAAAGATAGGAAAAGAAAAAAGGACAAGGTAAACTTGTCTGCTATTTACCCTGCTAGTGAAAACATTTTTTAAAAAAATGGTAACTGATTGTTTTTCAGTTTAAATATGGTACTTAACACATCAAACATACATGCTGGTTTTAGCATGGCAAATGGCATAGCTCAGAAAGGGCAGCATCATGCACTTAGCTGACAAAACATCTGTTTTCTCATGCCTGATTATTTCAGTACAGCCATATAAAACACCCATTTCATATATGGCACAGATTAAGCTTCCAAATGTGTGGCATCTGGCATAAATTTGTCTCTTAATTTGCTGGCATCTGGCACAAACTATGAATGAGACAACTGATGTCATCCTTCTCACTTTGCCAAATTCAGAGTTCATCTTCAAAATCATTTTCAGCAGATTTCCACAAGCAATAATTTTATTTTGTGCCATGAAGAAACTGGGAGGCATCAATAGGTATCTAGCAAAGGAACCAACAGCACTCAGGAAATAGGCATTATCATGCAAAAGTGACAGAAATGAAAATAAGCATGTTAATGAAGTTCTGAAATCATCTTTTGGATAACTATGACACTTCCAGTTTTATTCTTGATTCCTAGTAGTTCTTTTACAACGTATGTGGTGTAGCAATGTACACTGTACTGATCTGTATACTTAATTGATCTTTTCTGATGAAAATTTGAATGAGAAAATGAGAGAGGAATAAAATCTAACCAAGTATTACTGTATAGAGCAGGGCTTCCCAAATGGTGTGCCACGACACGTTATTGTGTCGCCTGAAGTATGCAGGTGTGTTGCCTACAATCTTGGAAATGTATGTTACTATTTATAAATCATATATTTTTTAAAAATATATGAAAGGTTTTCATGAGATACATTGCACCCCCATACATTTTGTTATTACAATTGATGTATGTGTCTGTATCCCTTATAAGGGGTTAGTTTAATCTCCGGTTTGCTAGCAAAACTGAATTACTGTGTTGCGAAATGAGGCATGTCTAAAAAGTGTGTCACCAACATGAAGAGACTGGAAAGCTCTGGTATAGAGGAAGATGGGAAATCCACTGGAGAAAAGCACTTTTTAAAAAAAGCCCCTTGTGGTTCCACAGTATAACTTCAAGGTGCTAGTAGACCTTTGCAGTACACAAGCCTGCACTGAAACAGATTGAACCTGGACCATCACACTGTTCCAGTGGGACTCCAAGATAAAAGAAAACCTTGTTTTCAAAAACAAGTCTCAACAAAGGGATGGCTAAAGTCTCCCACTAGCTGAGAAAATGTAGGGGTTTGGACTCTATGTGTGCACTACTATAACAGCTGTCCCACCGGTGAATACTCACATACCCAGTCACCATATTGTCAAATATGGTCAGGAAGCATATAAACTCTTTTAAATAAGGCACTTCAATTAAAAAGAAAAAAAAAGACACACACAGGAAAGCCAAGTAGCCCTCTGACAGACTTTCAACACATATCTTGTTTTGAAACATAAGTACCTTGTTTAAAGGGTTTTTGTCACCAGGTCGCTACTTTTCGGTGGCGTAGCAGTGAACCTAAAAGCAAAGTGGTAGCTTTTGTGCCATACTTTGGCGATGTGGTGGTAACAGCAGCAACAGTTGGGAGCATTATAGCTTGTCTTGCCATGTTAATTTGTCAGCTCTTTTAAAAAACAACAACCCTAATGTGTAAATTGCATCACTGGGGCGGGGGAGATTACAACATAAAGCAAGACTACCATGTTACAGCAATAAAAGGTTCAGGGTTCAGCACTAGTTTGATACATAGCTGAAACATCTGGAATTAGCTACTGGAATAGAACATGAAGTTTTTGCCTGATGTTAAATAAACAAATTCACATAAAATAGGTCTATTTTGTGGCTAGTGGTCACAAGAACTGAATGGAACCTTCATGTTCAAAGGAGGTATACTTTTAATGACAGCAGTTCTACTTTGAGCAAATCCAAATTATGAACTCTTCAAATAGGTAGTAAATGTTCACTCCATTTCACACTGACTCTTACTGAACCATGTCAGAGTCAGGATCAGGTCCAAGTTCATTTAAAACATGCTTGGAAAGGAGGTGGGAGAATTGGAAGGAGTGTTAGTGTACGCTTCCTTCATTTGTGTTTTTTAAAAAAAAATCCCTTGAGAACACTCTAAAGAGACAACTTTGTGTGTGTGTTCACAGGAAGCTAAGAAAACGGGTGTGTATATGAGAGTAAGGTAAACTTTGGTTAGTCTATTGTTGGGCTAAACAGCTCCAATCTTCAACTCAAATTTGAGATGCTAATGGGGATGCCAGGGCAAAATTACCTCTCTCTTTTTCATTTTCAGTAGTGGGCAACTGCACATTGCCTTTTTTTTTCAGTGGTGACTCAAAACTGAATGTAGTTTTAATGAGCAGGTAGCCACTATTTTGTTTTATTTCACATGCTCCGTTCAAAGAAATTCTAAGGAAGAACTGGCAGCTGCAGGAAAAAAATGGGAATTAACTTTCTGGGAACAACAACAACAACAGGGCAGTCACTACTGAAATGAATCTGGAAGGATGAGTTTTATTATCCCTCAAATAGCTTTCTCCAGTCTTCCACAATAGCCCCTCATTTAATAGTCCACATGTGAGCGAGACTACAAAACTGGGGGAGAAGGAGAATTTTGAGTGAGGTATGCCAACACTGACAGAAAAGCAATCACCTTCATGGCCTATTTGTAAACTTCCACAGGAAAATGAAAACTGGGCTTCATCAGACTGCGATGAATCCATTCAGCTGGTTCCCATGAAAAGAGCTAACATTTTCCAGTTTCCCCTGCTCTTTGTACACATAGTTTCCATCTGGTTTAAACTGTTTGGAACCATCTCTATTTGGCTCATACTCTTCAAGATACCTGAACTTTAAATTCAGCCTCAATTTTGCTAAAAAAATTGTCACAAATTACTGTTATAAGAAGAAGCTGTATTCCACAAGTCTAGAAATGATCATCATTATTTGTAATCTAGACTGATCAGTTAGAATTTCTAGGAATGTCTAGTCCATATTATTTCCACATTTCTTTACTGAGGACTTGATCATGTGAACACTTCTGAATATACTGTTATAAATATTCACACTGCCATAATTTCACATTAAAATCCTCTGTGTATGTACTCAAAGATAATCCCCATTAATTCCAATGGGACTTACTTTTGAGTAGCCATATATAGTAATGTGCTGTTGATGGATGATCTGCAGCTTTGATTTTGTGTTGGCTCCTTTCCACAGATTCATGGTGGGAAAGCCTCTGTTATGAAGTGAAGTAAGAGGGGGTGGTTTAAATCTTCTTGGACCTGACAAACATACATAAGCAACTACAGCAACAGAAGATGCAGTTTGACCATATTTTCTAATTTAGGTCAGTTTATTTCTTCTCATCACCAAATCATCCTCTGATTGCTAAAGTGAATCACAATTCCATGCTGCTTACAGTTTTCTCCTTTTTTAATGAATAAATTCTGCTATCCTTTGGGACAGGATGATAACACATCTGAGATTCAATTAGTCCTCAAACTATCATTACAAAAGAGGGGAAAAAATCAATCCTGGTATGGAAACTATAGATCATTCAAAAGCCATGGAAAGTATGGCAGGAAGAATTGATGTGCACTAGGTAATCTTGAGTAAGTGCTCTTGGCATCTAGTAATAAGTTGTGTTTATGCATAAAATGACATGACTTGGAAAAAAAAAGTTCCTACTTTCTAGATCTTCTAAAGACTTTCAAAACAAGAAAATAAATGTAACTGCACCTTACCAATAACCAACAGTCAAACAGGGCTAGCACTTTTCTTTTTTTGTCCAAAAAATTTACATACATTCTAGTTAGGATGTTGTTCACACATGAACTAAATGTTTTCGGAGATGACAAAGCCCAACTGCTTTCAGACCTTAACTTTTCCATATTTCTCTGTGCTGACCAATTTAAGTGCCCAACACCACTATTTTCACTTTTCCAAAGTGAACTTAAAAATTCAGACGGCAGGCTTCAGTGTCCTCATCCTTGTTTTGTTGTCTCTTGGAATCAAAACCACCTGAGATTGGCAGGGCTTCAGTTTCAGCACATGATCCTCGCTCCTGTTGTAGCACTTGGGTAACTGAGAAGCCTGGATGCAAATGCAATAGGCAGGCAGTCTTCAGGCAAAGTGTTCACCCTCATGAGTTATCGAAGTTTAAGTGGAGTCTACTTGCAAGTTCCACAGCATTACAAACTTGCTAATTATTGCCAGGTGTTCTTTTGGCAAAAACCAAAACACCTGCTGTCTGCAGAAAGCAACTCCCCACCTCAGGCACTGAGAATGAGCCCATGTACCTGTTATTGATCTATTCTCCATACATAACAAAGTGTTCCATTTTATAATGTAATGTTTGGAATAATTCCTACAGACATATGGTAAAATAATTGTCATAAAAGAGATAGTTGCTTTCCATGCAGAGATTTGAAAAATCCTAATGGTAGGGAAAAATGAGTTTTTAATGCCTGACACTGCTGGGTTTGAGAAACTGCCATACTGAATATTTCTGAATAAAAGTGATTTTGCAGATACCACAGTCTCTGCAGGGAATCTAATACTCAGGAAAAAATAGTAGTGCTGAGAACAAACCATGCAAACTAAAACGAAGTTTGACACCAGTACACCCAAAGTAAGTTTACAATATCCATCCTTCCTTCATATGGAAGTTCTTTTTTAACAGCATGCTTCAAGCAATAACAGCCAACAAAGCCAAGGAACTCCAGTCATAAAGGCTTCAAGCAGCATCAAGCCAAAGCAGATGACAATGAAACTTGCTCTTGAGCATGCACAAACTTCAGAAATATTCATGGATCATAATGCATAAAATAGTTTGAGGAACCGTTCCTCCTTAAGGAAGATGTTAAGAGCCTCAAGTACAGAGATCTCCAATATACACTGCTTGACTTTTTTTGCATCAGCAGATTTCCAAAGCAACGTGATGAGATACTAATGTGCAGAATCCAGCCAAAGCAAGCACTTTTAAGTGCCTCAAATCTCAACAGCTAAGATTTAAGCACGTGCTTAGTTTGGCCTTTAAATCAATGTGATCCCATATGGTGTAGGAGTCTGTGATGGAGTAGGACTTGGGAGATCTAGGTGCTAGTACTTTAGGCCCATCTCTCTTTTTCAGCCTGACCAACCCCACAGGCTGTTGTAAGATAAAATAGGAAAGGGAAAGAGCCATGAATGCTTTGAGCTCATCAGAGTAAAATTAGGATATAAATAAATTAATGGTAACAAAATTGAGCTGCTTCTTCATGCTTTTTATTCCTTCTATAGGTAATCATACTCAGTCTACTACAAACCACTACTAGCTTTCTCATATTTTAAAGATTGCGTGTATATGCCAAAAATACATTTTTCCATTCTTTTTTCCAATTGAGCTGAGAAGACTGATCTTAAAGGCTAATCTTGGCATCTGACAGCTGCATTTCTGTTGTTGTTATGTGTCTTCAAGTTGTTCCTTACTTATGATAACCTTAAGTCAAACCTATCATAGAGTTTTCTTGGTAAGATTTGTCCAGAGGAGGTTTGCTTTTGCTGTCCTCTGAGGCTGAGAGTGTGTGACCTGCCCAGGGTCATCCAGTCAGCTACCATGACTAAGAGGAGATTTCCAGAGGAGTCTCCAGAGCCATAGTCCAATTCTCAAACTGCTAGATCATTTTGGCTCTCTTTATTCAAAGATTCCTGCATTTTTCATGTTCTTCCCTGACTTCTCCAATTGTAAAGCAGGTCCTCATGTGAGAAACCAAATTCCCTAGAGTTTCTAGAGAAGCTTTTCAATCAGCATGCATGGCTGTTGGGGTGTGGGTGGGATGGCAACAAACCCTAAGAAGTTCTCCAAAGTGCACATGAAGTTTTCTGAATCATTCTCTATATGATGTGCTAGCATATGCGCGGCTAGTTTAGTGCAAAATTTATCCTGAATTAATAAATGTTCTAGTGATTTCAGTGGAACCACTTCAAGCGCATGCCTGAGCCTCAGAATGAAACAAATCGAACTTTAAAATATTTTATTTTAGTTGGAGCAGATGAATCTAGTGTATTAAGTTTTTCATCACAGACATACAGAGATCATAATAAGATAAGAACTGTGCTGTATCAGACCAAAGGTCTATCTAGCTTAGCATTCTGGTCTGACAGCAAATTCCTAAGGGAAACTCACAAGCAGTACCCAAGCAAAACATGACACTCATGCCCCTGTTTCCGAGCAACTGGTACTCAGAGTCCTACTGCCTCTCCTATTGGATTCATACCCATTGATAACATTGCTTTCCCTGATGGCAACTGAATGATGGCAACTGTATGTTGTTTTTCTTTCAAAAACTAACATGAAATTAGAAGACAATTTAACCCTTTTAATATATATAATTGCACAATTCATTCATAAGCTATAGAATAGAGAAGAGACTTGTCAACTATACCATGATGTCTTTAACAATACATTTGCTTAAACTACAAGAAATTATTAGGAGCTGCACATTTTCCTTTTAGAGTTCAATGGCACTTACCTTCTGGGGTTTGAGGTGTTTTGAAAACTGTCACAGGAGTCTTTAGTTCCTCCAGAGAATCTGTTGAGGCTGGACTTGCACTCGGTGGAGTAGGAGCAGTTGTGGATGAAGCAGAGCCCAAATTCAAAGACAAGTCACTCCTGCCCCTACATAAACTTCGACTTCTCAGCTCCTTCTCATATTCTTCAGCTGCCAATTTCTCCAAGTATTTGTATCTGAAAGTTAAATTCCAAAGGGATTCCGTAAAGAAGAGAAAGCTGTAGCTGATGCTTGTTTATGGATGAAACACCCGCAGGGAAAGAGCTGACTTCCTGACACATGAGGTACATGGCAAACCTGACTCCCAGGTTAATCTTCTGGGAGAAAGGGGTGTGGGAGATAATACCAGACCAAAAATAATTATATACATACATAAATAAATAACCCAAAGTAGGGTAATGCTTATTTCAAACCAAATGATAATATTAAACAGACTTCAGATACTGAACTTTAAAGAAAACAATTTTCTTCCTCTTGGAAACATTTATAGCCTCTTCTTTTCTCCCTCTTTTCCTCACAAAAATTCCTCCCAGGTCCCCAGTGGATGGAAGACTTGACTCTTATTAAAACAGAAAGGGCCAAAGGCTTTGTGTCTCACACAAAAGCGAATCTTGCAGTAAATAATACCACTTATAAATGTTTGGACTGACTGAATCTCTGAACCTGCTTCTATTTGCTCTATGAGAAGTGCAATGGAATTCACTTTGTTCTCTCCAGTGTCTACAATGGAAACTTTTTTTTTTTAATTCTAAAAGATTTCTCAGCCAGACTCAAGACATCCAATAGCTGGGATATGACGTCATGTATAGTTTATTCATCAAAGTCAGTTGAAAAGAACAAAGATACATCTGTTTTGCATTTTAGGCAGGCAAGACTTGCTGTTTATTAAGACCAGCTACCAATCATATTCTCCATATAGTTCTTCATATGTTCAGACCAAAATAACTTTGAAATATGTTCCTCTTCCAGATGTTTGCTAATTTTGTCTATCATTATTTGCTCACGGTATACATTTATGGGTACAGATGTTCTAGTTCAGTTCTTACTCTGAAAAGAAATGCTCAGAAAGGTGATTCTGAACTTTTTTTTCTTTTTGCATCCCTGACAATATCCCATTGCTGTAAATATTTCACAAGCAATTAAGCAAAACTGTCTTTCTTGGGAAAGTGCAACATCTCCCAAAAATCTGATAACTGAGGCATACTTTTCTCCCAAAATGAAAACTGGGGGCATAATTTGTGCTGGTTTCTAAAAAGTTATCTTTAAAATAGGGAACAGTTAAGAGCTACTTGGCTTAGCAAAGCAAATGCTCCATAGTTCTGTGTCTCATTGTTTAGAAGGAAGCAAGCACTGAAAAGTGACACTTGCAGAAAAGAAACAGGAACTCTCCTTTGGGACAGGGCAATTCTGCTATAACAGAAGTACTTGAAGATCAAACTAAATCCACAGGGGAATGCATATTCCCTACAATTAACCTGGGATTTCCTTAAAATATTTGCTTCAGTCATCAGACTTCCAAATTAAATCTGTGTTTACCTTCCAAAGAACAATCACAAAACAAAGCATATAAATGCAAGAAATGGACACGAGGAAACATATGTGATATGACAAATATATATTTTTTTCACTTTGGGAGAATACTTTTGCAGACACACAAAAAATATCATTATTCTCTCTGAAAGTTTCAATCATATTGAATGCAGAGAAGTAAGTAGTATGAATACAGAGATGTTGCAGAATGAATGCCCTTAGCAGAATTTATTGGAAGGCAAGAACGATGAATCATGCGGGCACACAACATGCAGCCTGCATTGTAGGTTTTGGGCCTACACGAACCTTTAATTATACAAGCAGTTAATTATACAATGTTTGGGAACTGCAACACTACTAGCTATAGGACTCAGTACAGGCAAAACTCTCTGCAACCCATAGAAAGCAAAAGTACTTATTACTTTCTTGCTTATTACTTACAGCAAACATCCACATCTACATATAGTGTGCATGACAATTGCAGACATGAAAATATCTTTGGTTAGAACTATATTGCAAGCAGTTTAATGCGTTTCAGTTCCAAGGATGCACAAACCAATTTTCAAGAGTTGTTTTAGAATTACAAATATGTCACAAAGAAAAATGGATGATGGTGCTTTCTTAGATTCTTGGCGCCACTTATAGTCTGTAGCTCCCATCTGCCCCCAGGCTTTTATATACCAACACATAAATGCTTTCCTTCATCACCATTTTACTACCCTGTTGCCTCATCAGGTTCCTGTCACTTTAACAGTGGAAGAACATTCAGATATTCAGTGTGTATTGCTTTTCCAGAAATGAGAATTCTGCTAAGTTTGAGATTTTACTCAAGAGATCAAAATCAACATCTTTTAAATTTGCAATGTAAACATCACTTCAGAGCAGGAAAAACTGCCAGACCCAGATGTATGCATGCTTAAGGCACATGCCAATTGCACCAAGAATCTACTTAATTAATTAAACAACCTCCAAGATCAGAAAAGCATTTACATTAACCCAATTTATTGCTCTACTTACTGTCCTTTTGAGGGGAAAATATGTAAGGTTCCCTACCAAAGAATATATGCCCTTGCAGACATACGATATTATACTGTGCCTTGTATCATGATATTCACCATATATTTATTGTATTTGCCGGTGTGTGTAAGATGCACCCCATTTATACACTGGCAGATACTACTACTATAAGACACATCTCATTTATACACTGGCAAACTGTCATAAATAAGCTGCAAGCTCTGGAACATCATCTGTATGCAGTGTTGGACTGGATGTGGACAAATAAACTGAAGCTGTATCTTAGCAAGATGGATTCTTTGTGGGTGAGTGGATCCTTGTGGGTGACTACCTTTCTGGATGGGGTTGCATTTCCTATTTTCATATCAAGGTTATGGTTTGGCATGTTCTTGGATCCACTATTGTCACAAGAGGCTAATGTGACTTTAGCGGTTTGGAGTACCAGCTGTGGCTGATACACCAGTTGCAGCCATTCTTCGAAAGGGATCATTTCGCTACAAGTAGTTCAGGCACTAATAATTTCAAGGTTGGACTACTATAATGTACTCTATGTGGCAATGGCAAAGAAACTTCAGCTGGTAGAGTGCTTTAGCTAGGCTTCTCAGTGTGGAAACTTACTGGGAACTACACAACACTCCTCCTGAAAGAACTTCACTGGAAACTTACTGGGGGCACACAACAACTCTACTGCATGCACTGCATTGGCTGTCTGTCTGCTACGGGGTCAGGTTTAAAGTTTCATTATCAGTTTATAAAGACCTAAACAACTTGGGACTTGGTTGCCTAGAAGACTGCTTTCTCCCTTTCAGGCACATCCAGTCTTTAAATTCATCTGGAGAGTCCCTCTGGTAGTGTCATATGATCTTCATGTCCATTCGTCATTTAGAGCAGGGCATTTAGTATATATTATGTGGAATGCTTTTCTATTACAACTTGAATATGCTCCAATCAGTCTATTTTTTGAAACGTTCAAATCATATTTATTTCAAGAAGTCTTCTCTGTTAATTTGTGTACTGTATTTTGTGAATATTTTATGTTTTACTGATGTACACAGCTTTGAAAATTTTGGTCATAAGGTATATATAAATATTTGCCAATCAATAAACATGATGGTGATGATGATGATAGGATAATTTCCCAAAATGTAGGAATTACCACACAAAAAAATATAATAATAATAATAATAATAAAAAATAATCCAGTGCACCTTTCCTCCTAAAAAAATTGCATTTGTTCAGAATTCCCAAACTCTATTTTTTTGCCTACACAGCACGTTCCATTCTCACTGGACAGTTAATTTTTTTTAGATGAGTGCCCCCTAGTGTTATGTTTAGAGGTCTAGAATTATAGGGAATAAGAATATAGGATGATCAGACACTTAATGCAAACTTCATTGTTCTGTAGTACTTCCCTGACCAAGGCTACAAAACAATTGTTCTAAACCTTGCCAGGCACACAACAGAATCCCTGGCCTGGACTAGCTTTACATAGTCCAGGACAGTTTCATAAACCTGCCTGTACCAAGGAGTAGATCTGCTGCAAACATCTAACATTACATTTTAAAAAGTTTTTTTTTTTGTATTTATGCAATCCTAAAGGACCTTATACATGTGAAAAAAGGGTATCTAGTTAAAGGATAGATAGAAAGGGCAAGTTTACTTAAGCCATTTCCACACTAGACTGTTATAGTACTATTATTCCACTTTCAACATCTTATGGAATCCTGGGGCTTATAGTTTAGGGAGGAGCCTCAAAGGCCCCTCCCTAAACTGTAAACCCCAAGATCCCATAAGATGCTGAAAGTGGAATAATAGCACTATAACAGTCTGGGGCGGAAATGGTCTTAATGTGAGTATGATATACCATTTTAAAAATCTGTAAGGACTGGTGGACTATTTTTCCAAAACAATACTATGAGCATTTTAATGTGATTTTTAACACCTTTGTCAGATGAAAAAGACAGTGAAGCTCCCAAAGCTTGTATGATGTATTTTATCTATTTTAGTTGGCCCAATAAAGGTATCAGTGTTTTGTGTATTTTGGATTTTATTGTATTCTGCTGCATGGCTGTCCCTGAATACATTTCCTGGATTTGAAGACACCAAATTTTGCTGCAACTGGGGAAACTTTTGTAAGAGAGACCTAATGGTTTGGGACCTAACTTTTTGAGGTTTCTACCTCTAAAAAAGGTAAAACTCTTTCATCTGGATTACAGTGCCAAGTTTTACCTACACAGCACCTAAATGCTTTTTCAGATGTAACAGCACAGAGACCTCTTGAGAAATTCAATGTTCTCTACTTAAGCAAGGGGCACTTAGCCTCATTCAGAACAGAGTTTCCCTGGATCTCAACAGAAGTTATTTTGCTATTGCTAATGGATTTGAAATTTTATTGCCTGTGTTTTATTATTCTTTGTCATTGGTCTCAACACGGCCAAGAAGGGGAACGGCCTCTGTCTGCACTGATATTCCTCTAGATTATCTTAACTGATAGCGGAAGTAACATCTGAGATAAAATGTAGACTTGTGACCCTAATTTCTTCTTTTGTTTGATTTTTAAATCTTTATCTGATGAAGAAGCCAGTGAAGCTTCGAAAGCTTTGAAAGTATCACTGTTCTGTGGATTTTGGACTTCGTTGTATATAATATTATGTAATCTGCAGGTTAAAACCTGCAAATAGTAACTGGAGGCTGTCTGTATTTCATGTCTGTGAATACCTCTTATAAGCTGTTTTGAAACCCATGTAAGAATCTCAGTGTCTCAAAACTGGTCTTTGCCTTTTCAGCCATACAGCAGCCCTATTCTCCTTCCAGTCTGTCCATAGGGGAAGTCTGATTAAGAGTATATCCACCCACCACTTCTAAAACTAGCAAACTTCCATGCCTGTTATGTAGATTTCACATTAAATCAAGAAATAACTTTACAAACTATCCAATATTATACTGTGCTCTTAGATATTGTTTCAAACAGCATATTTCCCTACTTTTTTAAAAAATCAGCAAGATAGTACCTTTAATAGGAAAATAAAATTAAGGAGTTGTAAATATTAAAGGCACCAAACCCTGTCTGATCTTGGAAGCTATATAGGGTCAACCCTGGTTAGTACATGGACCGGAGACTGCCAATTAATACCATTTGCTATATTTCAAAAGAAGGAACCGGCAAAACCACCTCTGAGTATTTCTTGCCTAATAAAACCTTATGAAATTCATGAAGCTTCCATAAGTCAAGAGCTGACACATACACAGATTCTGTAATAGAATCATAGAGTTGGAAGAGATCACAGGGGCCATCAAGTCCAACCACCTGCCATGCAGAAACTCACATCAAAGCACTCCTGACAGATGGCCATCCAGCCTCTGCTTAAAAAACTCCAAAGGAGACTCCACCACACTCCGAGGCAGCATACTCCACTGCTGAACAGCTCTGTCATGAAGTTTTTCCTGAGGTCCAGGTGGAATCTCTTTTCCTGCAGTTTGAATCAATTGTTCCTTGTCCTAGTCTCCGGAGCAGCGGAAAACAAGCCTGCTCCCTCCTCGACATGACATCCCTTCAAATATTTAAACATGGCTATCATGTCCTCTCTTACTCTTCTCTTCTGCAGACTAAACATCCCCAGCTCCCTAAGATGCTCTTCATAGGACATGGCTTCCAGACCTTTCACCATTTTGGTCGCTCTCTTCTGGACATGTTCCAGCTTGTCCATATCCTTCTTCAAATGAAGTGCCCAGAACTGGACACAGTATTCTGGATGAGGTCTACCCAAAGCAGAATAGAGTGGTACCATTACCTCCCTTGATCTAGACACCATACTTCTATTGATGTAATCAAGAATTGAGTTGGCTTTCTTGGCTGCCGCATCACACTGCTGACTCATGTTCAGCTTGGGGTTCACCAAGACCCCTAGATTGCTTTCACGCGTAGTGTTATCCAACCACGTGTCCTTCATTCTGTATTTGTGCATTCCATTTTTTCTGCCTGAGTGTGGACCTTACATTTCTGTTGAAACTCATTTTGTTACCTTTGGCTCAGCTCTCTAATCTGTCAAGGTTCTTTTGAATTTTAATCCTACCCTCTGGAGTGTTAGCAACCCCTGCCAGTTTGGTATCATCTGTAAATTTGATCAGAATGCTCTCTATTCCTTCATTCAAGTAGGTAAAATAGGCAGTAGGTAAAGTAGGCAGTAGGTAAAGGCCGAAATTAAATAGGCTAAACTTCTTTGGGCCACAAACAGGTTTTTAGTGCCTCACTTTCCAAGTAAAGCTATAATAATGGTATAATAATGTTTTTTATTTGCAAAACAGTTATATAATTATACTATGATTATTATAGTATAATTAATAATTAAACTATTTTGCAAATAAAATAAACCATATTATAAAAATATGTTTTTATAATATGCTTCCATGCCTTCTCATCAGTGTTGGGGCAGGTGAGGAAATGCTGGAAGGCATCACACTGGGCCAACACTGGATGGCTACACATATGGCCCGTCCACCAGGCTAGGCCTTTGTGGCACTTGGAAATAAAATCCTCCTCAAAGCACCCAATGGCCTGCTTCTCTGGCAAATGGGGCACCAAGAAGACAGGAAACCGGCCCATAGAGCCAGTCAAAGTGCTGGTAGCATCAGTGCATCTGCTGCTCTGTGTGGCTGGGCACCAGCTTGTAGGCAGTGTAGCTCTTCATGCCTTTGAATTTGATCTGCTTGGTGGAAAAGGTATGGGTTCTCCTGCTACTCGAGCCCAAAGGTGCCCAGCACTATGCACAACTTGTCTCCATCCTTCACAAAACCTGACCCTTTGCCCAACACAAAGGCCTTGCCACCTGATTTCACAGAAGTGGAGACGTGGTTCAAGAAGAGGCCGCAGTCGCCTTGGCTCTTGATGCCCGCAAACCAGCCCTCCATCTCCTGCTCGCTGCAGAGGCTCAGTACCTCATGTTCCCACAAGGAGGTCTCGCCCAGCTTCTCCGACTTGAAGTCGTACAGCATGCAAACTTGCAGCAGCGCCATGGCCTGGCTGCCACTGCCGCCCAAGCAAGGGATGGAGACAAGGACGGGCCACCCTGCAGCGCTGCCAACCAAAGGCAACTCGCCCTTGTCCTCCCTTTCCCACTGTTTCTCCTACCATCCACTCTGGTGTCGTGCTCTTTGGCGAACAAATGGGTCATCTCCCCCTCCCTTCCCCTGCGGCACCTCCTCCTTTGCTTCCCGCTCTCCAGACCTTTTTATTCTCCTCACAAGCCATTCCATTCTGTCTTTCAGCATTGGGAGAGGAATAGTGTGTGTGTATGTATGTGTTTGGCATGGTTGTGGTTGTGAGGAGACAGCTTCCTTTCTCCCTTCAGCCCTTCCTACCCCTCAGTGACTAAAGAAGCCAGCCAACCCAGCAGGAGTCCCCTCTTCTCCCTCTCTGCATTGCCTGGGTGGAGGGAAACATTTGTGTGAGTGCGTTTGCATGTGTGAGTGGATGGGGTAGGGCCACACCCAAGGACTGTCTCATCATGTCACCAGTTTCGCTAATCCAGAGCTGAGAGGAAGGGCCGGGGAGCTGAGCACAGAGGGGCTGCCCATATTGATGGGACTCCATAGGCAAACAGGAGTGGAAGAGGTGGAGATGGGGGCCACACAAAATCCTTTGGCGGGCTGCACCAAAGTAACTCCTTCCAATTTCGGCTAGTGAAGTCTCCATATACATTTTCTGGGGGCAGAGAAGACTATTAATGCTCACTGAGCAGCAGCAACAAAACACACAAAGGCCTAAATCAAATTGCTAGTCCCAACTACAGTACACCCCCATTGACTCTATGTAGAATTCACAGAATCAACAAGAACTTTCTGAGTTAAAACTTATGTAAATGTAAACTGATTCAATGAGCCTACTCTAATTGAAGTTAACAACTGGATTTCCATACCTCATGAATCCCCTGCAAGCATCTTGTGATCTAGATCCTGGTCCAGTTTCAGAACCTACATCCAACTATTTGTTACACTCCAAACTTTTAGTAAGTAAGATTTCCCTGTATTATTGGGCGTGCTTGTTAGAGTGAAAAGACAATCTTCTGTGTGCATTTCTGAATTAAGCCATTTTTGCAACTCAAGTTAGAAGCATGTTTATAAATCAGGCACCCCTTAATACAAGCAGCCAAAAGCAGTGGTAAGTACAAACCTCTCTTCTCTTGCTTGTCTTAGCTCTTCTCTCTTGTCTAGATAATTACGACTATAAAACAGAGGTGCATAATGTTACAGGGGAAAAGAAAAACCACTAAAAAAGAACAAACTACTAGCAACCCTCCACCCCCAGAATAATTAAAACACACTGGTTAAAATTAAAGGATGCTTCTTAATATATAGCATGTATGACAATGTGTGAATTTTAAAATGTCATATCTTGCCAACTCTCACTTGTTAGTACTAGGCTGAGGACTGATCTGTTTTTCATACAAGAGCATGGTGCGGTCTACCCAAAGCTAAGCACTGTTAAGTTTTCTTGGGCTAAATGGGAGATGAACTGAGATGACATAAGACAATGTATTTAGTAGAAATTATTTGTTATAGAAACTAAAGTCCCCCATCATCATTCCAAGTGAAATTGTTGCTACCTCCATGGTAGCTTCCATTTGATCCACACATAGGATTGCCAAAATCCGGGGTATCTATAGGAGCTGGGGAGCAATGGAGGACAAAACATGAAGTATTTAGGTTTAATGTAAAGTGTGCTTAATTGTTACACTAAATTGTTTTGTGATAGGGTTGGAACTCAGGAACAAAGGATGTGTTTTGTTTGTAAAAGAACGCTACTCCAATACCTAGAATTTTAAATTAAAGGAAAATTAGCCTGAAAATCTTCTGCCTAAGATATAGTAGAGTTTACCACTGCCTGAGATACCACAGTTTGCCACTGAAGACAGTATTTACACACACAGGATAATGATCTGGCTCAGTATAAGGTACCTTACACATTAGTACACTTTGTGCATGGTGTGAAAGAACAGATTACCTGCACAGTTCCAATCAAATCCTGGATTCACTGGTGATGATTAACAAATGTCCTGGGGGTGAATTAGCTGTGACTCTGGGCATTTTTTAAAAATATCATGCACTTCGGACTTGACAATCATTGTCTGATGTTTTAAATAAGCATTCATGGAGAGGCAGACTTAGCAATGACACTGGGGGGTGGAATTGCATTTAATAATAATAATAATAATAATAATAATGATAATGATAATAATAATAATAATAATAATAATAATAATAATAATAATAATAATAATAATAAAATTTATTTCTATCCCGCCTCTCCCAGTGGATCGAGGCGGCATTACAAAATATACAAATACATTAAAACATTAAAATGCACCCCATCCTCCCCACCCACCAACCCGTCTATCCCCCTAAAACACCTTAGTTATTAAAACAAATTAAAAACAAAATTAACACAAAAAGACAAATGATGAGAGGCGGTGGAACACTAATCTGGGAAGGCCTGTCGGAAGAGAACCGTCTTGACTGCTTTTTTAAAGCAGTCAAGACTGGTAATGTGCCGGGTCTCCTCCGGCAGGCCATTCCATAACTTAGGAGCGACAGAAGAAAAGGTCCTCTGGGTAACCGCAGCCAACCCAGTTCTGATTGGCTGCAGTAAATTCCTCCCAGAGGACCTTAGTGTGCGGGGCGGATTATATGGGAGAAGGCGATCCCGCAGGTAGGCTGGCCCCAAGCCATGAAGGGTTTTAAAGGTAAAAACCAACACCTTGTACTGTGCCCGGAAACTAATAGGCAGCCAGTGTAAAGACTTCAAAATAGGTGTTATATGGTCAGTTTTAGATCTTCCGGTGACCAACCTGGCTGCCATATTCTGAATTAATTGAAGTTTCCGGACTAAGCACATGGGTAAGATCTTGACAGAAAATGTATTGATGTTTTCCAGCAAATCATATGAATCATTACATGGGGAGGGATGTGGTCACACAAATCCACTCTGTAGCACCTTCAAAATGCCTAGTCATATATGACAGGGTCAACTGATATTTAGGCTCTGTCACCTGAGACTATTATTGCTTCCATGTTATCAACTCTACATAGAAAATTGGGTTTACAACATTACTTCCATTTAATCCACATAAACACAGAGAATGCAGTCAAACTTAACATTCTTTTCTTTACTTACAAATAAAAAGTATGCAAGTCCCTACTTTGTCCACATGTAATGATAATGAGCCTTTAAATCCTACCTCTCTCCTTGATTTCCATTCTATATGTATCTCCCTGATAGGACTAAAAAAAAGTTTATCTCCCTTTAGGGGTGTGTCTATGTGTATGTGGTGAGGGTTAAACTGAGAGGAAGGAGAGATGAGGAAGGTTTAAGACTAGCTACACAAATGTGGTTTTCCTGATCAGGAACTTATCACCTGTGTGCTTAAACAAAAGGAGAAAAGAAAGAATAGCACACTATGAATTTGATGTAAAGTAAGGCAAGAGATAAAATGTTTGTTTATTCCAAACAATTTATAAAACAAAACAAACCTTAACTTTAGTACAGAAGCCCTTAGAACTGGCACTGATGACTGAGATCTATTAAATCTAATGGTGGAGCATAAATTATGCTGTCAACTGGGGACAGAGGTTGGTTTGTCTTCTTCACTTGCTCCGTGAGTATAACAGCCAAGGCCACTTAATTATACTTTTTGTATCTGTTTTAATGCCAAGGATATATTTTTGATATGCACCACACTTGTTAAAACTGCAGCAGCTACTGGCTCAATGCAAATAAAATCTGATTTAATTTGAAAGCGGGGGTGGTGGTTTGTGTGCAGGTTTGCTCCTCCTTACGCTGAAAGGTTGTGGCAGTCTGCCCAATACGTTCCAGACGCTCTTCAGCAGCTGGAAAAGAACGATCAGCTTTAACCCATGGTATAAGGTCCATCCTTAAAAAGAAGAAAGCTAAAAGATGCACTCGTGCCAGTGCTCAGTGGTTTGGGGGATAGACCTATATCTGGGAACCTCCGAGCTGCTGTCGCCCACCTAGGACAAGGAGAATGTGCAAGAAAGTACTGGGTATCCCTTTCCAGCATGTCTCTAAAAGTACGTATCTTAGCATAACTGGGAATTAGTCCAGGATATGTCACAAAGGGAACTGCAGCAAAGTATGCAGGTATGCTGATGGTCATTAGAGAAATGGAGTTCCACAGCTGAATATCCATCACAGACTAAAGAGAACAAACTACTGATTGGTTTCCTTGAAGTGAGAGGTGACCTAAGGGTAGGAATCAATGAGTAATAACTTACAAAGGTCAAGTATGAATAAAACACTTAAGCCCACTTGGCTGTCTATTAGTTTATTGCCTCCTTGCTGTCCATAAGTGTTCCTGCATTTTTCGATACAGAAAATGTGGGGGTCATAATGTAAAACAGTTGGAGGGGACCAAATTGTCTATTCATGATTTGCAGGATTTCTTATAAAGCATTTGCAGGAAGCCCTCCGCATTTGTTAGGGATGCAGAACCCACACAAAAGCAGAAAAATCATAAATACAAAAAAAAAAAAAGTGTGAATGTATCTATGGGAGGAGATCCGAGGCATGGGAGGAGAGAACAGGCCCTCAGGGTCCAGGGAAAGAAGGAAGAGAGGTGGGTCAGCATTATGGCCCTATGTTTCCTCTCTCTCGCCCATCTTTCAGTGGAAGGAGGGGCAAACCTTCCTGATGTGGGGGCATCAGGAGAGGGTTTGTGGTGATGAGAAATTAGGTTGTGAGCCATCCTTAGCTGGTCAACTAGCAGCTGGTGGAGAAGGAAGAGGACTGGAGCCAGGTTTTTAAAGAACAGTCAAAGTTCATTGATCAAAGCCAATGAAAGGGACGCGGCCTCTGGAAAAGAGAAACTCACAAATAATCAAATCTGTAAAGTCAAACCTGCAAATGTGGACAGTTGACCATACATGTATGTGATCAGGTAGAGATCTTCCAATAGTCAACATGGTACAAAAGCACCTAAGAGCACTGAAAGTGGATTGAAAACTGCAAGAAAGGGCATTTCATTGCAGTCACAGACTGCAATGATTTCAGTGTATCAAACCTATAAAGAGATACCATTTTACCAAAAGTTTATTTTGTACATTGTACAATAGAATAGGAACCAGGAAATACCTGAAGATTATCAGAGGCTATTCTTTCAAATTTTCTTTGAAGTGCAAATGCAGGCAAATGTGGAGATGCAGTCCTCTAGGTCAGAGACAAGGAACCCTAAACAAAGTGGGGGCTACACCTCACCTCTCCGGGCTAGATGACATGGGGAGGATGGACACCCACCCTGATATCATTGAGTCGCTACTGAAATACCTCCTGGAGCACTGCAAAAGAGCTTCTTGACTGAGCATCAATTTCACTCCCAGCATGACCACACAGTTTAGCCAGCACCACAAAACAACTGTGTCATGGTCTCAAGGCAATGGATCAGTAATTCTTTTGCATACTTTCTATAACAGAGGGATGGGCTTTGGGATGGCCCCACAGGGAAAATTTGTCCTGCACCTTGGACATTCCTATCCCTGGAATAGATAGTTAGAAGGTCATGCATACTGAATTCCACTCATTTGGAAATGTTTTGGTTCTATTGTATAAAGATAATAAACCATGAAATAATATTCCTCTTACTTGAATTTGTTTCTCTCTTCACGCTCTATCCTTTGCAGCCTCTCTTCTCTCTCTTGTCGCCGCCTTTCTCTTTCTGCTGCCAAGGACTCTTGGTGCTGTCGATAGGATGATGTAAGGAGACCACCCAAGGATGGCCTAAGGAGCAAACAGAAGTTGTATCACTCAACAATATTCAATAAAATAGTTGTCCTCCTATTTCCCCTACTTTAATATCATTTATTAATTTATTAATATCATTTATTAATCATTGCACACTGTACCCCATACTCTCACCAGCCAATCCACTACTCAACAGGGATTTGTCCTTTTCTATTTGTGATTTTTAGCCATCAGTTTTTGTAGAAAGGTAAATCAGTCTTTCCATGTCATATGCACATATTTTAAGTAGCAATATAATAGTATCCATGGATCTAATGACAAAGCATCACCAGTCATTTCACTAACTCAAGCAATTATTAATTTTCTAGATCTTTTCCCCACAAGATGTGAAAAATGTCCACCCTGATACATCTTCAACAAGCATTATGAATTCTCTTGTATGCATAGAAGAGCCTGAATACAACTAGCACCAATGTATTTGATCGAAATTAGCATCCGATTTGGCAGCCCTGAAAGGGGTTTAATGTGAAATATTTGCACCTGTCACCAGATGACATTTAAAAGCAACAATTACATTATCTCATGTTTACGAAAAAAGGTCAGTTTCTTATATGAGAGCAACATTACAATGGCAATTATACAGCTTATGAAAACTATCCATTGTTTATATATATATACACCTTAAAAAAAACAAAAGCCCCTACTCCAAGCTTAATATAGAATAACTGCAGCACTAGGAAGCATAGTTAAGAGATCTGTTTTGTAAGGTTCCAAAGACTGATCAGCTAAGGCCAAGTATCCTTAATGTGGTACTTAAAGTCATTATGCTCCACAGATTTCCTGGATAACTGCTAAGCTCTCTGTCTTGCCCATTTTTTTTCAATTTTAAAAAGTAATGTTTTAAAGGAAATTTTACAGCCATTTCTAAACATCATCATCATCATCATCATCATCATCAATGTTCACATTTGCCTGAGCCCTACTATCTTCTTCTTTTCCATTGCTGTCTTCTTTTGAGCTTTTGTCCAAAGTCTTGCCATCCTCTCTCTCTCCCCCTTTCTGGGAATTGCCTCGTAAAAATCCTTGCCATAACGTTTTTACATTTGAAATCATATTAAGGTTAAATCTTCTCCATCTAAACCTCAAAACAGTGCCTTCTAAGTTCCAAATCTAAAGGGTATCCCTGGTTGAGTCAGCTTGCTAGTTGAGTATGCTTGTTGTTTTCTCAAAATTTGGGCAGGAATATCTATAAAATTACAACATCTTCCCCATCAATCTGCAGCTTGCTCAAATAATGTTGTTGAAGTACTTGATCTCTTATTTGCCTTCACAAGAAGTACACAACCACATCTTTTGGCAGGCTTCTTTGTCTAGCAACCAAAGAATCCAGATGATAACACTTCTAGCTAGTTTGGTAAGAAAAACTTTTATATTTCCAGCCAGAGCATCCCAAACTTTTGTGTAAATATTCTTGCTTTGCATTTAGATATGCTTCTAATTCTAAGGCATATTTCCTTTTCGATCCAGCAGGATCACTGCACCTGCATTTCTTTGCTGATTCTTTAATAACACCCTGTCACCACTTCCAGTTTTTATGTACTGTCTTCCAGTGCACCCATCTTCTCATTTGTCAGCTTCATCTCCTAATTTAATCGAAATAAGTTCTTACATCTTGAAGCTCAGCTATAAATTCTGATTAAATTATTTTCTCATACTATCCATATCCTCTCTTATTCTTTTAATTAATCCAGAATAATTTGATTTGAATCTCCTTTTCTAGGCTGATCAACTGAGGTTCTTCTTTGTGAATTTGCCATCTGTGCCTATGCTTTACCTGTTTTCTAGACATAACCATTCTGACAGCTGTCAAAATTCAATAGTAAATTTCTAGGTGTAATTTTCTCTTCTACCACTTTGTGTCAGTGCACCACACCATTCAGTTCTCTCCATCCAGATCTTCCTACTCAGTCAAATCACAAGATTAAACTCAGGTCATGCTGAATTCACCTTCCTGTCGCTTCCTGTTAGAATAATGGTGGTGGCCTTGAAACTTAGATCCAATAAGATAAACAATCCACTTCTTTCTCACATTGTTTTCCCCACAATGATTTAACTTCTTAGCAAGTTATGGGGTTAGTAAATTCCAGTAAATTTAGTCTCTAGTTTCCTAGCACATTCCCATATTATTAACACTTATATATTAAAGTCAGTTCATCTACTCTGGGTTTCAGTCAAATTTACTTTAAAAAATGTGGAGAAGAGATATATCACCCTCGTGATGGTGCAGCAGCAGTACCAGAACCAAATAATTTGCCCCCTTCAGCTGGTGGGCTTCCTTAATTTTCAAATTATAACTTCATGAGGTTAAGAAGGTAAGATGGATAATGCTAAGTATGTAGAACTGCCAAGTGTGACATAGTAGGGCATGATGGAATCCCAGTTCTCTCCAGTCTGTTGCATTTCCAGAGGCTCTTCATATGAGATTCCTAGGTGCCTGGGTTGGGAATTTGGATCATGGGGTGATCCTCCAAGTCTCCCATTCCTGAGAGACAATTCCGGCCAATTTCAAAATCCCAAACCTCCAACCATGTCTAGCACCTTGTTCCTCAGCAGAGCTCTCTAAAGAATAGTGCCACATGACATCATTTCCAACTTGGAAGCCCTCTTCAATTTTTTCCATGTAAGTTAATGATTCCAATATGCAAGTACTCCTTCAGGGATACACACTACCCATTACGACGTCAAGTATTTCACTAGAAGTTATAATACTGGAACATTGCTACATTTGCTACCCTTTTGATATTAGCTTCTTCTCTGTGCAATACTTCAAGTAAAAGAAATTGTTGTTAGTAATTGTGACAGTTCAGACCATAACTGTCTGAGGCAAAACGATGCAAAATAATTAAGGATATAATTCTGTATTCATATATTCATTTGACATATATTTAGACTTCCTCCCAGAGCAAGGATCCAAAATGGTCCACAATATGATTAAAAAATGAGCACAAATAAAAATAACAGTAAGTTATATTATTAAAACAAACTCAAATAAGTCACAATAAAACTCCAATTGAATTAACAAGAAACAACAAGAACAACAAAAGTAACAGTACCCTCCCTACTTTTTGTAGCCAGTCAATTGCTGAAAGCTGATCAGAAGAGGAAGTTCTTTATCTATGAGTAGAAAGATACAGGGAAGCTGCCAACTGAGTGAAGGGAGTTCCAGGGTCTTGGAGCAGCCACTGAGAAGGTCCTATCTTGACCCATCACCAAGAGAAGCTCTTCTCCCTACCAGATCTCAAAGCTAGATACCAAATGTATTTCTGAAAGTGGTGGGACCAAGAAAAAGAATTTCTCTCCACCAGATCTTAAAGCTGGACATATTCATAAAGGAGAATATGATATTTACAAAAGCTCAGACACTAAGTCCTCCTATGGTCTCTGTGAGTAGAGAAGAAGATCCTTGGACTCAGGAAGATCTTCTTGTTTGGTGAGAAGAAACCTCAACCACCATCAGTGTTCTGACAGTAGTGGCAGTTGAAAGGAGTGTGTATCCCTTGCTAGTCCAAGGCCTACCAGTGAATTATTTTAAAAGTAGGGGTACATACCAATCTTCACATTTGTATGTTCATAGGCATGCAGAAGCACATTTAAAATGGGCAAACATGCCAATTCTGTTTCATGAAATCTGTGGCTGCCATTTTCCAAGATGGTTGGCACACAAGTTAACTGATAATTCACAAACGACTGCATGTGGAAAGTTCACTTGTTTTGGGGGTATTTTTTTAAAAAAAAATCAAGATGAGTAGAACTTTTAGTATCTTTTAGGCTTTTGTTTCTTGCTTTGCTGTATTCACTTTGTTTTGCTACATGTTAAACATTTTCTAGCTAAAAAAGATAACTTAATTAAATGAATTTTTAACTGTACTTATTGATTTAAGTTGGAATTGAACCATCAAGTGTAACTATTTAAATCTGGAATTGTTACTTAAGTAACATCAATTAGAGAATGGAGAAACATATATATGTTAGCACCATGCATAAATATATGCCCATACATATAAGCAGATGAGATTAGGAGAAATGCAACAAAATTGAAATAGAGAAATGCTCACACTCCTAGAAGCTACCCTCTCATCATGCCATTACCTTTCCATGGTGGTAGGATCGTGTGCTTCTGTGAGGCAAGAGGCTATGCAGACTGTGCTGCTGGTAGGGTCTCCATACCAGACAGGCTTTTATAGAGGAGCCACACTACATGTGCCAAACAGCTACTGGGCAGCAGCAGTGATGTCTGTGTGGGTGTTACTGCTAGAGGATCTCTCATAGACAATAGCAGTGACACACTACCTAACACTTGTTAGTACTATGCAGAAGAAAGCATGGTAAGCCCCTTTTGAATATCTTTTACCACAAAAATTCTAGGATGAGGCAATCCCAAATGAAGCAAGAGATAGAAGCAGAAGATGGGACTCTCGAGCTGAAAGGCACTCAATAAGTTTCTGCTTTAGAGCAGAGGACAACTACAAGTAATGTTATCACAAATTATGCAACTGGATTCAAGCCAAAAGGACATTCAGCTGCTGATGTGCTCAGGGTGAAAGGAAAGTCTGAAGCTGCACAATACATATTATGAAAAACAAGAATCAGGCAATAGTTTGTTCATCACAAATATATTCTTCAGGCAACCAAAGAGGCATGACCTGATGTCCAATACAGAAATCAAATAGATTACACGACTGGTAACAGAAGATGGAGAAGTTCCATTTTCTTGGCAAAACCAAGACTGGGACCATATTGTAGCATAGACCATGAACTGCTGACATCAAAAATTAGAGTAAAGCTAAAGAGGAACACTAAACCAACCATCACTGTCAAATACTGCCTGAAGTATGTCCCCAAAGAAGTCAAAAATAATGTAAAAATAGATATGTATTATTAAGCCTAATTGACTGGAAGCAAGAACAACTCTAGACTGAAGCCTGGGAGATTGTCAGGGATGAGTGCAAAAAGACACTATCACGTCAAAAAGAAAGAGAAGCCGCAGTGGATGACAGATGAAATTCTTCAAGCGGTTACAGACAGCTGAGATGCAAAACTAAAAGGTGACAGAATCCTGAATGCAACTGTTGAGCCACTTGTTTGCTGGAACAAAGAGAATTTCGATAATAGTCAACACAGACAAAAAGATGACAAGGAAAAATAAAGGAGGAACAAGAGACTTCTTCCACAAGATCTGAGAAATCAAAGGGAAATTTAAACCAAGAATGGGGATGTTATACAACCAGCAAGGCAACATATTATATGACCAAGAAGAAATAAAAAAATGATTAAAACAATACAATTTAGAAATAAATAAAAGATGAAAAGATAACAGATTCATAGGAAAAACTGTTTGAAGATGAATCTACAATTTTAGAAAGTGAAATGGAAGCTGCACACAGAGCACTTGGGAGAAATAAATCACAAGAAACAGATGGCATACCAATAGACTGCTTCAAGCTACAGAGACAGAATCTACTCTAACTAAAATCTGTCAGTAAATATGGAAAGCAAAACAACCGGCCACAAATTTGAAATGCTCAATATACATTCCACTCCCCAAAAAAGAGGACACTAGGATTTGCAATGACCACAGGACCATTGCGTTAATTTCCCATGCAAACAAAGTGATTGTTAAAATTCTGTAACACAGATTTTAACCATATATGGAGAAATGACACATGTCTAAGCTGGGTTCAGGAAAGGAAGAAACACTAGGAATCACATTGCAAATGTATGTTGGATAATGGAGGGCACCAAAAGAATTTCAAAGAAAAATCAGCCTGTGCTTCATAGATTACAGCAAAAACTTTGATTGAGTAGATCATGAGAAACTATGGATTGCTCTTACAGAAATGGGTATTGTACAAGATTTATTGTCCTGTACTCAGGACAAGAGGCTACCAACAGGACAGAATATGGAGAAACAGAATGGTTTCCAGTTGGCAAGAGAGACAGGCAAGGCTGCATTTTATCACCCTATCTGTGTAACTTGTATGCTGAACATATCACACATAAGACGGATTAGAACTGGAGAAAGGAGGCATGAAAATTGGAGGAAGGAATATGTAGAGTCATCTACATAAGATATGTAGATGACTCCATACTACTAGCAGAAAATAACAAAGACTTGGAAGAATTACTGGAGAAAGTCGAGGCAGAAAGTGTAAAGGCAGGTTTACAGTTGAACATTAACAAAAATAATGGACAAAGATGGTTTATGCAAGTTTAAAGCAGATGATGATGTGATTGAAATCGTTCAAGATTTTCCATACCTTGGCTTAGTCATTAATCAGAACAGAGACTGAAGTCAAGAAATTAAAAGAAGGCTAGGACTGGGAAGAACAGATATGAAGGAATTGGACAAGATCCTGAAGTGTCAAGATTCATCATTGAATACTAAAGTTAGGATTGTCCATGGCACTGTATTTTCAATTCTATATATGGTTATGAAAGCTGGAGAGTGACAAAAAGCTGGCAGGAAGAAAATGCACCCATTTGAACTGTGATGCTGAAGGAGAGAGTTCCATGGATACTGTAGACTGCTAAAAAGACCCATAAATGGGTTCTAGAACAAATGAAGCCTGAACAATCCCAGGGAAAGCAAGAAGGCAAGCAAGGCGCCAAGATGACTAATCTAAGGGTATTGTACTTTAGCCATATCACAAGAAGACATGACTCACTAGAAATTACAATAATGTTTGGAAAGGTAAAACATAGCAGGAAAAGAAGACCACATTAAGGATGGATAGACTCAATCAAGGAAGCCACAGTCTGCAAGATCTCAGCAGAGTTGTTGATGATAGCGTGACTTGGCAGTCTCTCATTCATAATGTTGCCATAAGGTAAAGCTGACTTGACAGCAGTTACCAGCGACAAGAAACTACCTTGTAAATTTTGCCCACTTCCACCATGAAATAATTTTGTGGAACTCTCTTGTTGGTTACCCTAAAATGAATTAACAAACAAACAAGCTTTGAAGCTGTCTAGTACACACAGTCCTTGCAATTGTTTGCCTGGAATGTCATGGGTTTTAAAATTTCATTCAGTTTCTGACAAACAGAATGTACTTGAAACAGACTTTTCGATTTGCAGAGATGCTCAGTTGGAGGCAAAGACCTTCAGAGCACAGCCCAAGTTTTAATTTATTTTAACTGAATCAGACTGAAATTTTGCACAAATTCAGATATATAAGTACATCATAGGTGCCAGGTTTCAAGTTATTAGCTCAAGAGGTGTCATTTTAGAGGCAATAGAATTTTTACCTGAATTTGAATTTTTTAAATACTTTGGCTAAAGGGAATCTTCCACGTTTCTTTAATTAGCTGTTACACCAATAAAATTAAAAAAAAAAAGAGGAAAATATATGTTTATCCTGGCAATAGAACTGGCCCTAATGGGGAGGTATCCCTTTTCTTTTAACTCATTAATAATTAAATCAACAAATATGGAAATGTAATGTGGAAATAACACTCCACAATCAATAATACAGAATATACTGAGGTTAGCACTTGTCTAGTAATATCTCTTTACACTAACAGTCATAAAAACTAATGGGGGCAACAGAGTAATGCACCCATCTTTCTATAGCAGAAGTTAGAGAGACATGTTGCTGAAATTCCAACAAGTCCCTCTGCTAATTAATATGCACATTAAAAAATCGCCTCAAAGGTAGGCAAAGGCAACCCTCCTCTGAACAAATCATGCCAAGAAAACCCTGTGATAGGGTTGCCACAAGTGGAAACTACTTAAGGCACACAGCAACAACAGCTCCTGCATTATAGGAGAGAGTTGGATTGGTAGCTTATGCTGGAGGCTTAAGAACAGCTGGCAGTTCCCAAGTGCAAGTCCATTCCCAACCACCAAAGTGTGTTTGGGAACTTCTGGCTGTCTCTGTACATTTGGGAGCACAGAAGCATTTTCTGCCATTGTCTGAGTGGTGATGATTCCTTCTTCTCCTCCCCATGTGCACAAAGATAGTTGACCATCCTGACCATCTTCATTGTCCTTTTCTGAATCCATCCCACCTGGTTCATATCCTTATCCAAATATGCTACCCAGAAATGGACTTGAGAATTAATATTGGATTTGTAGTTGAGCACAAGCTGAATTTACATCAGGGGTGCAGTGCAGTTGCCAGAAAGTCAAATGTGGTTTTAGCTTGCACTAATAGTACCACAGTTTTCAAATTATGTGAAGTAACAATTTTGCTTTATTGAAGAAAGACCAATGACATGTGCAACCCTAATAAGCCTTTCTGCATATACTCCTGCAGAGTTCAGTATCTTCTGTCCTATAACTGCACATTTGATATTCTATGCTTTAATGTGAAGACTTTTCATTTATCTCTGTTGAATTTCATTTTCATTTTGGGCTTTTCCAGAAAAGAAAAGATTACTGGAAATATGGAGACTTTCCAGATCTTTTTGTTTTGATTTATCTGCATATTCATTGTTTTAGTTTCTTGAAATATGCTAGGTTTCTCTCACTTCCCCTTGCTTTGTGTTCTTCTTCCTCTCCCTCCCACTGATCACGTCACATCTAGATTCAGGCAATGTTTCAGAAGTTGATTTTCACCAATTTCCACTGAGACTTTTTAAATTATTATGCAAGAGTTATAGTGAAAGTGTTAAAAGTATAAAGCAATATTACAGTAGTTAAGCATAAAGATCAGTTTCTTTTATTGATAGTATTCCTATTTCCCTCACTTGCTCTCTGTTGAATCTGGGTCCTGAAAACACTTGCTATGTTTCTTGGCAGCAGCCATCATAACTAGTTCCACATAACACAGACAGAGCTGGGAATTATATTTCATTTTGGGAAATACTGGCTTAATTTAAAATGACTTCAGGCATGGGAATAAAAAGTCCTTGTAATTGCTGGTAGTTCCCTCGGAATACTTCAGGATAGAGAAAATGTCATGTAGATCTCCAAATAAATAAATGAATGATAAAATAAAATTTAAAAATCCAGAAGGACAGGAACAAAACCAGGTTACTGTCTGGTTTTTCCAAACCATCTAGACAGGCCCTTTGCTTGTTTAACCCAGTTTTCTGTTCTGTCAAAATGATTTTGAATTTTATTAATGTTAATGTGGGTTTTTTTTTGTTTTTGCCGTGTTAGCTTTCAAACCAGCTTTGAATCCACTTGTCCATATTATAATCTAGCCACAACAGAATATAAACTAGCATTTCACCAGTGGATATCTCTGTCCTAAATTCTTCTAGCAGCAAAGCACTTTACAACTACAGAATTTTTAGACTCTACTAAGTTAAAAGTAAGAATTAAGATAACTCTGACAGGACTTGATTCTTAACAAATCCAGCATTTCTCCCTCAGAGCATTTTTATCAAGATGTTAATGGACTGGTCATCCTCTCCTCTTGTTATCCTCTCTGGTGCTGAAGTCTGAGTTGTCTGCAGTTTCATTGCTCATCCCTTATTCAACTCCAGTCTTGTGGCATCTGATTAGTTTTCAAAACATTTTCAGCTGAAAAGTTTCACTTAATCCCTAATGACTTCCTTACTATTTACATGCATTTATTATACCTGCAGTCCAAATAGCAGAGATACAAATTAAGTAATAGAAATTCAAATACTATCAGTGCTGCTCTGGAAAAAGGATTTGGAAATTTGGAACTTCAACATCTGTGAAGAAAATTGCACTGTTTACTACAGTTTATATGAAAAATGCATGCTAAAAATATTGCAAATGAAATATGAACAGTGTCCAAGGAAGTTCAGATTTTTTTAAAAAATAACAATGAACAACCTTTGAAATCTTTGTGTCACTCCAGAACTGAGAGCTGGCAATAATAATTCTATTATTAGCCTCTCCCAAAAACCAGTATGAAGTGGGAATTTCCCAGCTTGCAATTTTCAACTTTACTAAAACTGTCTTCTCTTGCTTTTGAATTCTTGGTTTATTTGTAATTACTTGTGAAGTTGCATTATGAGCATTTTTTGTTTGTGTGATTAGCATTTATCAGAGGGCATCTAAAGTAGGCAGTATATAGAACCATAGTGATTACATTAGTGCAACCTCTCATTCTTGAATTAAACTGTCCTGAAATTTACGGTATAATTCTCTGCCTCAGTGAACTACAGTATAATCCACTGGTTCTGGAACATTCTGTATATGACAGGCCAGAGCAAGGAAAACAGCACTATAGCAAGGAATAATAGCACTATAAGAATGTAGTGCAGAAAGGCCCTGTGTTCTGCTTCCAACTTGGCCAGTTATAAGATAGTGGTAGTGATGGGTCACTGCCATACATTGACAAGGAGAAGATGCTATGATAGTAATATAGTACTGCATGCTGACCTTTACTGCACCAATCAATTTTTGGGTCATCTCTCACTAAGTACCAGTATGACCCTTTGTCTCAAAGGTAGTGCTGGTGGTGATGATATGTGTACAGTTCAAATGTGGCAAGGAAAAAGTAAGGAACAAAGCACAGAAAACATCTTTGTACAAGATGCCCAAGGGCTGTGTGCATGTCAGATTGGGTTCTCTAGTGGCCAGTTCAAGATGATTTACCTGCCGCATCACCAGGGACAGAACACTATGCAGTCTGCTTAAGTGCAATCAACTAAACCCCACGGCCTGAAGGTAGTTGCCTGGGCTCACAACCTAAAGGAAGGCATCATGCTTTATAAAAACTCTTTCTTATAAACTAGCCTGGCAGTGAAAGTAACATGCCACATTGTCTATCAAAGGAGATACTCCTTTACCATATCCATACACATGCCACTACCTTGCCTTATACTAGCCCGTCCTACCTCTTACTTTGACCCATTTATTCAATCCAGCATCAAACCTTCTGCTTTCTCTGATAACTACCACTTTGAATCTGGCTGATTGACCTGATACCTAGTCTCTAACCTGTTCATGATCATGCCTTCTGCCATTGGTCCACATTCCCACTGCTTTGCACAAAACAAACAAACAAAAAACCCCAGACTTCTTGCACTTCTCTGAATCATCTTCTCTTAGGCCCTTTTCACATGCCAGCCCTGTTGCGAAAAGGCCTTGGGAGCGCTGCAGGATTGCGAGGACCGTTCCACATTACGTCCTTGCAATTGGGCGATTCTCCTGAGGCCATTAGGCAGCAATCGCGCAGTATATCATTTTTGGCTTGTTGCCGAAAATGATGCACAATCGTGCATCTCTCCTGTGCCCCACCCGCACTTACCTTGTGTACAGAGACTCCTGATATGCGGCCATTGTGCCTCCTCCCCCAGTGCAGCCTGGGAAAGTACCCGGTTGCACTGTGGAAAGAAGGGGTGGAGCCCTCCCGCTTCCTTCCACCCAGCACGGAGCTGGTGTGGAGGGGAAGCAGAGGGCATACGAGTGCCTCTTGCAAGAGGCTTCTCACGTGATCCCCTTGTGATGACACCGGAACAAGGTAAGGTGCGAAAAGGGCCTAACTTTCTAGAGCTGATGAAAACTGTATTATTAATAGTTGGATAGGGTGTCCATTCTAGTGTCTAACCCAGGAAACATAAAAATTCGAGACTAAGGTCCACTATTCTGTCATTGACAGAAATACAGCTACAAATGTACTGGAGATGGTGGAATTAACCACAACACAAGATAGCACAGCATGCCATGTCTGTAAATGCATAAACAATCTATCTTGAAGGACACTGCTCTCCAGTGGTTCTTAACCTTTTCTTTACCAGGGAACTTCCTTTAAATATCTTTTCTTGCTGTGGACCCCCCAAACTTAACTCAAATTTTAAAACCCTAAAGTCCATCAAAGATTAAATGCTCATCACGTGTCTTCAAATTTTAAGAGAAGGGATAAATAAGTAAATGCAAACATTCCTAATATTACATATCCTAATATTATATATCCAATAATAATAATGATGATGATGATGATGATGATGATGATATTGTTAACATACCCTATACCCCCATTCTGCAGGATGTGTCATTTTCATAATTGAACATATTTATTGCTGGAATACATGGTCAAAGGCATGGTGGCCAGAAGACGGCCAGGTTAGACTGACCTTAGACATGATCAGGTCGTAAGTTCAGAGAGGATTAGGTGGGAAACCTCAGTGCTAATGGTTTTGTGATAATCCTTTCAAGACCTTAGGCTACATGCACACCCGAATACAAGAGAAGGTGAAACTGCCCAGGTGAAGCAATGAGGAGCCATACTGAGATCCTGCCCTACAGAAATCCTTCCTAGACACCCTGCCCTACCAGACATTAAGAGATTATCATGACTCCCATCAATATTTTCTCACCTAGAGTTAAGACAATCAGCGCATTCTGGATTCCTTTGTCAACTCTGTGAGAAAGCAGTAACTCATAAGAACAGATACTACACTTGATCTTAGCCAAAAGGCCAAGAAGCAATTACCGTTTTGTCTATGCACCCACTTCAGGATAGGAAATAGGGTATATAAAACCCAGCTTTGGCCCCAGCAAATTGTAATACTTGGATGTAATACATTTTGCCCAGACCTCTGTTCATTCTTGCTACCCTCAGACACTGTCTGAGCCACTCTACTTTGACCTTCTTCTTCCGGACTGGTAACTATCACCCTTTTCACCCAATTTCTCTTTCCCTATCCAACCTTCATCCCTCACTTTCTGGTAGCTTTGTATGTGTCAGAATTCAACTCCCTGCCTGTGCCTTCCTCCCAGCAAGGGACTGAAGGTGACGGCACTTGCCCAGGAGGAGGAGGTAGTGGGGCAATGTCTGAAGCAAACAATCAAGGAGAAATGCTGAGACAAGCCAAAGTCAAGGTCAAATCCAAAAGGTCCAGAATGCTGAAAGTCAGTCCAAAAGGGTCAAGAGAGCCAGAACACAAGGGTCATGGGCTTGAGTAGTGATTTGTTACAAGCAAACAGCACACCATGCCAACCGATTTATATGCAGACAAAAACAGGTGTTACTCATTATTGTTCTGTTTACTCAACCTTGCCCAAACATCTTCCCTCTGACCTGCTTGTTTCAGTCTCCTCTGTGATTGGCGGCTGGGGGCAAAGGTGAATCTAACTCCTCTAAAACATTGCTGGTCTCCGCTCCCACTGACTGCAGCAACTCAGTCTCAGCTTGTCTTTCAGCTGATGGGGGTGGTTCCAAGATAGTTTGGTCTATCACTGGCTCTGTTTCTGACACAATCAATTGCTCATTGACCTCAGAGCTGTCATCTATCACAGTATGGTTCTTGAGAGTGTTGTATTTCTTATATGTTTTGATAATTCAAATAAATACTCTGCTTCACTTTTAACTGAAGTCTTCTCTACAGTTAGTACTGGTATACACCTGTGAAAAGATCCTGCTGCTACTCTCCTCTTTCAGGCCTCCTTTGAGCTACATTTCCCCAAATTCTAAGGAGAATCTGGCATTGCAGCTGGACCTCAAAGTCCCCACCTCTTAGGGTAATAATATAATATAAATATAATTCTAATACTAATATCATATGAGTTCCTTAGGAGCTCATAAGCCTGGTACTGTAGGTAATACTGGTGCTGGGGTTATAAGCCCCATGTTGTTTCTGCTATTGCTGCTGCTGCTGTGGGGCAGATGACTGGAGCCCCCTTCCCTTCCTCTCTCTTTTTTTCTTGCTCCTGCTCCTCTGTTTCCCTCTTTCTTCTCTTCTCACCAAAGTTATTAGCATTTATAGGTGCACAATGTTATTAGCATTTATAGGTGCACTTGCCCTGACAAATCTCACAGCAACAACACAACAATCAAGTGTGGGAAACAAAAGTCAAAGCTGTTGCTCAGCTGCTCAGGCTGCCTCCTCCCCAAGGCAAAATGGCTACATGATAGGCAATACCCTGACCCAGCCAGCCTGCCTGCCTGGGCTCCTGTCATGTGACTGCTCTGCTGAAGGGAGGAGGTGGGCTAAACAGGCTTCAAGCCTTCACAGACTCCCATGAGACCATCTCAGCCCTCCTGGGCCACATGTAAAGGATCACTGCTTTTTGTCTACGATCTTTTAAAAATATATATACAGAGGTCTTTATTAATAGATATATGTCGATACTGTGATTTGTGGGCACAATGATGTTTTATTGTGTAAGGTGGTACTACTCCTACTACTACCACTACTACTAATAAAATTGCTGCTCTAGACAGCTGCAATTTCCCAGCATTTTAGTCCTCAACATGTTAAGCCAAAAGGGTTTTTTTTCATTGGATTACTCTTTGAAAAGACTAAGTCTGCATTTGTATGCCAACAAACCTGAAACTAAAAAGAAAAGAAAAATTCAATGGAAAAGGAAATCACATTATTTAACAAGAAATCACCCTCTTTTTGCAAAGCTAATAATTCACACACAACACCTTCTGCCTATTAAGGTCTCAATTCATTTAGTGAAAAATGAAAGAGTAAAAAAAATGTGATGAAGTGCTTTCTGCTGTTTTCGAATTTGTGCCCTGTTGAAAGTTTCCCTTTTATTTGTACATCTTAGTTACCATTCAAGGAAATATCTATTACTTCTCTTTCTTGCTCACTCTCTCTGAAATTATTTTCCTATCTTCCTGTCTAATTCATCTCTATATTTTTCTCTGGGAAGTACAAAGGAATAGAGCCACTCAGTTGCCAGAAGAAGAATGTCTCAGATGGTATGCAAAATCCTCTCTGTATGAAACCACAGAGCTAACAGGCTACAGCTGAGTGAGGAAATTTTAGAAAAAAACAAGTAACAATATAAGCTATGTATGATTATAATGAAAAATGCAGTTCATCTTTCTAGTCCATAACACAGAGCCAAATGTGGCCCTATGACGTACAGTATATTTTTGTGGAACTAATTCCTATTCTTCTTCTGTGTACGGATTGAATAAATCTTGATGTTAACTACAGAATTTTATCTGACATTATTGTCTTTTAGAACCAGCAAAGATACAGGAATATGGTGTGGGAAGAATACAGGAAAGAAGAAACAAGAATGCAGTAGTTACACAATGAAAACTACACAGAAAATTAAAAAAAAATTCAGTGTTATGAAGCATAAATAGGAAAGAAAAGGGAATGAAGAATAATCACCCACCTAGAAGACAAAGATCGGAAATTAAAAGGATCGAAGGATTCAGAAAATTTGTTCACATGCAGGTATTCCAAAGGACTACAGGAGAAAGGAAGGAAAACAGTTAACTATGTATGTGCATGATATATAATACAACACACACACACACACACTTTTATATTAAGCAGTTAGGAAATATGCATGAATTATAAACTAGCATGTTTGTGCTTTTATAACCTTTAACACTGTTATGGCCTATGAAAAAGTGTTGTGAGAAATATTTAATTTGAAAGTCAAAAATGTGGATAGGAGGATGTTTAGAAGGAATGGTGCCGGAAATCTAGGACCAAACCTCCAGTTTTCTACATGTAAAAGTTCATTTTCAGAGTTTCTTAACCTGTGATGATGAGTTGCTTGTTTATTTTGTGCCAAAGAGTGGAAGTGTTGGAATGGCTGTGAAGCAGTTTGCTGAATCCCCAAAAGAAACCACAAATCTCAAAATGTAGAATGTTTATATATGTGTGATATTCAGTCTGGTGCTTGAAGGACTTGATTGTGTTTGTGCTAGCAAACCTGGATAGCAAGCTATTCTTCTCCTAGTCAACTAGCATACAGAGAGTACACAGAAAAAGAAAGGGCAGTGTTAGTAATACCTCTTTTCTGTCAGTGAGCTTAGGATTCTGGAAAGTGAAAATAAGACTGAAGGGTTTAATCCAGCCCTCACAACTGATTGGGTTGGGCCTAATGCCCGTCATCTGATTTAACTGCCATACAGATTTAGCTCCTATGAGATGAAGTAAGTTCCTTTAAGGGTTTGGGATGAATGACCCAATATATGACCCACAGGTATATTCTGTCAGACACTATCCCTCTGTCCCTACAAGGGCTTCCCCTGCATAAATCTTAAATGAGTTCAAACTTGAGGTGGGGTGGTGATTGGAAAAACAAGATCCAGAAGGGAACTGGGAGCATAAGGGCTGAAGCCCAATTTGCACACAATGTTATGTGTAGCTTTCAAGCCTTCATTTTCTTTCTTTCTTTCTTTTTTCTTGGTAGGAGTTAATGGATCCATGAATTTTTAGGGGGATAAGAAAAAAAGTAAGGAATGAATAGCTGGTCTTGCTAGCCAGCATGGACAAAGCACACTGGCAGGAAAGGAAAAGTATGAATATCAGTGGCATCCTTTGAAACTGTGCTACATCCAGCTCCTGGATGCACAGCAGAACCCTCCCCTTGTGGAAATAGCTTTCAGCATTCAGGCAGGATATTTCTTTAAGTCAGGTATGTGCCAATTCAGAAAACTTCTTGGTACTTGAGTTAAAGAATATCAAGACTGGTAGAATATAGGCATGTTGACCCACTGGCACACATTGCGATACATGATTTATTACTAGACTCCTTGATTGATCAAAATGTTGCTCAACCGTTATGTGAACACTCTAGCTGTTAGCTGTACAGCATCTTCTGAAGCCTGAACTGGATCTTAATTTGCACTGATCAGAGTTCAAGTCTTCACTTAGTCATGGAAACAGTGTTTGACCATAGGCAGGTCTCAATTTTTTAAAGGCAACACCAAGCCTCTGCTTAATAAATCTGGCCAAGAAAACCCTAGAATAGGATGATTATAAGTTGGAGTCGGCTTAAATATCATAATTTCCCTCTTTATTTTCCTTCTTCCTTTTTTATAGCTTCCCTAGAAGCTATTCTCATGGGAAGGGCCTGAGATATTACTTTTATTTTTGGATAGTGCCTACATTTTGATGCTCATAGTAATAGTAAACAGCTATGCAGAAATATCATAATTTCTTTCTTTCTTTCACTGAATGTATTAACAAGTATTAAGATAGTCACCTTTTCTTTTAAAAAAATGGTATGTTCATTAGGGATGTCAATCACAATTATAAATTATACTTGTGATGTGAAATTCAGTTCTCAAAACTGGTTTTCATAATGAATTATTTAGGTCAACTACATAAACTTAAAAAAGAGTTCAAACTTCACCTGAAGATTCATATAGGAGAAAAAAGACTGTTTCTATTATTACCAATTTACAGGTGTTGATCTACTACAGGTTTGCTCTAACTGAACCTAGCAATTGGATTTAAGCCTAGGAGCATAAACCTATGAATGTTTGGTAACCATACTGTGCTTAATAGAATTTCATCTCAGAAAAGTGTATACTGGATTGTGGATTAGGAGAAGGATGTTTAACTCAAACTACTGAATTATCACCAAATTCAATGAACAAAAAAGGACTGGGATTTGAGTGGGCCAGTACCCTCTCCCAAAGCTACTGACAAATTTGCATTACATCCCTCTTGGCTGATGCCTGAGTCTTAGACTTCACATTTGCATATGAGCACCTTCATACAGAGCCCAACTTGAACACCATAATACTATGAGACAGCCTACATATTTTGGACTGACAGTAGGCAGAGGTATATGCAACTATGAAGTCCCACATGGGAACCACGAGAAGAGAGGCTGGCCATCATAATCTCAATCTTTCATTGCACTGAGGATTTGAATATCTGTTTGGAGCAAAGTTTGCAGATAAAACAGGGAGAATCCAAGGAATGAAGTCCCTCGCCTCCTGGTGTCTTCCTCGTAGACCATCTAAGCTATGAACATCTGTGAGTACTAGAACTAGTTATCTAGTTGCATTAGGGACTTTTCTGTTATTTTGGAGCTGGTTGATCTAAAGAATGTATCTGTGCTTTCATATCTGTTCTTTTTGTAACTACTTGTAACTAAGCGTGCCTGGGAGGGGGAAGCCTTCCCATGTGTGTTATTTGCCTTGTTCATTTGCATGCCTTGAATAAATACTTTCTGTAAAAGACCCTGTTTCTCTCCTTCCCACGCCAACGCTAGATAGCACTCCCCATCCAGAGGAGGGGGGAAGGGACAGCGTCCCACTGTCCTGTCCTGTAATTCATAATTCGGTGGGTGGTGGCAGCAAAGATTAATATTAATCATGTATGGGAATGTACATTCCAGTTTCACATACTGTAATTCTACATTTCAGTATCACAGTCCCCAAAATAATGCCTGCTTGATAATTAATCTAAAATATTTCTTCAACAACACTCTAATGCAATTGTCTTGCAGACTGCATGATGAAACTTTTGAGAAGTCCCACTACCTGTGTTCCCCCATCCCTTCTGCTTCCTTTTCTTTCACAGTTGTTGGAGGCTCTTCAAGATCATAGGAGAAGAGGTGAAAGGGGCTATGTGGTACGTAAGGTAATTTTTCAACCACTGGAGACACTTTTGGAGTCACTGTTGATGTATTTTGGGAAGAGCTGATGGACACAGATGAGGAAGCTGATGAATGGAGAGTATAATGGCACGAAGCAAATGAATCAGGTACAGAAGATGAAGAGCTCCTGGATGGACTTTGGGTCCTAAAGCTCTGTGGAGGCCTCTCATCCTGAGAAAGTACACTTGAAGTGGCTGAAGTCTCAGAACTCTGCGAACCATTTTTAACCGCCTGTACTTCTGGGAGCTCACTGGATAGAAGAGGCACGTGGGAAGGGAAATAAGGTAAGGCAGAATAGGACAGGAGAGAAAATGACATTATTGAAAGGATCTCAAAACAGCTTATGATGAAAGCAACTAAAACCTTTAAGTCATATACACGCAAAACTGGCCTGAGAGAGCAAGGAGGATGGCCAAGATCCTTGGGGCTCTCTTCCTCATGGAATACATCCCATGTGCCTACAGTTCTCTTTCTCTTTTCTGAAATGCAATTGAGAACTTGCGGTGTAGCTCCTCATTGCCATACAGTAATCTGTAATATAGCTGGGAGAAATTTCTCCAGGCATCTTGCCCGCTTCTTTGATCAGATGAGAAATGAGAATTTCTCAATACAGCGGAGGACTCGCCACAGACTCATTATTACAGTCATCTCTATGGCTCCAGATTTTTCACAAGGTACCTGCTGATGCAATGCCTTTTATGTTGTGCTTCAACTATTCTATGATTTCAGAAATAATTTCACTAAAATAGGGTTGCAGGCTAAGGGAAAATAAAGGAAACACCACAGTATTTTATCTGGAATTAAAAAGATATACACTTGGCCCTCCATATTTGCTAGGGTTAGGGACACAGGACCCTTGCAAAAGTGAAAAATTCACGAACAACATTTGTGTGTCTGTGGGAAGCGGGCTGAGGCACGGCTGGGGAAAGTGAGCATCCAGGGTCTACACCAGGTCAGGGAAAGGAGATGGTTGGCCTAGTGGTCCTGTACTTCCTCTCTCTTGCCCATTTCCTTTCTTGGGCATGTGTGGGGCATGGGTACAGGGTTTGTGGTGCTGAGAATTTGCGCAGAGAACAATCCTTAGCTGGCCAGGCAGAGACTGGTAGAGGAAGAGGAGGACCAGAGGTGGGTTTTTAAAGGGCTATGTGGCCCGATTGGAGCCACTAAGAGGGACGCTTCTCCCCAAAAAGAAGCACCTGAGGTGAGAGGGCAGGGGTTGGAGAAACTCACAAATAATCAAATCCGTGAATGTCAAACCTGCAAATGTGGAGGGCTGACTGTAAAAGAATTTTTGCTGTACAATTAAAAAAACCTGTATATTTTCACCAATTAAATGATGAATTTTAAACTTGACACTAATCATTGCAGAGTAGCAGTCAAACATTCAACCAACTGATCAAAATATTTATTTATTCCCTTGACATATCTGATATGTTTGAGGCAAATATCTTTCAAAATAAAGGAACTATTTAGGAGAAAACTAAATCAAGAACAGAAGAACCATGTACCCATCTAGAGTGTATAAACACATGGATATTTTTTATTCTATAACGTGTATTTAATTTTTTTTCATTCCAAAACTGTTTAGAATAAGATAGAATCCTATCTATCTTTCCCTGGGAGGGTATTCCAGAAGCCAGAGGGTGTAGTCATCATTTCTGTGGATGGGTGGGGGGGGCTTGTCATTCCTTCCTGGAAAGCACTGGAGGTTCCCACAACTGCAGCTGGTGCTCCAGTACCAATAGTAATGTGGAAAAAGAATAAACAAAAGCATATTAAACATTCATGAAGAAAGGGGAAGGGCATTCACTTTGGTTAGCAAGAACTTACTGAACTGGCCATTCCTCCACTACAGTGCAGCAGGAATTGCCTGGTCCTCCAGATCTTGTTGGGTTGCAACTCCTAGTTAGGATGGCTAATTACAGTTCAACAACATCTGGAGGGTCACACTTTCCTTAGAGAGTCTATCTTCTATCCTCAGAGGAATGCTCAGTCAAGAGATGTATTGTTAGATTAACAATGTCATAGTTAAGGAAAGCTTTTAAGCTGAGAATGGTTGTAACAAATGAAAGTTTTGAATGCATGTCCCTGTCCATGAAGATTGGAGAGACTTTTTGCTCTTGCCCTTGAAGAATGTTGGTGCTGAACTTAACTTCATTTGAAATATTTTTTTCCTAAATGGTTTTAGGTAAATCATCCCTGCTCAACAAATTATAAAGCTTGCTGATTCTGTTATAGTAAGAAAGCAATTCATCAACCAAGTATGATCTGCAACAAAGTAATGGTGTGTGGAGAAGTAGCAACACAAGCTCCAAAGAAGACTGTGTTTGCTACTGGAGATATGGTATTACTTGTCCTATATCCATATGGAGAGGTGGGATACAAATAAATAAATAAATAATAATAATAATAATAATAATAATAATAATAATAATAATAAGTATTCTAAATAAATCCTCTGAAGTATGAAACCATGACACAGACTATTTAAAAAAATTGATTTTAAGTATTCTTAAATGAGTTCAATCCAACTTAGCCTTGCTTACAGTTAGGTCCAAAGGTATCAACTGGACAAGTTAATCACATCTTTCTTAAGTCCCTTGGACTTAGGTGATTCCATTTGAAGCATGATTAATGTGGATCCAAGCAAGTACATATAAGAATAAATTATGTCTGTATGGTCAAATTTTAATATAACAGATTTCAATAAAGAATGAACATATATATTAAAGTGGTGGTGTTAGCTACTGAAGTTAGTGCAATATTCACTTCAACAACTCCTGAAGATGTTACAGAGGGCACAGTCCTAGTACCTGGCTTTGACCTGCCTAGCAGCCTCTTCCTCCCCCTCATCCTCTGTATTAGGCTCTGTGACTGGTTGCTCCTCTTCCTCCTCTTCATACTCCTCCTCTCTAGGACCAAACCAAGGGCAAGAGGCATGTGGATGGACAGAAACATAGAACACAAGAAGAAATGAGACAAAGAAACATTTTCAACTAATAAAATGAAATCAAAATAATAATGGAAGAAGGAAAGAAAAGGGACAGAGGCAGTTAAAGCATTAAAACAAAACAATGACTATGAATATGTGGTTAAATGCCAGTACTGCAGCCACAAGGTTGTGAGTTCAATCCTGCTGGGCTCCAGGTTGACTCAGCCTTCCATCCTTCCGCAGGTCGGTAAAATGAGTACCCAGCTTGTTGGGGGAAATTAGCTAAAACACATTGTAAACCATACATGCTATTTGTAATGTATAATGTATTTCATGTTGTTTGCCGCCTCGATCCGTGTGGAGAGGCGGGATACAAATAAATAAATAAATAAATAAATAAATAAATAAATAAATAAATAAAAATAAATATATGCCAGTTAGCATGTTGCCTTTGTATTAATAGCAACTTCTAACATGCAGCTTAGAACAGCAAAGGGTTTTTTTCAGATCAAACAATATGCCACTTATGCATTTTTCTTCTAGTTTATGCTACATTCTGCATAGAGTATATAAAAATATTATCTTTGTGTGTTATGTGGTTCTTCTACAGGTTACAACTATTTTATGCTGCTTTTATTTCCCTCATGGAAGAAGTGATACTGTATTCTACTATGTGTCTAGCAGCCCATTAACTGTGAGTTTTAAAATTACAATTACATTGCATTACAAACAAATTTACCTTATCTTTTCATAATCTTATGATTATGGCTGTGTTCCTTACATAGAGTTTCAAAATGCTTTCCCACCCTGTGTTCCACAGTAAGAGCTAAACTATACATTCTAATAATATAGTCCCGTTAGTATGATCTACTTATTTATTTATTTATTTTATAATGCATTTTAATCCCAAGGGGAGACTCAAGGCAAATCATAACATGATTAGATTCAGACAGAACTAAACTTACAGTAAATTGTAGCACTACAATACAATTAAGTACAGTATCCTATTAACAACTGAATTAAAACACAGCGCAATCCTACAATTTAAAAGCATATGGGTAGGAGGAAGAAAGCAAAGGATCCCTACCATTAACAATCTCTTCTTTAGCAGCTGGTGAGCTGCTAAACATCTGTTTGAATAAGAAAGGTCTTTGGAAAGGGAAGCCATTCTTAGAAGGGAGTTCCTTGATTTGGGAGCAACCATCAAAAGGGTCGTTATGTTTGGGGTCCTCACCAAACATCATCATTACCATCATAATCTCTATTTATACTCTGCTTTTTCCCCAGGCTGGTACTCAAAAGTGGCTTACAAAAATTAAAAAGAATAGTTAAAACCCACAGAATACAAAAGCTAAAACAATTAAACAATCAAAAAGAATTAAAACAATGTCAAAATGTATAATTAAAAACTCACCCATCAGCAAGACAATTAACAATATTCAGCACATTTTATTAGAAAAGCCATATATAATCACATATCAAACGCCTGTTGGAATAAAGACATCTTTTACTTGATTGAGGAAAGATAGTAGAGAGGGTGCCAGTCTGACTTCCCTGGAAATGGAGTTTCAGAGCCCGGGGGCAGAAACTGAGAAGGCCCTCTCCTATGTTCCCAGCAGGTGTACCTGTGAGGAGGGTGGGACAGAGAGAAAGGCCTTCCCAGCAAATCTCAAAGCCCAGGCTGGTTTGTAAAGGAGAATACAGCCCTTCAAATAATCTGACCTGAGCCATGTAGGGCTTTAAAGGTGCTCACCAACACTTTGAACTCCTTCAGATGACATTCATCCTTCAATCATGCAAACAGATTCAACCTGATTTTGTTCAGTTTACATACAGGTACTAATAAATTCACCTCTCCCTTCTCCTCTCCTTGGTGTGTAATCTCCCTTTCATCAACCAAAACCTCCTGATTATAAGTTTTCCCTGAAGCAGAAATTCTCTCCGTGAACTCTGCTTGTGCTTGTCTCACCATATGATTTCCACCTTGTTTCACTTCCGTATTCGATTTTATCTCTCTCTCTGAATCTTCTGTATCTCTCCCTCTTACCTCTCATTTCAGTTCCTTGAACTCTTGTCTCATGATGTCAATCATGCTCTTTAATTCTCTGTGTATTTCCTCTATTGTTCGTTGTAGAAGTTCCTCTAACTGTTTCAGGGAAGGTTCCATTTTTCACTTAGTTCAGCAGTTATAGGGTTAACAATTCACTTCCCTGGAATCAGGCTAGAGGCAGCCAAGAAAACAACACCAAATGATAATATTTATACTTTCTCACAGTTTGATTTCCTTATTCATTTGCAGTGCCTTCTTGCAAGTGAAATGCAATTGGACTGAACTATTCACAAAGTTATGCACTTACATTTTATTTCTTCATTCTTTCTGTAAAATGTTAACTCCCAATTTTTAAATTCAACTACCCCAGTTTTATGGGGCAAAGAGATTTACTCAGCTCTTTATTGCAGAAAGAAGGTAGCTGCAAAAGGCTCTTCTGATCCATCTTAATTAGAAGGGAATTCACTTTTATGTCTTCCAAGGTTAATTAAGAGTTGTTTTTTTTTTTAAAAAAAAAGCAGGTTGCTGGTATAGGGCCATCAGATCTTGCAATCTAAACAGCTGTGCTTCATGGCATGGGCAGGATGTTGCTCCCTCAAATCTTCCCATTCACAACCTATTTACTAAAAAGTAAATGCATATAATGAGAATTCTTGACCTAAGTGGATAAACCTTCACTCCCCTTTTACTGGGGGAAGGTTTTAAAAACTTCAGCCAGAGATCCCTCTGGCCAGTACTTTACTGTGCAAGCTCTCCTAGCTGCTGAAAAGCTTCTGGGAACTGCTTCCTGCTGGCCTTCCAGAAGTTAACTCAAGTGGATGCAGATCTTAATAATCATTTGTGAGAAATACCTTGTTAACAATATGAAATAGGTACAAAACAAGGTTATGCCCTAAGATGCCTTTGTGAGTTTCAATGCAAGAAGTCTTTTACAGGAAGGGAAACAAGGGTAAAGGAAAAATGGGTAACTTACCAGGATCTTTTGGAAGTTTATCAAGAATACAGACTTCAGTTAAATGAAGAATGACTGACAGACGGCTACAGTTTTCAATGGTATTGTTATAGACAAATATTTGAAGTATTTAAAACAGGTAAGAAAATGTGTGGTTTTGAAAAGAACAAATTGGATTTTGAATTGCAGTTATGTATGGATGATGAATATTTAATTGGTAAGATTTATAAACTTTTGTTGAAAATTGAGTTGGAAGAGGAACAACTTAAAGACTGTACAATACAGTGGGCTCAGAACTTGGGATATAACATACAGATTGAACAATGGGAAAAATGTGGTCAAAGGGAGTGAAATTTACTTTATGTTATGATCTCGAGAAGAATTTTTGTAAAACAGTGTATCATTGGTATTTTGCTCGAGAAAAATTGGCCAGAATGCATAAAGGATTTCTAATGTATGCTGGAAGTAGGAACAGCAAGTAGCGGCATTTAATCAGATGTGATGGACTTGTGAGAAAGCTGAAGAATTTTGGAAACAAGTAGATAGTTTGATTCAAAAGATATTAAAAGTTAAAATTAAACTGAAATCTCATAGAAACTTGAATTGTTTTTACTGGGACTGATGGATGACCAAATGGAGAAGATTATTATGATATATGACCAAGGAAGGAAGACTAATGTATGCACAAAAATGAACAAACACCATGATTCTAGTGAAGACTGCCTGCTGAAACTGACTGACATAGCTGAAATGATCAAATTGCCAACATGGATTAGAGAAAAATCATTGGTGTAATTTCTGAAAGATTGAGAACGTTTGATTGGCATCCCCAAAGTCATTTAATGCAAGCAAGGGATGGTTGCACAGATTACGAATGGCAATGGCCTGAAAAATGTCAAGCTGAGTGAGAGGCTGCATATGCCAATGAAGAAGCTATTCCCATGTTTCCAAAAGAGTTTAAGAATTAAGAGATTCAGGAGAAAGGATATTATCCAAAACAGGTGTTCAATTGCAATGAAACTGGGCTCTTCTGGAAAAAAAAGTGCCCACTAGAACCTACATACATAAAACTGCAAATGTGATACCAGGGCATAAAGCATGAAAGGACAGGTCAACTCTGGTCCTCTGTGGAAATACTTCAAGGCATATGATAAAGCCACACACAGTGTACAGATTGAAGAAACCACATGCTCTTAAAACAAAAACAAGTTTTATCTTTCTGTGTTCTGGCAGCATAAGAAGGAGGTGTGGATATAACCATCTTGTTTCCAAAATGGTTTCACCAAAGTGTCTTCTTAGAAATGAAAAAAAAATTGCAGTAGGAAGGTTTGGCATTTAAAGTCTGGCCATTCTGAACCTACTTGCTATGAAAATGTTGTCTTCTTACCTCCCAACATATCCTCGTAGATTCAGCCCCTTGGCCAGGACATCATTTGTTTTGTCAAGACCTGGTAGTTAAGCACATTGTAGCAGCAACTGGTGCAGACCCTGATGTGGACATCATGCAGTGCTGGAAATCCCTCACAGTTGCCGAGGCAAAACATTCATCCACCTACGATGAACTTATGGAGTGACATGGTGGACTTTCATAAGCACCCCCCCACACACACAATTGATGAAGGAGTTAGAAGAATCACTGATGCAGCAAGACAACTTGGTGGAGAAATATTTTCTGACCCACTGGATGAGAAAATGGAGGAACATATTGGCAGGCATGAGGAAGTATTAACTGATGAGGAACTGGAGGAACTTGTTAAGAGCTCTTCACAGGAAGAGGAAGAAAAGAAATGGAAGCAGAACCAGCCATGCAGACATTAGAGAAGTTTGTCAAAGTGTTCCAACTTGCACAAAAGACAATTTATGGAGTACAATCCTTGGATGAAATGCAGCATTAACATCACCTGTATGAGCATGTTAGGATTACGAGCTCTGCAGCAACATTTTGATGAGTTAAAAAGACAAAATAACGGCCCATTACAATGTTCTTCTAAAAAGTTTCAGTAACTGAGGATCCTCTAGCATCAACATCATCTGCTCCTGACATCTGCTTCCAAAATTGACACTGAACCATCATGACACTGAACCACATCATCCTAGCGCTACAATCCAAGATTCCCTTCTGACAACCCGCCTTCTGATAAAGCTTCCTCTTCTGATGATACCTGCATGTCAGAAGGTCAATACTGATGGTTTTTGTCAGCCACAATACCTTTCTCATTCATTTCAGGTAAGAAAAAAAGGCTTCCACATTATATGTGAAAATCGCATAACGCACTGGGTCCTGGAATGGATCCCGCACCTTATATGTATTGTCAATCGATGCAATGTGCACACTGGTGCATCCACTGACAATAATAGGACAGGAGGCTTCATGCAACCTGGTATTTGTATGTGCAAAGTTCATGTCAGCAGAGGGTACACTGTACAATATTTGCTTATGTAATAAGATGTATCTGATGAGAAGATCGTCAGAAAAAAAAGAGATGGTGATGGTAACAGTATTATTGAACAAATACAGATTCAAAATCAGACGTTTCATAGCTACGCAATGACCTGGACCTGGATAGGTAAATATGCCACTTTTGGTTTCTCCCCCATTCCCATTTGTTTCTGAAAAATTCTCTGTTTCTCTTCAGCTTAAATATGGAAACATTTGTGAGTTTCAGTAAATACTTTTTAAAATACAGAAATTAAATTAGCTCTACAATTTCCCCTAGCAACTGCTTGAAAGGAGCAAATAAATAGTTTGGTTGCTTCTTTCTGTTGCATTTCTCTGAATTACTTCCCTCTTATCTCCCAACAAGGAGCCCAATGTTATCTCTAGAATTCCTGGTGTCACCCAATGTCACTGCTATGCAAACAGGTTGAGGAAACGTCTAGATAGCCTGATTCTGATTTCTGTCCCACCAGCCTCACAGGTACATCTGGTGGGAACATGGAAAAGGGCCTTCTCAATGGCTTTCTTCAATCTCTGAAACTCCTTTACCAGAGAAGTTAAACTGGCATCCTCTCTGCCTTGCTTTTGCAGACAAGTTAAGATTTTTATATTCTGACAGGCATTTGATGAATGACTATGTAAGCCTGTCTTACACAGAATGCTGGATATTGCTGATTGTTATGTTGGTGTGTGTATGTTTTATGATGTATGTTTTAATCTGGTTATAATATTTTTAATTGTTCAATCTTGTTTTAACTTATGTATCTGGTGGATTTTTAACAATGTCTTTTTTAATTGTTGTAAGCTGCTTTCAGTCCCAATCTAGGAAAAAATCGAGATAGGAAATCATCATCATCATCATCATAATCATCACTGGGTTAGAAATGCAGGCTACAAACCTGCTTTCATTGGTACTACTGAAGTGCCTAGTATCAGTATCAATCTCAGTAACTAACAGAGTGATAGCATGGTTGACACTGAACACAAGTTCAGTACAAAGGCTGCACAGGTTGTGATTTCAATAACAGAATCATTGCTGAGGTCTGGCAGTGACATACAGGTTATTTGTGCTGAGCCATTGATATGAGCTACTGATGGGGTGGACGAGGCAGAGAAGACAGTACAGCCTGAGGGACAGTCTGATGTAACAGTTCTGCAGGGAAATAGCACGGTGGGTATTTTCTATACAATGAATAAACAATTTAAAATAAGTTGCTATAATTCAAGATAAGAGTGGCATGCAAAGCTGGTGTGGACAGTTGGTCAGTTACATGGTGGACAGTTACAACGCTGCTGCCAGTCTACCTGCAAATTAGAAAGCACTCTCCTAAAAGTGGCCTTCTTTAAATTGTAAATTATTCCTATTAATTATGAGAGTGCAAGAGTGTGTGGGAGAGAGTGAATACATATGAGAAATGAAACTTTTAGCATCATATGAAGACTCTCAGTGATGTTATAACCAAGTAGAAATGCTGCCTGTCATTTTGAGTTTAAGGGGAAGCATCTATATAAAGAAAGACATGGACTGATCTTGTGAAATATTCCCATTTCAAATTTAAGACTGGAAAAAGGAATTTACTCTCATACGGGCACCTTGGAAAGAAAAGCACCTTGTTAGATGGATGCTACGAATGTATTCAAAAACTCAGCCATAACTAGAAAACGCTGTGCAAGTTTGTGTACATTCTCTGATACGCTTTTTGGCAAAGATAATGACTGCTTGACATGTGTGCAGTCTTGAATGTACTGAGAATGAAATGAAAGAAAATAAATTAATGAAAATAAAATAAAATAAACAATAATAATGATAAAATAAATGAAAGGAAGAGAAAGTGAACCATCTATATAGTGTATAGATGTTATTTTAATCTGGAACCTGTACGGTTGCTGAGAAAGTAACAGTAAGATGCTAATTTTCAGTAGCCCCATTCATTTAACTAGCCTGCTCTTTTCGGAGCTCTTTTGTTACTGCATCATATCAGAACAAACACTCATATTTCTTGAGAGAATCTATCAGAAGTAAAAGGACAGTGCATTCATTCATTTCTTTGTTTTCATATTACTTAAAAATGCATCTAAGTGACAACCCCTGCAGTATGCTCTGAAAGCAATTGCCACTAGAAATGAACTCTCTTAACCTTCGAAACTTGCACGTGAATACGACTAACAGCTGGGTTCAATAACAGACACCATTTTCAATGTCTCATTTTCCACAACCAACAATAGAGTAAGCAACATACTCTTAAGAAACACACCCACTCTCTCTGTGTAGAAATTAACAGAATTTCCTTTCAGAGTAGGGTAGAAATGTAGGCAGGGGTGTTATCTATCTGCTATGTGCCAAGAATAAAATGGAAAGGTACAAAGTAGTGAAAAAAAAAAATCTCCTATTTCTTGCACTCACTTTTCACTGAGTTCTTCAGTACCATGCCCATGGCCACTCATGAAGTTGGGGCTCGCCTGAGTGCAGGGGCTAGCAGGGGCTGATAAAGTGCTCTTGGCACTCTGGGCAGAATGCCTGCGGCTCCTCCGACGTTCCAGCCACCTTCGCTCATTGCAGCCAAGACTGACCCTTCTTCGATCTTTGCGGCCACTAGGAGGAGGTTCACCATTGTCATCCCCGTCTTCATGTCGCAGTGTCATCTGAAAAAGAGAAAAGAAAGAAAGAAAGAGAAAGCTGTGGAACTCTGTGATTACAACACCAACCACTTCTCAGTTTCTACATACAGATTCAGGTGTTTGCCTTGTCTCACTCGCTCAGACATCTGGAGTTACCTTTTCATTTCTGTTCTCTACCTGGGGGTATCAGTCTGGAACATTATTAGATGGATGCTCCAAATGTATTCAAAAACTCAGGCGTACGTAACAAGACAGTACCCAGTCTGTTCATACACAGATTCTCAATACCAAACACATGTTGCTTCCTCCCTGCTCTTTTCTTTCTTGGGATTATTAAAGATGGTACATTGCATCAGAAATTGAAACAAAGACTGGCTCAATTCCTGGTTGGTATGTAGATTTCAGTTTATACCCACTACTAAAATGAAAATTTGCCATCACTGAAAGTTGCCATTACCAGCTGCTCTACATTTCCAAATACTAAAGCATGGCTGGATCTGGGATATCCATTCATTGCTTTAACCAAACTGTAAATGTTCCTGAACCAGTACAGAAGAGAAACACAGAGTAACATGGCAACCTTTATGTCAGCAAAGCTAGAAGTTAAATGCAAATGGGCTGCTTGGTTAAAAGTCTTGTGAAGCTGAATCAAGAATATTACCTACTGGCTGAAGAAACAGTAACTAGAAGCTCCTATGCTAACTGAGGAAGTGGATCTGTTCTATGTTTTACTTCAAACATTGAAAGAGCTATCCAAAGAGCTATTCTGGGAAGCACCAGCTAGAAGGGACAGAACAGCAGTGAGGTAAGGTCCATCTTTTGTGGCAGAAAATGCTTTTCCTGTTGTGATAGATTCTTTTACAGGGGAGACAAGAGTGATCTCACTATTTCTCTTATCTCCTGTTTTCTTCCCACAAAGATTGCTAGACGTACCAAAGAGTTCCTCTCCCTCTCTTTCCCAAGACAGTAAAATCCTAGGCACTCTTCACTCATGGGAGAGGAATTGAACTGTGTCCAGAAGGAAGAGCAGGTGAGCAGGCAAATGTGCTCCATTTCCAAGAGGAACTGAGAAGGCAGTTCTATTGATAGCTGCCATGAAGACTTTGAAGTTTAAGGTCTCCTGTTGTTGTTATTCTTGTTGTTGTTGTGTGCCTTCAAGTTGTTTCTGACCTATGGCAACCCTGAGGAGAATCTATATTCTGGGGCTGAGTGTGTGTGGTATGTTCAAGGTCATCCAGTGACTTTCCGTGGCTAAGAGCGGGAATGAACCCTGGTCTCCATGGTTGTAGTCCTTAACTCAAACTACTACACAAAGGCTGTAGCAACTCAAAAAGTAAAACTAAATTACTGTTGGAATAGGATGTCTTAGATTTTTCTCCAAGGGATGGGTTTGACATTAGAAAATATATTAATTTAAAATGCATCATTGTCTCCTTATCAACGAGACCATAAAAAATAAATATTCTATAACTGGTAACTTTTCAGGTAAATGTTAAATGAGAGATCTTGCAAGATCACGAGACCTGATTTGATCTAACCTAATAAAAGACGATATACTGGACAATCAATATGTAGAGTAATTCTGCATGTAGCATCCTCCTTAGATGAATCTTTCTTGTTGTATGCTCAGTATTTTGCTCTTGGGCTGAACTTTTACTCATGTTGTATGTGAAGCTACCAGTGTTAAAGAAGTTTAACTGCAGGGAAGCATTCATCCAAACAGCCCCATAAAAATAAGTAACTGCTTTACTCTGGGGTATTATTAATCATGGCTACTACAAAGTCCATTTTACTATTAACAATCCTAAACCACCACAGTTTTTTTCTGATTTTTTCAAAAAAAAAAAAAAACTAACAATACCCCTGGATAAAGTTTCTCTACATAACTCAACTTTGAAGTATACCCAGGCTGCACAATATTACCTCATAAATGTTGAACTGCTCCACCAAGTCCAAGTCTGCTCCTTTCTTGTTTAAGTGTCTCTGAGAAATAGCTTCCATCCCCAGTTCCTCTAGACAGTCAACTACATCATAGAAAGCATCCTGGTCTGGCAAGCCAGACAGTGTCTGAAAGTCAAAAGGCAAAGTATGTCAATCTCTTTTGAAAAATATTAAACATTAAAAAATATTAAACATTAAACATCAACAAACATTTGTCAGCGGTGATCTGAATGACAAAGCCAGTCAGTCAAGATTTCAATGCAGTTGAAATTCTTGTGTACAGTTTTCATGTACAATAAGCACAAGTGCATGATCCAAGTAGCAAAGGTACACTTGGTTAAGTATTGCCTAATTCACTGGAAGAAAATTAAAAATAAACATAATTCTCAAATTGAAACAAGTGGTAGAAGTATTTAAGTCTAGTGATTAATTCAGGAAATAAAGAAAAAAATATCTAAAGTACAGAAGGTCTGGTTCTAGGGACAGTACAGTTAATTCTTCTGAGTAAACATAAGACTAGGCTCTAGAACTTCAATTTTAAGGATATTTTCCTTAGAAGCAAATGTCATTATACCTGATAGTGAGGTTTCCCTTCAGGTGTGTACACTTGCAGACATCTATGCCTTAATTCTCTGCCTTAATGTGAAGAGGTACATTTGAATTTCTCCCTGCCTGCACTTAGCAACTGAACTGAGATGAATAAAGGGTTCACTCTCAGTGAGCAAAAGCAGACAAAAAGATCACTTGAGAAAATAAAATAAAAAGGAAATCTAGACTGTGTTCTGTCTCTGGCTAAGGGGAGAATATTGTTTTCACAGATGACGGAGCTACAGTCAAAAAGTAACAGACTGTGCCAGGTGTCTACTGTATTTAAGCCACTTAACCCACCTTTTAAACATAATGTTAAAGTAAACCACCTTTGTTCGATTTTTCAGTGACTATACCCACCACATGAAAATCAACATCATTCTACCCTCTCGGCTGGTCTCACCTGAGTCTTATGCCACTGACCACTGCATATTACAATGTGAGAGAACCTGAACAATTTCACAAGAAAGCTTATTCTGGTGAGCTGTATGCCATTTGATGAATACTACAAACAAAACCTTTACACTGAGAAGTGATTTGTGAATATAATCTGAAATAAATGTGATCTTCTGTGAAGTAGCCCCAAGCAGCATATGTTATTGGAAACTCTTTCTTTACATTTTTTTAAAAAACTTTGATAAGAGCATGGGGGAACCAACTGCAGCCCTGGGAATCACTTTGCTCACCCCCACAAATGTAACATTACATTTAAAAAAACCCCTTAAAATTATTGTAATATTTGCTGGCCTCATATTTCAAATACTTGTGCAGCTGTGTCTGTGCACACTGTTTTTCATAAAAAAAAGTCACACTGCATGACCTGAACAAAGACTTTGGGTACAACTTTCCTTCATATAAACAAAAGTTGACCAGGAAGCGTCAGTCACCAGGCCAAACAGGGTCAGACTCTTGAGAATATCAGCTGATTCCCTCAGAGATAAGTATGCATAGAGAGTAATAACTATGGTCGTTAAAGCAATGGAATCTGCTGGTAATCCATTTGGAGGTGGTCCATCTACTTCATCTTCTCTTTAAAATAGGCCATCTCAAAACTTGCAGCTCCCATGGAAGACATCCCAACATCATCAACCATATTAGTTCCCAAGTCTTCCAGACTCAGCTCAGAAAGCATTTTAATAAGGGTAGGTGACATCATAGGTCACTCCTTTCTTGAGTCATCTGAGTTTGGGTAAGTACACAGACCTCAAGAGGATTCATGTCCCTGTACTTGAGCCAACAGATGTTCACATAGCAACTTCTCCTAATTAGAGTTGTGGAAAAGAGCAGGAAAGGGGACTAATATCTCTGCATAATAAGGGGTTGTTAAACACTACACTGTGTGTGGGGGAAGAACTATAATTTCTTACTATCTTAAACACTCAAAGTTGCCTTTAGTGGCAGCACTAAAGGCACACTTTCCATTTGGTCTGAAATGCTATTGTCAGTATTAACAGAAAAAAACAGGTTGCTTACCTGTAACTATGGTTCTTTCAGTGATTAACCGTGTATCTGTGCAGAGACCCTGCTGGAATGTTCCAGACCTGGGTAGCTTGATAGGAAACCCTGCCCGCTCCTGCATACTGCACATAATCTAACCTGCCAAATTACCTTCCCCTCAGTTTCAAAGTCCATTGACTTTAAAAGAGGGGAGGTAGAGCAGGATTGTGTGAGGACACAGATGACCACTCAAAGAACCACAGTTACAGGTAAATAACCTGTTCTTCTGTGTAAAGTCAAAGGCTTTGACAGCTGGAATCCATAGGTTGTTGTGGGTTTTCCAGGTTTCTGTTCTTCTTCTTCATGGTTTCTGTGCCTCACAATGATTGCAAAGCTTTCCTATGGAAGAAAGGCCAGGTCACTGCAAAACAGAATACAGCAGCACCCAGCTGAAATGTATATCTTTCGTGGCCCTACAGTCAAGCTTGTAGTGACAAATAAAGGTAGAGGCTTGTGAGGAGGTGGTAGGTCTACATAAGTCTGGCAGTGGAATGCCCATCAGTGACAAAGACAAAATGACTTATGTAGAATGCACCCTCACAGAGTTGGTTATCGGCTGTTTGGCAAATTCATTGGTTAAGCGAATGGTCTCTACAAGCCACTTGGAGAGGTGCTGGGCTGACACCTTTTGAGCTTTCCGACAGCCACCACAGCAGACAAGGAGTTTGTAGGATTGATGAAATGTTGAGGTCCTATAAGTACAGAAAGCCAAAGCATGGCAAACATCAAGAGAATGCAGTGATCTTTCCAACTAAGCATCAGGGTGAAGGAAAAAGATAGGTAATACAGTATCTTGTGACTGATGAAACTCAGATACCACCCTAGGCAGGAAGGAAATATCAGGTCAAAGGACTACTTTGTCTTGGCAAAATACTAGGAAAGGCCCATCACAACATAAAGCCTCCAGTTCCCCAGAATGTTGTCCCGAATTCACAGAACAAGAACAAACTCTTGAGAATAAGTGCTCATCCACCATCACCAAGGGTTCAAAGAGGTGCCTCATTAACTGCAATAACACCAAAGACAGTGACCAAGGAGGCAAGGCTGATACAGATGAGCCAATCCCTTTAAAAACTTCTTCACCACTGAGTCCATGAAAAGGATCCATGAGGAATAATCAAATGATTGATTAGCAACTATTGCTGGAAGATAGATTTTAAAGGACAAAAAGGACAAGTCCCATTCCTTTAGAGACTGCAGGAAGTGAAGCATAGTGGAAACCACTGCAAATGAGGATGGCTCAGACCTGTTAGCAGCAAAATCACAGAATTTCCTCTTTTTGTAGAGGTAAGATCTCCTGGTAGAATCCTTACATGAACCATCTAGGATGGATAGCAATCTGGAAGAGTCTAGTAGGTTATTCTCCACATGGATAGGCAAAGCAATGGAATGTCTGGATGAAGAACCCAGCTCTTGGAGTGAGAGAGGAGATCCTATCGGTAAGGGAGCAGCACGTAGCAACCTCAGGACATCTCCAGAAGTGGTCCAAACCAGGGTTTTCTGGACTGGAATGGGGCAATCAGAATGACATTGGAATGATCCATCACAACTTACGCCAGTACTCTCCCTAGAAGCAGAAAAGGTGGGAACAGGTAAAAGTGGGTACCCTGTCCATTAAAAGCAAAATGCATCTCTCAATGAGCCTCTGGCAACTCTTACCCTGGAACAGGGCCAAGGGCATTTGCTGTTGTCCTTTGTCACAAAGATGTCTATCCGAGGAGTGCCTCAACGAGCCGTAATTGCAAGATGGACCTGATGACACAGGGCCCGCTCATGGTGAAGGACTATGCTGCGACTGAGGGTGTCTGCCAGGACATTGCTCGTTCCTGCAATGTATTAACCTTGGTGTGCATCAGTCCCATAGATGAGTGGCAAGGTCCAACAGGGTAGTGGAGCAGATGCCTCTTTGGTAGCTAATGTAACAAACTATGGTTGTGTTGTCTGAAACCACTTGAACTACTCTTTTCAGTAATGGCTTCTCGAAGACCTCATTGCCTTGAGGACTGCTAACAATTCCAGCACACTCACATGGAGAGACCTTTTGCAACAAGACCAGTGTCCTTGGGCAGTCACAGAACTGCAATGTGCATCCCATTCCAACAAGAATATGTCCGTGGTTATCAGTATTGTTGGTTAGAGTGGCTTGAATGGCATGCCTGACTGCAGATTGTGCATGGAGGTCCACACAGAAGTAACTTTGTCACAGCAAGAGGAACTGTCAGCATTTTGTATTGATCATCAATAAGAGGATCAAAACATCTGATAACCAGTGTTAAAGTGGTTGGAGTTTCTGGTGACACAGGTGAGAAACAGTTATGCTGACTGCCATGAGGCCTAGCAAGTATTGAATACAAAAGGCTGAACATCTGGGATCATGAAGATTGTGACTGATGGTGTTGCAAAGGGTGTGAGTTGTCTTTATTGGGAAAAAAAATGCCCCTCCAAGGCAAGAGTCCAGTGATGCCAAGTTCTGAGGTAAGAGATCACAATAGCCATATACTTTATTAACACTCTTGGAGCCACTGTAAGTCTGAAGGGCAGTACCTTGTATTGATAGAGGTCTTGTCCTATCACAAGTGAAGATACTTTCTGCGCTGTGTGCAAATAGAAATGTGAAAATACGCATCCCATAGGTCTATTGAGACAAAACAGTCTTCTGCCCTAAGGAAGGGAAGGATGGAGGCAAGGGACAGCAACTTGAATTTGTGTGGACAGATGTATCTGTTCCCACCTTGGGAGGTCCAGGACAGGACGCAGACAACTGTCACATTTCAGGGCAGTAAAATAACAAGAAAAATAGTTGTCCTTTCTGCAACAGGATGAAAGTTTCTTGATTAGTAAGGTGTCAATCTCCTCTCAATGGGTTGGATATGGAGTGGTAGAATGAAAAACACCAACAGGAGAAATACTTGAAAACTCAATGATGTAACTGGGATGAACTATGGTGAGTAACTATGAGTCTGTGTTAATGTTCCACTAGGTGGAACAGCAGCAGAATAGGTCTGGAGCCTTGGATGATGTCAAACTGGCTAGATAGAACTATGGTAGAGGTGGCATCCTGCAAGACAAGTCAAAAGTGGGATTTGGAAGAAGAAATCAGATGTTTCTTTTTTTAAAAATATTTTTATTAAAGTTTATACTTGAAAATAAAAAAGAACCCCTCCCCACTTCCAAGCTTGTTTCCAGTTGAATCTGCTTATTTCATGCCATTCATACATTGTTACTGAAGCATCAAAGGAAAATATGATCTTACATTGTTGCATCTTACATTATTACATTGTTGCTTTGTTCTATTACCTTGTTACATTGTTGCATTACATTACATACAATCTTTATTCCTTTTTCTTTCTTATTCTATATCTTTATCCAGTTTAAAACTTCTCTCCATTCCCTTTCAAAGTTCTAGATAGGTTTATTTTTCAAAGAAAATGTTAATTTTTCTATCTCAACCATATCCAGGACTTTAAATTTCCATTCTTCTATATCAACATATTTCTTTTCTTTCCAATGTTGTGCACATATCAGTCTTGCAGCAGTTATCAGATATAACAATGTCTTCTGGTGACACCTTATTTCTCTTTGTTGCCCTAATATATTTAACAGATAAAATTCTGGTTTCATTTCAAAATTTAAATTATAAATTCTTTGAATTTCATCATGTATTTCCTTCCAAAATTTTCTTGCTATCGTATAGGTCTATCACATATGATAAAACAACCCCACCTTTTCCTCACATTTCCAGCATCTTGTATTTCCATTTTTAGTTATTTTTTGCCGTCTTTCTGGTATCATATACCATCTATATAACATTTTATAAAAATTTTCTCTTAAATTTAAACTTGGTGTAAATTTTATATCTGTTTTCCAAGGAAATTGGATGTTTCGAAGACTGCTGGCGATGTTGCTTAGAGGAACAATGGGTGGATGAAGGCAGACAGGAAGGTCCAAATGGTCAGTATGGGGACTTGGACCTGTAGGGGATAGAGGATGGTCTCCTCCAGGAAAAACATAAGGAACCACCACACTGTTGAGACTGATATTGACTGAAGCCCTATCTTAGCAGTTAACCTGGTCTTGGAAAGGTGTTGCATGGAAATGTTGGTTGAAAGGTGTAACAACCCCTGTCTGTCAAAAGGCAAGTCTTCAATGTGCTTCCTAGTGTCTTCAGTGAGCCTGCCAAGCACAGCCAGGCATACCCCTGAAGCACCCCTGCCCCTGCCATGACCTTTGTTGAATACTTCATTGAGTGATGGAAGAACTGGATTTGTTGGGAGGCTAATGAAGGTGCCTCTTGATGGAACTGAAGTGCATCAAACCTCTGTTCCTCAGGCAGGTTTGGGATGAATGGCAACATTTTATCCCACAGAAATCTCTGGTCATCCACTATACATGCCTGCATGTGGTGTCCCTTGTCAAGAGAGCAGCAGTGGAATAAAAACATCTCCTGAAAATATCTAGGTAACTTCCTTTTCTGTCTGATGGGGCAGAATGCATTTTTTTGGCACCCTTTGTTTGGCATGCCACCATTACATCTGAGTTGAGTGTAGAATGGGTAAACAAATAGGCCACATCCTGCTGGTGGATTCTGTAAAGTTGCTCCCTGAGCCTGAGTGTAGCTGGCAAAGATGCAGGTTGTGACCAAGCCTGTTTGATCACCTCTTGTAAGGCTGGTAGAAAAGGCATGGTGGCTGGGGATGGAGCCTGATTCCAAACAATTTGGAAAACTGGACCCATCACAGGAGCTGGGGTGGGGTGGCAACATCAAAGTTGATGGATTTGACCATATGTAGGACCACGTCTGAAAACTGATGTTTTCAGGAGGTTCTTTTGATCAACAACTGTGGGAGGAGGAGTGGAAGATCTGTGAGAACCTTGGGAGGGGTAGCCTGAGTCATAAGTCAATGGAACCTGATGGAGATGCTGGTGGGGCAGCAGAGGCTGAATGAAGAGTCTCTTGATACAGTGGAGCTGGAGGCAGAACTGACAGTAGTGAAACTGAGAGCACTGTGATAGAAACAGGCATTGTTGACAGTGAAGTGATGACAGCAGGTGGAGATGGAGGAGCCCTTGATACCACTGCAGTTGTCATAGGCAGAGGCAATGGCAGGCCAGAAACAGTGACATGTGGGTGGTACTGAAGAGACTCATGATGAAGAGGCAGCAGAAAGGCTTGAGCTACCAAATGCTGTCAATGTTTGGATGATCCTGACTGAGATCATTCTGGTGTACAGGAACAAGACCAAGGAGAACAGTGTTGATGCTGAGGTTGCAATGATGGAAACTGAGAGTAGGACGATGAGTGAGAAAAATGTCAAGTCATGGATCTTCAAGGGGATCAGTACCAAAAGTCACAAAAGTGGTATCAGTTCCTGTAAGGTGAGTATGAGTGGTACAATCTCAGAAGTTCTTGGCACAGATGCTCCTGCCAGTATCGATCCAAGCAGGACACAGATACAAATGATATTCTTGATATGGTAGTCTGGAAGAAGTGTATGAAAGTTCCCAACAGAAGGGGGAACATTGTCAACATTGTCAATCTATGGCAGCTAATAGTTGTCAGAGCAGCCAGATGTCGGATGGAAAAAGATTCCTTCTGAGGGGGATTCCTTGGTACCAATGATTCAGTCCTGAGTAATGGATCAGTCTCGACATCCACTTCAGACACAAAGGGCAATGAAACTGGGAGTGAGGCTGGTACCAACATCAGTACCAACAGGGCTGTGAGTGATGTTAGTGAGGTGGCAGCTGACACTGAAGCAGTCACCACCCGTTCAGGGTGCTTAACCTTCTTCTTTTTCTTCAGTCTAGGTTCTTTTGTCAAGATTCGGTAGTCAGCAAAGTGTTTCCTCTTCTTGGGCTTGTCTTTTGATGCTGTAGTCAAAGGAGGTCCAGTTGACAAAGGAGGGGCCACCAAATGCTAGGCAGAGGGCATCTTAGTTGTTGGTATTGATGTTTTCAGTTGTGACTTCAATACTGAAGAAGGTGCACTTGATGCCAATTCCACCAGTGTTGAGGTCAGTACTGAAGTAGTCTTCTGAGCGTCCCTAGGCCTTGACACCATGGTGGAGGCAGTAAAAAGGATCTTACCACAGCTGGTTTGGGCACTCTCAGAGACTTCTCCGAAGAATATGATTTCAGCCTAGAAGCTCAATTTTTTTAGTCTAGGATGTGAACTGCTTACAGATGCCACAAAAGCGAACAATATTTCTTTAACCAAGTGATGACAATACTCCATGTGAGTATCCGATAGACAAACCTTCCACCCACATGAAATGTAGTGCTAGGGTAGTGAAAGCCATAGAAAAGAGAATGAGGGGTAAGAGAGATTCCAGGGAAAGAAAGAGACGATACAGGTGTGTGTGTGTGTGGGGGGGGCTGCTGCTACTCATTCTTACCAGAGGCTGCACAAGACAGGAACATAGCTGGCAGAAATGACTCCTTTGACAGATAGAGAGAAACTGAGAGGAAGGTAGCTTGGCAGGTTAAATCATGCACCTTATGCCAAGCTACTCAGCTCTGGAACATTCTGGCAGGGTCTCTGTGCGGGTGCAAAAACTCACTGTGTGAGTCACAGAGACAATGAAGAAGAATTGTGAGTTATATATTTGAACATACAAATCCCAAGTAAAAACAAACCTTGTTTACTAAAGTCATTGCATAAACTAGAAGTTCCGTGTCAACTCCATCCTTTTCCTCCAGAATCTCCATGATGTTGGACCATGGCTTGAGGTCTAAAAGGAAAGGAAAAACTTTTAAGAAAGTGGATCAACACTATTGCACATATGGAGTTTAAAATGTTTTGGTAGATGCAAAATAAGTGGTTAATTTCAGAATGTAAAGGAATAAAAAAAACAAACCTCAACACAGCAAACACATGATATGACCTTTGGTATATTTTAGACATCCTTTGAACGCCATTTTTTAAAAAAATTTAGCACTCCCCTAGCTATGAAAGCTTTGACTACAGTGAAAACTGTGTTACTGTGTTTTTATTGGTTTCAGTAACATTTACAGTGTTGTTGTCAAACACCTTGGGATTTATAAAAGTGTGAACTACTTTGGGATTTGATTTAATTTACTTTTTCAATTGAGAACACTTTGCTACAACTTTTCATTAAAAAAATAACTCCTCCTCAACCCTACAGTGGTTCACAGTAAGAGCAGGAACAATAAAACCAGAGTCAACAAGAAAAAAATAAAAAAAATAACATTTAGAGATTTATACCAAAGAGAAGTGGGATAATTAACAGCCAGGAAAAAAAGCAACAACAGGTACACATTTTATTCAGAAGGAAATCCCAGTGAGTTCTGCTGTTGTGCATCTATAACCAAGGCTCTGGTAAGGGGCTTACATCTCATAACTTCCTGATTGTTGATGCTGCTTCTCACTAACAATGCCAGCCTGCTCTTCTTCCTTCTTCCTTTAGGCTAAAGTGGAGAAGTGAGTGGTGATGTAGGCAAAGAGGAAGAGAAGTAATCACACTTTACCTGCCAGAACTTCCCTCTCTAGGTAGCTGTATGTACAACTACTATCTTACAAAGGGGTTACGTGATGTCAGCTGTAAGGATGTCATCAAAATGTGGCATTCCACGCCAGAGGCAAAATCACCACTCCTAGATCATCATGTGGAAAGTTTTTCTGCCTCTGCCAGAACCAACTAATGAAAAGAAGTTGAAACATACACAGGCTGAAAACCCACATGAATCCGAAGCTACACATAAACAGTTGGCATCTTCCAACCACCCAGCAGATGCCAAGTTCCGACTGCTCTCTTCTGCCGGTAAGGAATGGCAAAAATGAGAGACAAACATAGCAAAAAAACTGGTCTAGTTCATTTGGGGTGTGGAGAATGAGGGCACCTTTTCCTTTATCCAGGAATTCAGAGCAGCCAGATCTTTTTATTCTGAATCACCTTCCCTCTTTCTTTCCCTCTGGTAAGAATGAGTAGCAGCAGCCCCTCCTAGAGCTTGTCAGATGTTGGGCATGGGAACTTTTTGGATGGAGCACAAGAGTCAGAGAACAGCTCTCTGCATCCCATCCAAAAAGGAACTTGTGCACATATAAGCTTCATGAATGTGCATGTAAGTCAAACAGGATACTGGCTAGAGTTTGATAATCTTACTACATTTCATGGTGGGAGCTCCCAGATCATAACAGACAACTTCAGGGTGAAAGAGGCCCATTTTTGCCTTTGCAGAACTTTTCCTGTCTCTTTTTGTCCTGCAACACTGAAAGTGAGGTTGTTTCACTCCTCGTCATCAGTTTTGGCCACTTTGCATGTGTTTTCAGGGATGCCAAGGATGGGCAAGTAAGTTAAAGTGCATATTTAAAGGCATTTTTTTGGCATTTGGGGCCATTTTCAAATGAAAAATATCCCATTCTTATGGGGGGGGGAATCAAAGGGCTTCGAGGACATCCAATAAGCGGGCCTTGGCAGGTCTTGCAGCCTGTGGGCAATGCCTTTCCCACCTGTGTCCTAGATATTATAGGAATATGTAGACAAATTTGCCAGTGGAGTGGAGGAAGCAGTCTTCTGTGACTTCTTTAGCAGCTGTAACACGTGGCTCAGCTCTCTGTTGAGCTAACTCCTTTGAAAGTTCTCTAGAAAGTAATGAGGGAACAGTTATACCTGGGTATACCCATTCCTGGGTACACTCATTTAGTTTTGTACAAATTTAATGTGTATTAATATTTAATTATGACAGTAAAACCATACATTCAAGTAATCTTCCATCTGTGCCATGCAATTAAAAAATTCAGCCGCACACAGGGCTCAACAAAGAGATGCTGCTCTTCTGTTTTGACAGACCACAAGTCAAATGTGACTTAACAGTTAAACTGAGACATGTGAGCCAAAAAGCCAAGGCAATTCTAGACAGCCTCAACAGGAGCTCAATGTCCAGGTCAAAGGAAGTAATACACCACCCTATTCTGCTTTGGTCAGACCTCACGTATAATACTGTGCCAAGTTCTGTGCACCACAGTTCAAGAAGAATACAGAAAAGGTGGGATACGTCCAGAAGAGAGAGACCAAGTTGGTAAAAAGACTAGAAATGAAGCACTATGAGGAATGGTTTAGCCAACTGGTGATATTAAGATTGGAGAAGAGATTTATAGGTAGTATTGATGTCCATCTTTTTAAATATTTGAAAGGATGTCATGTATAAGATCAATGTTGTGTGCCTTCAAGTCGTTTCTGATTTATGTTGACCATAAGGCAAACCTATCATGGGGTTTTCTTGGCAAGTTTTTGAAGAGGGAGTTTGTTTTTGCCTTCCTCCAAGGCTGAAAGACCTGTCCAAGGTTACTCAGTGGGCTTCCATGGCTGAGCTGGTCTGTTCACAAGAGTTGTAGTGCAACACTCAAATCACTACACCATGCTGACCTTCATATACAAGATATGCATAACTAAATAACCTAAAGGTATCACATCCTGTCTTATCTTGGAAGCTAAACAGGGTTAGCCCTCCTTAGTACAGAAGCTGAATCCAGATAAGACGGAAGTACCCGCTGTTAAGGGCCCTAGCCCAGGTACGGAGGTTTGTCAACCTGTTCTAGACAGGGTTACACTTCCCTTGAAAGACTGTGTCCGCAGCTTGGGGGTGCTCCTGCACTCGCCACTTCAGATGACAGCTCAAATAGATGCGGCGGCCAGGAGTGCCTGCTATCAACTTCTGCTGATACACCAGCTGTGCCCCTTCCTGAAGCTGGAACACCTAAAAACAGTGGTACATGCACTGGTAACTTCTGCAATGCCCTCTACATAGGGCTACCCATGTGCTTAGTCCGGAAACTTCAATTAGTTCAGAATATGGCAGCCAGGCTGGCCACTGGCAGACCTAAAACTGACCACATAACACCAATTCTGAAGTCGTTACACTGGCTGCCTATTAGTTTCTGGGCACAGTACAAGGTGTTGGTTCTTACCTTTAAAGCCCTTTATGGCTTAGGGCCAGCCTACCTGCGGGATCGCCTTCTCCCATATAATCCGCCCCGCACATTAAGGTCCTCTGGGAAGAACTTACTGCAGCCAGTCAGAACTAGGTTGGCTGCGGTTACCCAGAGGACCTTTTCTTCTATCGCTCCCAAGCTATGGAATGGCCTGCCGGAGGAGACTCAGCGTATTACCAGTCTTGACAGCTTTAAAAGAGCAGTCAAGACTGATCTCGTCTGACAGGCCTTCCCAGACTAGTATTTCCATCGCCTCCCATCTATTGCCTTGCTGCTTTGCTAATAGTAATTGATGGATTGTTAATTGCTGTGTATTTTAAGGGGTTGGTTTAGGTGAGTTGGTGGGTGGGGAGGACTGGGTATGTTTTTAATGTCTTTTAATGTCTTTTAATGTATAATGTATTTCATGTTGTTTGCCGCCTTGATCCACGTGGAGAGACGGGATACAAATAAATGCTGCTATTATTATTATTATTATTATTATTATTATTATTATTATTATTATTATTACTACTACTACTACTACTACTACTACTACTACTACTTAGATGGAAGACTGCCAATGAATGCCAGGTGCCATAGGCCATTTTTCAGAGGAGTGAACTGACAAAACCACTTCTCGGTATTCCTAGTCTAAGAAAATCCTAGGAAAGTGCATGTGCACACACACAAGTATATAATGCAGTAAGCTTGTTTTCTCATGTTTTAGAAACTAGGAAATTAGATGGAAGTGGACTCTGCTTCTTTGAAAGTCTTTGAATAGAAGTTGGCTGGGAACCTTTTGAGACCGCCTTAGCTGTGTATTCCTGCATGTAGGGGATTCTGAATCATTCTCTCAGATTCTTATTCTGGCCTACAAAGGCACAATTCAATAAGCAAGGTTATGTAAGGACCACAGAGAAGGGTAGACTGTATTGAATGAAATAAGTAAATAAAATATTTTCCCATATCTGTGCAGGAGTAAATATAAGAACCGGTTGGAAGTACACAAAAATACAATACAAAATAACTGTACTCTTCCTCCAATCAGAATTCAGTCAGCTTGGGCCTTCATACTGTGAGTTTTCATCTTTTTATTCTTCTCTATCTTTTTGTATACACCTCACACAAATTTGAAATCTGCCACTATTTGCAAAGATTTATGAGAAAAGCGAAGATCCACTTCTGAGGAATTTACTTTTCTATTTGGTAAAGTAAATGGAAAAAGGTGTGCCCCTTGAAATACAGTGATTTAGGGGAAAAATAGTGGATATGTAAATGCTCATTTAGTAAAGGCAAGTCATACACAACAAAGGTTTGCTCACAGTAGCTCTCAAAACTCTAATGTTTAATGATATCTGTTGACCTAATAAAATGAAACATGTCATCCATGTTCTACACTATGTGACAAGATCCATAAATGAACCAAATTTCAAACCAATGCAATAAACTATGGCAGAGCTACAGCCAGTCAAAAACTACCTAGAATTGAAACAATGATCTGTTTTTCTCAGATTTTGATAAAGGTGTATGACATACTTGAGTCAAATTTTGGTGATACTGACTGATGCTCTTTATTCAGATTTGTTGAGTACAGGAATCCTTCATTGTCTCTGTGAAATTCTGAGCATCAGTTCAAATGTTATTACGGTTTTTATGCCATGTTAAACTTAGAGTACTGTACTCTAATGTTTTCAAGTAGTCTCTCATAAACAGTCAATGGAAATCAACCCATGGCTGTAATATTTTTCCTGTTAAATTATGAGGCAATTATGCTTAACAAACTGCAGACAAACTGCAGTTACAGGATTTTTATGCTATGCACATTTAAATATTGCTGTTATTTAAAGAGACCATTAAAAAAATTACTGACAAAACTAAATGGAATTTACATGGATAATGGACCATTCTAAGGATACCAACTCCACCACACACATGCACGCATGCATACCTGTTCCTTTCATATTTTTGTGGGCAACTCTCATGAAACTAACATACAACATAAAGATGGTTCTAGTTCAGAAAAGTTGTAACGTTCCAAAAGCACATATGGGGAAGAAGAACATCACCACTACCCCTACAGCTCAGTAAAAAAGAGAAGCCTTTCTGCCGTTATCAGTCCATTTCTGGGCAGAATTTAAAATGCTGGATATGGCTTTAAAGGCCTATACTGTCTGCAGTCCAGAATTTCTGAAAGACCATATGTTTTTATATGTACTTGTCTGAGTGGGGAAGGGCATTCTCTTGGTTCTGCCACCATGACAGGTATGTTTGGTGAGGACACAGAAGAGAGCCTTCTCAGTGGCTGCTCCTAAGTTGTGGAACTCCACTCCACGGGAGGTTCAGTTGGTCTTTTTCCTACTAAGTTTCCTCTGGCAGACAAAGACCTTTTTATTTAGGCAGGCATTCAGTTTTTAACTTTTGCAGCAGATGAAGACTTTAATCAAGTGCGTTGTATGTTATCTTTTGTACTATATTTTAAATATTATTTTAAAAAAATTTTAAACTTGTACTTTTAAACAGAATTTGTGTTTAACTGTATTTTTAAACCTTTGTATTAATAGTTGTTTAGGTGTACTTTGAACTTGTAGCAAGCTGTCTTGAATCCTGTGCTGGGAGGAAGGTGGGATAAAAATTAAATTAAATAAAATGAATAAATGAATGAATGAATATATAGCTACAGCAGTTTTTGTAGAAATAGAGCCTTTAATGAAGTGGTGTGACCTACTTCCTCCTACTACTACTACTACTACTACTACTACTACTACTACTACTACTGTGTGTGTGTGTGTGTGTGTGCATGTCTATGTGTATGTGTTCAGAATTTGTATGAAGACAGCATACCACATAGATGAAGAATATGTTTAGGATATGTTTATGAAGAAGAGAGTTAGGATGAATGAAAAACAGCACTCTTTTCTGATCTATCGGCACCATCATCACTGAAAAGTCAATGACACAGACATGAATAAGGAATGACGGCACAGGCAGACAAAACACACTACTTGTTTCAGCCAGCAGATATTTACACTGTATGGACACTTGATCAGTTCTCTCTACCTTGGCTCATATTTGACTTGTATTAAGTCAGAAATAAGGATACAGAATTACTAGTCAGCTGTTTCTAAGATAAAAGAATGTACATAGATTTGTGTAAATTAATGAATGCATGAGCCTTATTCAGGCATTATAAAACTGAGCAATGTTTTATAAATGCATGAAGAGGGAGATAATACTAGCCCCACTCTGAGATAACTTCTGTCACCTTTTCCTGCAAAGGATGACATTCTGTAGAGGAAAGAGTCCTCATCTCAAAAGGGCCAAGCTGCTGGATCCAGGAAGCTCTGCCTCCCAGAAGGTTATCCCCCATGCGTGAAAGGTGACTGAAGTGAAAGAAAGAGTGTGGATGCTTACTTCATACATTTTCTGTGGAGTTAGCATAGGAGATTTTCAGAAGGCGGTGTCTGTGCAGTAGTTCTGAGGGAAAGTAGAAGATTTGAGTGAGAGGAAAGGAACCAGGCACCCAGCAGGCCAGCTCAATCCTCTGGAATCCTGGGACTTGTAGTTTGGTAAGGTATTGAGAATTCTCTGTTCAAGAGCTCAAGTGAATCCTTCTGAATTTTAGCATTAGGGCTCAGATAATTCTAAGTACCTCAGCAAACTACAAATACACCCACAGAACATTAATCTGTCAGCTGCTCTGAGGCCAGAGAGTGAGAGTCTGAGGCCTAGGACCACATTCAAACCCAGGGCTGTGCAGCAACAGATTTCAGTGGGTAACTTATTTATTGGCTCCATCTCATTTTTTTGTTTTGTTTTACTTAGTTTAGGCATTTCAAAAAAACTCTAACTTTAGAGGCTTATCTTAAATTTACTTACTTTATTCTCCCCCTCCCTTCAAAATAAATTCTTGCCAGCAAATATTTTTGACTTTTAAATTTTTATGGTTTTCCCAGCATTTTGCAGTGGTGTTTTGGGTGAATAAATATTATCTAAAAATTATACACAAGTTGTCTAATTATATATTTTAAAATAGTTTATGTAAGACTATTAACTTTTCCAGAGACCACCATCCCATGCAAACTCCAGTGAACACAGTAGGACCTTTCCTGTCTAGAGAAGCACTAACACTTTTGAAGCAACTGTTTGAATTTTAAAAGGTAATCCATTTACTTAGAATCAAAAAGCCATTCTTTCTATTTTTCAAGCTTTAATACTCTAATAGTAGTATAAAAACTGTAATAATTTGTTAGACATTTTTTTCCAAGAGGACTGAATTTCAAAGGAGCTGACATGACATTGCAAGCAAAAGCCAGAATGAGAGTTTTAAATTCCTGATCACCCTGCAGGGTTGCTGAGTTTAGAACGTGAACAGCTTCCCCCAGTGCTTCCTGCATCTACCTTACAGAACCGTGACCAGTGTTCCCCTGTAGGGCCTCCCTGGTCTACCCTACAAGGCTGAATGGATTCAGCACCTTGGGCAGCATATTGGCCCTTTACATTTTAAATATCCAGACTGCCTCTGTTTAAATATTCAGGCTGCTTTAAGCTGCAAAGGAAACTCACATTGAGAATTTTCTTCTTAATCAGAGTTCCACTATATTATTTAGTTACCCAATTCAGTGTCTGCTTTAGCTGCCAAGTCCTTGTCCTAGAAAAATTCTGCTAAAAAAAGGTTGCTGCTTTGGTACCCAACATTGTAGCATTTCTTTGTTTCACTGCGAAGCAAAATGTAACCTATGTGATCAAGGGTCATGATTGTTGATTGTTAATTGTGGGAAATAGCTAGCAACAATGTACATGAATTCAGATCAAGGGAAACAAGTGATTCTTGCACCTCTTGCACATGTGCTGTATGTTCTATGAAATCATCACTCTTGAACTTATAAAAAGACTTTTTTCTCAATAAAGGAGTCCCTCCTCTCAGATCAGGAAAGAAATGCTTTGACTGCATTCTTCTTGAGGTGGGGAAGGGAAGCTCTGATCAAAGTTCCTGATGAATCTTTCCAAGTTGATTTTAAGTTCACTTCATATCGCTATTCACATCTGGGATGTATGCAGAAAATCTGATATTTCAGATCTGACCCTAACAAGTTTGGGGTTCAGAGTTGACCCTAACAAAATTACCCACTGCAAGACCTTGATTAAACTGGTTGATTTGAAATTGGTAAACAACTTTCTTGGTAAGCAGACTAACAAGATTTTAACAGCAAGTGGTATACTTCAATCTTCCAAACATCTTGTCAACATTTTCTGGAAATACTAGCTGAAAAGTGGCTCAACAAATAGGACTAGATGTGCCATGGCTACATCACCCATGGATTCTGCTGGAACTCTGGCATTTAGTTCAGAGCATTTATGAATCAGAAACATTTCAAAGTACATGAGGGTTGTTTTTTAAAAAACAAACAAACAAACAAGCACAAGGAATAAAATTGGTCCAGCCTATTAACTAGCTCATCTGTCATATTTGGTGCCATTACACTGCTCCAAACTCTATCTTCATATTCTTGCATTGAGTTGTAAGACTAGAATTTTGTTTTTTGTTTTTTTGGCCATACAGAAATCCATGAACATTTTGATAGGTATTTAAAAAAATTCTACACACTTCGAAATGTATTTTCTTAATGTACACATCTTAATGTATTTTCTTCCATGATAAAAGCATGTCTGTACATATTTTTCAAACACTTTTCCTTTTTAGCCTTGTGCATTTATTTGCATATCCCTTGAAAAGTGAGAAGGGATACTTGTGGTTAACTCATGATGACAGGAAATGAAGAGATCTGCATGTGTTTTCATTAACAGTCCTGACAGGCCACAAATTGGAAAAGTTTGTTTTTTTAAAAACAGTTAATGTGAATTTGTTTTCCCTTTATAGACTCTAATATTGAGCAATCGATTCCACGTGGGAATGAGTGTAACACCACAGACAAAACGTTCATATTACTTTTACTGCAATGAAGTCTGCTCATACATTCATTTGCGAGTTATCAAGTGATGATGATTAACTTTATTTATATCCTGTCTTTTCCCCAAGACTAGTATTCAATGCAGCTTACCCATTTAAAAAATTACAATTAAAAACATACAAAAGTCAACATGAAAACAAAAAACGATCAACCATATTAAAAACATATACTCTAAAAAGATTTTTAAAGTTGCACAATACAATTAAAAAAAATAGTACCTATAGTCCTTTGTTAAAAGCCTTCAATTCTAAAAGTCAGTTTAGATAAAAAAATATTTCCCTGCCAATGGAAGGGCAGCAAGAAAGTGGCCATTCTAGTCTCCCCAGAAAAGAGTTTCAAAGGGTAGGGGCAACCACTGAGAAGGCCCTCTCACGTTTTTCCACCAGTTGTACCTGTGAGGATGGTGGGACAGAGGAAGGGCTCTTTTATGGATTTTAGGGGCTGGGCAGCCTCATGTTGGGAGATACGGTCTATCAGACAGCCTAGACCTAAGCTGTACAAGGCTTTATAGGTCATAACCAACACTCTGAATTGTCCCTGGAAACAGACTGACAGTCAGTGCAGCTGTAGGAACAGGGGACTTGTATGATCCCTGTAACCAATCCCAGTTAACACTCTAGTTGCAGCTCTTTGTACCAAATTGATTGTCTAAATACTCTTCAAAGGAGCACATTACAGTAATCCAAACATAATGTAACCAGGGCACGTATCACTGTGGCCAGATCAGACCAAAGCTGTCTCTGACACATAACCAGGCCTGAAACCAGAATGACATGGTCCTTATCCAGGAATTTCTGGAACTAGGAGGAAACCACATATTCTATTACCCAGTGATGTAGACTTGAGTTGATAGACTTGGACTCAACTCAGACTTAAGTCACTTAGTGACTTGACTCGGCAAAAATTACACACTGACTCGACTTGAGACTTGAATATTTTTAGTGACTGACTTGCTGCCTCTGGTTCAGTAACATAACACATTCATCCAGAAACCTTACAACTTACTGGTTGCATGACACTCTGTCTCAAGCTCAAAGTGTGCACACACTTCTCAGAGGGAATAGCAAAATTATGGCAATGGGCTTGAGGTGGGCTTGAGGTCTGCTTAGCAGCCTATCCCTGCTACATATAAGAGGAGCTTTGTAAAACTTTTCCTAAGAGCAGAAGGCAAGACTCATGCCCAGAGTGCAAGGTGAATATCTCAAAGGGGAATAGAAAAATGTGTTAGGCAATGGGCTTGAGGAGGAATGATCCTTCCTTCTAAAGCCCATGAAGCTTCAGTAATGGGGAATAAGAAGGACCCTATTCCCAAGTTTTGAAAAAGCCTCCAGCTTTGCAAATGGGAAGTAAGAAGGATCTATTCTCCACTTCCGAAGCTGCAGATGGCAAAATCACAAAAGTAGAGGGCTGACTCTCCTTAATTGTTAATACTGACTTTATTTGACTCTGCCCAGAAATTCTGGAATACAGGCTGGCGTATAAAGTTGGCTTCCAGACTTGAGACTTGACTCGAGACTTGACTTGAAAGTATCTTGCAAGGACTTGAGATTTGAAGGTAGAGACTTGAGCTTTGACTTGAGACTTGGAGTAAAAGACTTAAATACATCACTGCTATTACCTTGGCCAAAAATGGAATATTGGACAATGTCCAAAAGTTATCCATTACAGAAGGATCCAAGGACAGCTTTTTAAACAGAAGCCTTACAACCCTTTGATTACTCCCTTTAGCCACTCAACCAGTCTCCTTCTGGCTTTTTTTAATGAGCTAGGAAGAGCAAGAATCTAGTGGACATGTGGGGGTTTTCTCCTCTCCTGTCCACATCCTCAGGCTGTACAAAATGCAAAGAATCCAATATTACTGGAAAACAGAGCCAAGATTACACCCCCTGGGACTGTCTCAACTTGTCATCTAAGCTGAAAAGGTTCTGTGCAGCTTTATTAATCAAGTAACATAAAGGAATGTGTGAAGAAACTTGACTACCAAAGTCCATCTTGCGCATACATTTCTGTATCATAAGCACATATTAGGCTGATAATGCTGAGGAGTACAAATATGCTTGCTAAGCAAATTAAAAATGTTTGAGTGGTCATGAGTCAAATGGTATGGTACTAAGTAAAGGAAAGCATCCCATCCAGTAGAGGGAAGCAATATAGTCACCAAATACATCACAGGCACAAAATATATCACAGTAGAGATTGAAGCTCACTATTCTCTTCATCAGTCAAAGAGATTAAAATCACACCTGGGAATATAGTTCTCAGAAAAAGATGCTTTTTAACTTCAAATGGAGAAGCCCTGAAAACTAGCATGATGTATTTTACACCTTTTTGCTGGTCTAATAATGGTATTCCTCCAAGATGAATGTTTGATGTGGCTTTATGGTCAGTACTGAGATCCCTGCAGTATTTTCTAAACTCTACTCTTACCAGACACATAAATAGACCCTCTGGAATTTGTTCCTATTCAGAATAAACTCTATACATTGGGGTGGATAATTTCAGTAGGTATAGGGGAGCAGTTCTTCCATGAGCAGGGATTGCAGAGCAGGATACATTTACAAATACCGTAACTGTAAAAGGTCTTAATTGTACCTACAGAAAACAAACCTCTCTGGTGTTTGCTTGTCTTGTCTCTACTTCCATGTCCCTACCACCCCACTGTTCTTCCTTTCTCCCACTGAACACTCTGACAGTAAAATACTCAGGTGGCTAATATTACTGTGTGAAACAAGGCTGGGCAGACACTCAGGGGATCTACTCTTGATTTTTACAGGAACCTAAAAGTTATCCATTGCAGCCTGTTACAAAAGATATATACTTAAAATTAACAGAATTCTAAACCCTGTTTTGAGATTGGAACCCACATTATTTCTTCCACATCCATGTTTGTTTACCCTATGCTTTCTTCATTTTAGCAGTACGGTATAAGACATGAACAATTTCACTGCTGCTGTTGGTAAATAAATAAATAAATAAGTAAGTAAGTAAGTAAATTATTGCACATATCCTGTAAATCACCCAGAGGTTCACAAGCAGATCCAGAACTATTTTTTGCTCACCTCTGCTGTAAAGCACCTCATAGAATGGTAGCATAATAAGGAAATGCTATTACAGTGATGATGATAGTTTCTAAGAGGCTTGCTAGAAAATAACTTCAGGATTCAGAAGGTATATAACAAGTGCAATAATTGTTCTTATTCTGTCAAAAACCAGCAAAGGAAAATTCCAGTAGATCACACTATGATGTTTTCTCTAAAAGAAAAACTCTTTCTTCTCTTCTTTTGACTAACAAAGCTAGCAGGACAAATATAAGACTGTACATATTAGGGGATGGACTCATGCCTAAATACCCTAAAGTCACCAGGTCCCATCTAATCTTGGGAGCTAAGCAGCATCAGCCCTGGTTAGTACTCAGATGGGAGACTACCAACAAATACAAGGCGCTGTAGGCTAGGCTTCTGAGGAAGGAACTGACAAAACCACCTCTGAGTATTCCTTGCCTAAGAAAACCCTATGAAATTCATGGGGTCGCTATAGGCTGACAGGCAACTTGAAGGGACATACACACACACTCTTGCTTGTCTCTAAACTGAACTTCTTCCAGAGGTTTCAACTGCATATGGATGAGCTACTCTAGCAAGGAAGCAGCACATAGTTTCAGTACTAAAACCTGGAACTGAATTTTTAGAGGTGGTTCTTGCTCTTGGCTATCATGTGCACTGCACATGTTAAGGAATACACTGTATATACCCAAGTACAAGACTAATTTTAGTCAAAAGATTGACCCCACAAACCTGGGTTGACTCATCCATGGATTAATGTAAGTACTGTAGCTGAACTCTTATTAAAAAGAAGAGGAGGAGGAGGAGGAGGAACCATTCCCTTCTCTGATAGAGTGGCAAAGGCAAGAGCTTAGTCCATCCTGGCAGAAGAAACACCGGCAACCGCTCTTTGGCACTTCCCCTCAAAGGAGTGCCAAGAGAATAGAGGAGGTCGGTGCTTCTTTTAGGTTCTCCCAGGACAGACTAAGCTCTCGACTTCTGCCACTCTACTCAGAAGAGGAGATGGTTCCTTTCTTAGTGGAGTTAATACTGTAGCTTAACTTTTATTTTAAATAACAAAAAACCATCCCCTTCTCTGAGTAGAGTGGTGAAAGGCTTCATTGAATGACTGGGTTGGAAAAAGGTGGCAGCGGTCGGCTCAAGGTGGTGCTGGTACTTCCCCATCTTCGTGGGATGTCCCCCACCTATCCACAGGTCATAATAAAATCTGTAATTTTGATATCTAAACCTGCCCTTGACTTTTATGTGAGGTTGACTTATACAGGAGTATCTACAATAGTACTTTTACCCCAGAATGAATGAATGAATGAATGAATAAATAAATAAATAAATAGCAGGTATCTGCAAAAGCAGAACTTAATCAATGAACTTGTGAAACATCAAAGAATTTCCAAGAAAGACAGAAAGACACAGTAGGAAATTTAAATTTATCAGATTTTTAAAACTCTTTCCAATTATTTTAATGAGGTTCATCCAACAGACGTTCCTGTCAGATTGTGCCTACTGTAGTTAGAGTTTGATTCCCAAAGAAGTCAAGAATTTATTACAAGCAAAGACTATTAACTGGAAATACACACAGAAGTCCATCTAAATGCTATCTTGTAGAACAGATAACTGTTGAAGAATCTGGAAGAACTTCTCTGAGGAGGGAATTTTTCATGTCAATGTCACAACTAAAAAGGCATTCTTTACGTTCGCCTTCAAGGGCAGAAGAGCTTTGAAGAGAGCCTCGGCAAAAGAAAGTAACACTCAAACAGGTTCACTCATGGAAGAAGTAGTCCATTAGGTAACTGGATCTGAAGGTATTTGGGATTTTAAATATAAGCACTAGCCTACTGAATTGTTTCCAGAAATATTCTGGCAACCCAAATGATGAAAACATCAAAATGGGGAGAAATGACACCACAAGCCCTAATAATCTGCAAAGGTTAAAAGATAATAGAGGATATCTCAAGCAGTTTGAATTTTGTTTTTCTAAATGCTGATTTAGAGCAGTGCTATTCAAAGCCACCACTGGCGGTTTGTTCCTGAAACACTGTAAGCCTGAAACATTGTAGCCAATGGGCACAAATACGGTACTGGTCCTTGTCACATTGATAAAATAGTTCAGCAGTCTCCATATCACATATTCCAGGAAACACTAATTTAGAATACTCTACATAGTGCAATTGGGGATTCATACAGCAAAACACAAGTGAATGGGAAATTTGCCACACATCCTGCAGATATAGTTACATGGATGCTAGCCTAGTAGAGAAATCACTCCTTAGTTTACTCCCTTCGAACTGGGATGCTTTATTTTGGCTGAATAGGTTTTTGAGAATGAAAAGAAACTTTGAGGCTTCCACTTTTCTTCTTTACTTTCCTTCCTCTTGATAACTGCCTGATGTGCAGCCAGGCACTATCCAGTCCCAGGCATGAAAGGAATTACAGCATGGAGAGTTCTGTTGACTGTGTCTTACAGTGCTCTGACTATGGAATAAGGAAAGTTTGTGCCTTCCAAAACGCCTGGTGAAGACGAAAAGGCTATAATCTATCAATGACTGTTGTATGGAAAGGCCAGAGATTGAGTGGCTTCTTGCCCAAGGCTAGTCAGAGGCACCATGAATAGCTCAAACCAGTATTGCACAGATCCCACAGCATTTGTGGCTGCATTGTGCTGCCTCGCTGTGCCCCAAGTTTCCAATCAGGTTAGTATAACACATACATGTCCACAAAGGACCATATAGTCCTTTCACAGCCTTTTTTCATGTATCCCTTGCAATCAAGCTCCTCATTTGGTGTGCCAATTTCAACGTTTTTTCACCAGAAGGAAATTATCAGCCACAATTACAAAACAGAAATTTTCAAGAAGAGCTTTGATGCAGCAGCACCTATTGATGGCATCCAAATACAGTCAGCTCTCCACATTTTCACTAGGGTGAGGGGTGCGGGACCACCACAGAAGTGGAAAAATTGCAAATAACAGAATGTGTATGTGTGCCTGTGGGAAGGGGGTTGAGGCATCATGGGCAAAATGGATACCCAGGGTCCAAACCAAGTCAGAGAAAGGAGAGGGAAAGAGAGTGGGGTCAGCATGGTAGCTCTTTACTTCCTTCTCTTGCTCCCATCTTCTTTATTGGGGGTGGAGGGGCATTGGGAGAGGGTTTTGTGATGCTGAGAAATCAGACTGCGAGCTGTCCTTAGCTGGCCAGGAAGCTACCGGTGGAAGAGGAAGAGGAAGAGGAGCCGGTTTTTAAAGGGCTGCACAGCCTGATAGGAGGCTGCCGTGAGGGGAGGTTCCCCTGGAAAAGGAGTGACTGAGGTGAGGGGTGCAGGGGTTAGAGAAACTCGCAAATAATCAAACTGTGAAAGTCAAACCTACAAATATGGAGAGCTGACTGTACTTGTTTTTAATGCTGAAAGACATTTCTGAGTACAAAACACATTTACGATGGGGACTCACTTTTGCAGTAGCAAAACAACAAATGCACAGTTCTTTTTTTCCTTCAAAACAACTCAAGCTAGATACCATAATAGTTACTTACCCCTTTTTCCATCTACTATGGACACTGCTTGGATTAAGAGTGGTGCATTGGATTCAGTGTATTCCACAAAAACAAGAAGCAGCTTCAGTGCTGTCTTCACAACCAGACGAAACTACAAGGGCAAAGAAAGCTTGTCATTCATTACATTGTGATATTTGCAAATATTCTAACTGGAATCCAAGCTGACCCTGTGTGAGATAAGTCAGTGGGGAGAAAGACATAAGGAATGTTACAGTTCTTTCAATCCTTGATAAATCCACAATAAATCCAAGAACAACCAGGGTTTTAAAATGATGGCAAGTAGGGAATTACATATGTGAAACTGCCTTAAATAAGTTGGACATTTGGTCAATTATCTGCCTTTCCTATTATGCTACTTAACTTCTTTAACTGCAGACACCATGAAATGAACATGAGACTTAGTACCTAACAAAATGTGTTCTCTCCTGATCACCCCCACCCTGAGAAACACATGAATCTTCCTCCTGAGTGAGAACAACTAATCCATCCACCTCAGTTTTGTCCACTAAGTTTAAAATAGCAGCTGTCCAAAGTCACCCTCACAGCATTAACAGATTTTCCCATCCTACCTAAGAATCTTTAAGAACACTTTTTATAGGTAGATCAGTGATTTAACATGGGACCGTCTCCATTTTAACTATGCATTCTGTCACTTAAATGAAACTTCTCTTCCTAATTATCTTGCAACTATAACTTCTGAGGCCAGTCTACTCCAATCTGGTGCCCTACAGATGATCTAGACTCCCATCAGTCTTGATGGGCCTTGCCTGAAGTCTAATTTTGTAATTCTAAATGGAGGACAATAAGCTAGGAAATAGTAATTTCCCAGCTATATAACTTTATTTGAAAAATGACACATACAACCCAATTAGGACTGTACTTGCTTTTAATGTTAATAATAATGGTAATGATGATAATAATTATTTTATTCATTTATATTCTGCCTTTCTCCTGATAATGAGACTCAAGGCAGCTAACAAAACATTTAAAACAATATAAATTAAAAGCAATACAAAAGCATTAACAGAAGTATAAATATAAGATTTAAAAACATTTCAACAATATATGAAATTAAAACATTAAACACCAAAATAATGTATTAAAGTGCATTAAAAGACTACATACAAATCTTAAAAACAGCACTGCACAGCATTAAAACCCCATCCCTATTCAGTTTGTAAAAGCTTAATGGCACAAAAATATCTTGACCTGCCAAAAGGAGAGAAAGGACAGAGTTATCCTGGACCCTCTAGGGAGGGAATTTCAAAGTCTGAGAACAGCCACTGAGAAGGCCTTGTCCCTTGTTCCCACCAAATGAGCATGAGAATGTAGTGGGACAGAGAGAAGAATCTCTCTGGATGATCTTAGAGTTCAACTGTAATAACAGACCCAAGCTGTATAGGGATTTATAAGTCAAAACCAGCACTTTGAATTGTGCCTGGAAACAGACCAGCACACAGTGGAGCTGTTGCAGCAAGGGAGTTTTATGCTCCCTGTAGCCAACCCCAGAAAGCAACCTGGCTGTAGCTCTTTGGGCCAACTTAAGTTTCTGACCCCTATTCAAAGCAGCCCTGCATAGAGTGCATTACAGTAATCCAAATGGGATGTAACTGAGGCTTGTACCACCATGGTCAGATCTGACTTCTCCAGAAACAGGGGCAGTTGGCACATTAGCTTTAACTGTACAAAAGCACTCCTGATCAGAGTTGAGACTTGGGCCTCTAGGCTCAGAGCTGAACGGAGGAGTATCTCCAAACTGTGCACATACATTTTCAGGGGGAGTGTAACATTGTCCAGCACAGCCTGAATCCTTATTCCCAGATCTGTCTTTTGTCTGACCAGGAGCCTCTCTGTCTTGTCTGGATTAGGCTTCCATTTGTTTGCCCTCATCCAGTGAATTACAGCTGACATGCGCTCCAGTTTAGCATAGGACCAGCTCTCTTGGAATTAAGCAGAAAGGAGTAATAAAGCTGGATATCATCACCATACTAGCGATACCTGACCCTAAAACTTTGGAGAACCCAATGGTTTCCTGTAGATGATGAATAGCACATAGGACAAGACTGAACCCTGAAGGACTCTACAGACCAATGGCCAAGAAATGGAGTAGGATTCTCCCAGTACTACCCTCTAAGAGCGTCCCTCCAGAAAAGAACAGGGCCACTGTCGAAAAGTACCTCCAACCTCCATCCCAGAGAGATGACTCAGAAGGATACCATGGTTGATGGTATCGAAAGCCACAGAGAAGTCCAGCAGAACCAATAGGGACACACTTCCCTTGTTCTGTTCCATGCATAGGTCATCCACTAAGGTCACCAAAGATGTCTCTCTCCCATAACAGGGCCTGAAACCAGACTGAAAAGGAGCTAGATAATCCACCTCTACCATGAACCTGTAGAGTTGAGAAGCCAGATAGCAAGATAACACAAGAAAGTAAATAGCAAGACAGAGTAATTACATTTCATCTTGATAGAGGCATATCTAGGGTAGGACAAGTAGGGCATGTGCCAATGGGGGGCGCAAAAAAGCAGTGCTGGGAGCAGCAGAGGAGGCGGGGAGGGAGAGGAGGAAGTAGCCGTGGAGGTAGGGGTGTAACTTCTACATTTGCCCTAGGCACTGTTTATACTATGCCTCTGCATCTTGACAAGCAGCAACTAGGGTGAAGGTAATAGGCATCATTATTTATATTTAGAAATGGCTTAGCGGGTTGTTTTTAGGGATGGGCCAACCAAATCTGCGAATCCTTGGGAAGGATTCAAGATTCGCAAATCCGAATCTCCGGGCTAAAATAGGCAAACCAAATCTTTCAAATCCACCAACCAAATAGTTTGTTGGAGATCCGGATGCCTGAAAACCTGTGAGACCAGACACACAAGGGGAAATGGCAAGTAGGTGAATTTTATCCTTGGAGTAATAATGGCCTTTGCTAACAATTTCAGAAATTACATCTGGGATTGTATTCTAATATATTTAAATCAAACATTTAATATTTCAGTTCAGCACTATTTTCTGTGCTGAAAATTAATGGCATGTAGAAATGCTGGGTCCGATGTAGTGGGGCAGAGGGCAAGGTCACACAATCTCAGCCAGCGATTGCCACATGTAGGCCACTGTACCTCCTTTCACAAGATCAGTGCCTGGTTGTAAACCTAAAGCTAGAATAGGATGAGAAGTGAAATGTCTGTCATGGTTTCTCATCAGCCACATGACAAACCATATGTAGCAGAAAGGAAAAATTGTTTCTTAAAATTGGCGCCTCCAGGGCCCACCAAAGGCCTGATTGGCTGGAAGGTACAATCTTCTTGAGATTTCAAGGACAGCTGAAAGATTCCTTTGCATAGCTCCCTTGCAAAGCTCTTTCATACACAACTCTGGAGTTTGGAGTTTTGCAAGGTGTCACAGCCTTCTCTGACAAAGTGTGCTGGTATATCATCAAACTACAAACTCCAAGATGCCATAAGGAGCTATGCAATGAAAATCCAGTTTTGACCTGGATTTTCTCTGTACTGTAGTATGTGGCCCTGTTTACATAGACAGGAAAATGTGGGATTAATCCACATTTTCCTGCCTGTGTAGAAAGGGCCTTCATGTCATTTTCAATCTGGGGAGATCCTGAGGCTAAACTATAACAATTGTCCTGGCCAGATTTCTTCAGAGGGAGGTTTGCGTTCACCTAGGCTTTTGCTAAGGCTGAGAGTCTGTGTTTTGCCCAAGATAATCCTTCTTTCCCTTGCTTTTTACACGCTTTTTAAAAAAAAGGATTCAAAAGATTCAAGATATGTGAGATTCATGGATTCCCAGAACCTTCTAGGGATTCGGATCTGGAAAATTCTGGATCTGTCCCATCCCTCGTTGTTTTGTATCCAGGCAGGATAAGAAAGGCAGGTATGATGCTAGTCAATGCTGATTTTGAGAAAGAAGAAATGGCTTCTTTTGACAGGAGTTAAAAGTTTGACAGCTGACTCCAGCAATTTTGGGGGCAGTCAGTTTTCTCCTTACAGACTTTCTTGGAGTTGTGGACCATTTTTATGTATGTATGTATGTATGTATGTATGTATTGCATTGTTTGGGAAATACTTGTGTGTCTCTTTCTGTGTGCACGTGTCAAGGGCAGAATGTGCTTTCTAGTTCATAAAATGAAAAATGCAATTTTTTGTCTTTTTTAGACTGCGATTGATGCAGTTTGGCACAGCATGAGCTCATATTGCCTAGCAACTACTTCAACTAGAGGAGTTCTCTGTTTAGAGTGGTGGAATGAGGACCATTGGGACCACTTAGTTTGTTAGGTTGAGATACTGATAACTTTTAAAGTTCATCATCAATTTGATCCCCATACAGACAAAGGGATTTTTCTTTACCTCTGCTTTATGCCCTACTTGCTTATCTCAAATTTAGAAGAAAAGGGATAACAAATGGATGCAAAATATTTTTACAGGGGATAATTGTGGGGAAAAAAAGTACATAAAAATAGACAACTAAGCAACATGGGAGTTCGTCAGAGCATATGCACAGCTTCTATGACTAGCGCTTTATTTCTTTTCTCTTTCTTTCATGCATTCATTCATTTTCCCCCCAAATCCAATTGTCAGTTCTCTCTTTTTGTCTATAGAGTTGATTATACACCATTAGATACACTCCTGTTTTGCTGGCAACTGATTTTGATGCAATTTATCTTCTTTTTAAGGAAGGAAAAAATTATTTCAGGTAGCTTTGGGTGATAAAATACAAGAAAACAAATAAAAATACACATTCCAAAACAAAAGACCTTTGCAAACAATTTGTTAATTCCCTCTGACAACTTCATTAGATTTTAGATCTCTATTGTTCACTGAATAAATCAGGGACAGTCGTACAGGAAGCCTCCACCTTTTGACATCCCATTATCTGATGTCTTGCTCTTTTGACACTTCTGCATAAAGGACAAGTTCCACTAATTCAGTGGGTGTTCTGCTCTTTCATCAGTTCTTCTTCCCTATGGAGGCTCCCTTGGAACCATTTTCATGCATATGCTGCTTGCAAAGCAAGGCGAGTGGAGAAAAAAAGGTGCTAAGCTGGCTGAATTTGTAAACAGCGCACACTTGTGGTTGGTCCCAAGTGAGCCTCTGTAAGTCCTTCATGCTCCCTACAGTAGAGTGCAAGAGTTCTACTTTTCAATCAATTCCATTTTCTGACACTACTCTAGTCCCTAATATGTCAGGTAAGTGGAGAAGCCTGTATGTGACCTAAATGCTGTGTAATTTTCTCTCACTGAATTTTCAGTTTCAATTTCAAGTAAGCATGATGAGTGAATTTAATGACAGCTTTTTCAAAAGTTTTTAGATTCCCCTGAAAAAAAAAGTTCATTTTAAATATAGTGTTAAGGGCTTTCCATGTTCACTCAAGCCCAAACAGACAGAGAAATTGCAGCTCTTAACAGGAGTGCATACCGAACACAGGATTTGGAGATTTTGAAAACAACTTTATCCTGAGCCAGCCTGCTTTGACTTGCAACCAATTCAGAACTGCAGTTCAGAAAACCTAACCTCTGAGCCTCCCATTGACTACATCAACAAATAGCTATAACAGTTCTTCTGATGGACAGAAATGGATGAAATTACACAAACATAGCAACTGTCTTTGGAGGAGATTAAGACTATTCTGAGCTAAGAAACATGAAAAAATCTAGAAGGAGCTATGTAATTATGATGAATGAAAAGTGCTTTAAAACTTGTTCTGTTTTCTGATCAATCAGTGCCACAGTGGCAAAAAGTGCAACAGGACAAGAGTAGATGGTGAATGACCAGCTTAATTACTCTGAAGGCACCAGATCCTAACTGATCTCTGAGGCAAAGCAGGCCTGCACTTGGAAAGGAAACCACCAGAGAATAACACATGCCGTAAACTACATTTAGAGGAGGACAATAGCAAACCACTTAGGAGTATTTACTGCCAAATAAAATCTTATGAAATAAATCAACAGATAACTTGAAAGCATCCTATTATCTGATGTCTCACTCTTTTGACACTTCCACATTAAGGACAAGTTCCATTAATTCAAATGGTGTTGAATTAACGGTTGGATTCAATGGGTGTTGAATTACTACTAAATAGTGAATGTGGAACACAAAGTGGCAGAGGCAAAAGGCTATGAAAATCTATCATTTTATAAGCACACACCCAATGCCTTTCTATGTGACACAGACAGCACCAAAACTGTTAATGCTCCTGCCTGCAAGAGACGAAGTGCGAGGTCAAAGCAATGAACATGGGGACCAGTCCTATATGATTAGAAGCTAGTGTTGTTAATTAAAAAAAAAAAATTCCCCGTAATTTTTTTCTAGATATTTTCCTTGTCTGGTGTAGTTAAGGAGAAATGTATAAAATTTTTGGAGACACAGTATCTGTGTTTCCATGACAATGCCTTTATTAGGCACCTTGAATCCTATGCTGGGAGAAAGGCAGGGTAATATATAAACAAATACAGACCTTTTTGGATCTATTATACTAACAAATCTTTAGGAATCTTTACATCTGGTCTGCCTGGAAGAGTTCAATATTCTGATAAGATCCTGAAATTGTTCAAACCACCCTGATTCACTTTGGGATTTATCTGAAGCTGACACATAGCCCCACAGCCCTTAATTATTAAGGTGGGTGGCCCTCCACATGTTGGGCTACAGAAATCCAAGTCAGTACAGCCAATTATGAGAAATGCTGGGAACAGCATTCTAGCAACGTATGGAAGGCCACATAATCCTCACCTCAGTTTAGGAAGTATGACTCTGGTATGGTATTCAATGCTGTGAATAGTGCCAGTTTCAATACTACCCTGCAGCTAGCTGGCTGTTAAAGATTAGGGTGCCAGGTTTCTATGTTAGCTGAAATAGCCACATGGAGTCTATCCAATTAAAGCTGTCATGCAACTGAAGCTGCTTCTATCAGCAAAACTGTAAGCAGAGCAACTGTCTTTACCTATCCACTTCCAAAACTTGTTCTGGGAGGTCAGGGAAATCTTCTTGAGCTATTTTTCAGAAGGGTGCAGTTTGTGCATGCACGGGGTGGGGTGGGATGCCTGGCTGTTAGGCATCAGTATGATATTGGATATGGGCCAGAAAAGAGAGAACTGAGAGCCTAATGAATATAGATCTGTTGCTGTTGTTGTGTTCCTTCAAGATGTTTCTGACTGATGCTGCTCCTGAGATAAACCTATCACAGTGTTTTCTGGAGCTGAGAGAGTGTGATGCACCCAAGGTCACCTAGCAGGTTTCCATGGCCAAGTGGGGAGTTGAACCTTGGCCTCCAGGGTTGTAATCCAACGTTCAAACCACTACATCTCACTAGTTCATGAAGTTTCCCGTTTGAAATGTAAACAATTAATTTAACTAATTAACTAATGAACAAGTATAGATAGTAAATAAAATAATAACCAAACTCATTTTTAAAAAGCTTTTGTTACTGGTGTCCATTGCTTGGGTTGCATTTCCTTGTTTTCTGGTCTGGTTTGTTTCTTTCTCTTCTTTCTTCTCTTTCTCCTCCAAATAGTGGGGGTTTATTGACTAACCAGAGAATGTGTCTTGTATGTCTCTAATAATTGGTGGGTGGCATCCCCCCACTTCGTTCTCAAGCCATGCATGCTTTCCTGTCCTCTGTTCAGTAACTTTCCCTTGTCTTTCACTTCAGCTGCTCTTCTTCACTTCTTGCCCTCTGTTCTTCTTTAAATCCATGGCCTATGTCTACAAAACAGGCCATGGGTGAACATCATCATCTGGACCGAATAAATGACATAGCCTTTTCTGGCAGCCCATGATCCTAATTAAATCATTAGATGAAATGAACACTGGTACTAAGTAGTTTTCCCTGGAAAATGGTTTTGCTTAAAATAAATGCCCTAAAAAGGTATGACCGTGATTAGGCTATGAATTTGACACCCTTTGGCCCAATTAGGGCCCAAGACATTTCAGACTGACCAGAAAAGATCCATAATGCACTGAAATGATTTTGAGAAAAACCATTAAAAAAAAAATTAGAACAGACAATTGCAATAAACCATGTGCATTTTTTTAAAATGAAAACAACTTGCAACTTGCTCTGTCTTCTGTATATTAAATGCAGAAATCTAATTTAGGTTGCCACCTGACACTGCTGAATGACTGCATTTCTACTCTGGTAATATATAAGATGATGGAGGCATATAAATGGACATCCAAACTGAGTGATTGGTACAATCCTGAGGCATTAAACTAGGCACTTTTTCAAAACAAACTATGACCCCAATCATCTGTTTGCAATGAGCAATTTCAAAATGAAACATGTATATACATGCGCATACATAGTGTTACTATGATAAACAATATCATAAAAAAATATACTTGGAAACATAATACTTGTATGTGAGCACAGGATGACAGAACAACGTCACAAATGGAACACATTCTATGTGAAATAAAAGCTGGAGAGATGGAAATGGAAGAGTACCTGACGCCACAACATTTTTATTATGCCAGTATGTAGATACCACACCCACATACAGAAACCCACCCATACACATATAAAGCAAAGTTGAAAGTTTTCTCAAAAGTTTTAACTGCTGTAATTACCTCCTTCAAGGACAGATTCAAAGTCGTTTTTTAAAATTTCATCATCCATCATTTCATCATTTTTTATTTTGTCGTCCATAATTATAATAATTTTGTACATGGCATGTGGCCATGTATGCCAAAGCATGACACTTACATGACAAATGTTCCTCTGGAAATTTATTGATCCAAATGGTTTCTTGAAGTCTTGTGGAAGCATTCTTGTAGATTTAGTTGATGTTAGTGCCAAGGCCCCAGCTGAATTCCAGAGCAAGAAGATGGCTCAGGGTATGAACACAATAGCTTCCAAACGTCCTCATCCAAGCCCTCTATTCCATGATATTCCTTGGACAGTGAAATGGTAAGGCTGACATCTAGAGTAAAGATGACAAAGAACTCGGAACAAATATGATCAGAAAGTTAGAGCCCATACCAGGGACTATCCTGGTGGTGAGGGTTGCAAAAAAAGCCTTACAACCACTGCATTTGCTCAAAGCTGACTACCACAGGTTTTTTTCAAACCTGTGGTTAAGGGCTCATATAATGTAAGCTCAGCAGATCATCAGCTTCAATTGCCAAATCTGTGATTATTTTTGTCTTACCCTTTGCAGAGAAAGTATCTTATCTGTGTATCTTCTCTAACCATAATTTTAACATCACTGAACATGGATGGAGTAAGGGCACTGCTTCCTGCTATTGCTAGTAATGCCTTCAGATCTGTACACCCTTAGGATGTTGGCAAACTACTTGGACAGATGCAGCCAAGCACATGCTTTTTGGATTCTTGCCCTTTTGATTTCTTTGTTTTTTTTAATGTATTTTTTTGCTCGCTTCTCAAGAATTGGTACCTCCCAGTTTTTTAAAAAAAGTAAATTAAATGTCCAATCATTGTTTGAATAAACTGTTAATATATCAAACATGATAACTTTATGCTAGACCTTTCCACACCCTACCCTACTAGGCCTTTCCACACCATACCTTGTCTTATTGTGCTCTGGTAGTGATCCTGGCAGCAGCTCTGCTGGGAAAGGAGCATGACAACAACACTCCCCTCTGCATAGGACTGGCTCCCTGAAGAAGGGAGCACAATGGATATGCTGCTTCCTTCCACAGTGCAGCTGTGTACTTTCCCAGGCTGCACTGGGGCAGGAAGTGCTGCCATTGAGCTTCCTGCCCTTTTGCAGGACACGTAATTGTGGGTTGGTGGCATTATCACATGTCATTGATGGGGAATCTGTGATCGTGCTGCCTGTGGGCTGGAAAGGAGTGGGACTGTAATGATGTCATGCAGAAGCATCATCGTAGTCCCGCTCTTCTCCTGTCCTCATGCTGGGATGAGAGGACACTTCAGAAAGGGCCCAAGTTGTAAAAGATCTTATTTAAATAAAGGAAAAACGTGACTTTCAATCTATAAAGACAATTAACATTGCATTTTTTAAATTCTTCACCAAATTTCAGTTTTTCCTGAAAAAAGTTGAAATATCCCCACCATGGCATCAAAATTTCCAGAAATTTTACATCTTTAGTGCTAGGGTTTTTTTGTTCCAACACAAAGGGAGTAGTGAAAAATATTTTTGTTTTATTCCAAAACAAACCCAATGCATTTCAACCCACCCAGTTTTGTTTTGGGGCCTTTCTCGGGGTCTACAAATTGACCATACGTAAAATTAACTTTACACTGTAAATATAAGATTAGATCCAATCGCTAGTCCCAATTACAGTGCACTTACTGAATCAGTGGGATTTACATATGTACTGACAATGTTCCCAGCTGATAAACTGATTTAAAGTTGTACTATAATATAGACATATATTGTTCAAATTGAAGCAGGATGGAGAAGATGGTATATGAGGACATCTGTTCTGCCCTTTGGACACTGGGCTTCCTGAAAACTCCTTTTTGTGTTCTATGCTCTTTCACATCTGCATATTTTTTTAAAATAACTGTTTTGAATAGTTTCTACCTATAGTATATTATTTTGGAGGCCTTATGAGTTGAGAGTTGATCTATAACAAGAACTCTTTCATAGCTGCTAATTATTGTGATTTTTAAATGTTTTGTTTTAATTTGTTTTGTTTTATCTGGTTGTGTGTGTGTTTGTGTGGTCTTCCCTCTATGTGATTTTACAATGTTTTACTCATGTTGTGTTTGCATCCCCTTATAATTATTTTATTCACTATAATATTAGAAGCATAATCTGTCTTGAGAGGTTATTTTAAAAAGTCAAACAAACATACATTTTCCAACTTTTGAAAATCTGCTGTACTAAAACTGGTATGGGGTTGCCTTACATTTCAGACATTTTCATAACTTGGAGAAACTGTCAATATTTATCAGAACTCTTATGATTCCTTGACATTTTTATAAGTCATCTGTATGGTTGAAGAACAGAGTAGACACACTACTAGTCCAAAAAGGCTGTGGATGAAGGATAACAGCAGTACTTACCACTAAGATGATGAAGAGAAAATCAGCCCCAAAGTCTTTTCTGGAACTGCTGTGCTGCTAGTTTAATCAGTCTTGTGAAGGACTCCCATATACCTGTACGAAGAATGCTTTGACATGCAAGGCTGTATACCATGTACCAGACTGTGACAAATCAGATGAACAAGGCAAATATGACTTTGAATCTGCCCTTGAAGGAGATAATAATGGCAGTGATCACAATTTTTCTGACTAAAGTTCATACTTCAACTGTGCTACTGTTGTGGATTTATGGACACTGGTACAGTATTTAAATGCTGACAGAACAAAAAACAATGTCAAGGAACTGAGTACTCTTCCACATTTCCATCTCTGCAATTTTTATTTCAAGTAGAATGCATTTCACTTATCACACTGTTTTTCCACCTTCTACTTACAGTTGAGTTCTGTGTACTTCTGGATTTTTTTAAAAAACGACTTTTTCCCCACAAAAAATTTATTTATTACCAACAGATTCAGTGGCTAATAATTTTACCACATTTCCAGTGTAAAAAAGTGGAACAAATCTTGTGTGCTCCCCATTATATAGGAGGGATAGTGGACAACTCCTGCTGCTTTGTCTTCTTGATCTGTCCTTTCATGCTTCCTGGTATCTACAAAAGAAGTTACTTCTTCTCTTCTGGAAAGCCCCCATAATTGCCATTGAAGCTGTGGCAGTAGTAGTGCATTTCATAGTAAAAAATCTGCTCCTCTTCAATTCTGGTGGTTCTAATGAAGCTAGTTGCTAACCCATGTAACAGAGAAATCCTCCTGTATGTTGATTCCCAGCTCAGCAAAGTGATGTGGAATGTATCAGTACAAAACAAAGGAGAAACTCAATAAGCAGAGTATATTATGAGGTTTGTTTAAAATATCAAGTAAACTCCCCCACTAAGTCAACAAATGCATTTTGCTATTTCTCTTTCTATGCATATAGATTCTATTTTACCCATTCTCTGTCCAAACACTGAGTACCTCTACTGGCCTGTGGCAAATATCCACACATTAAACTCTCCCTAAACACCTATTTTTTATCCACCTTTCTTTCTGGTGGAAATTCTCGAAGGTGGCTTACATGATTCGTGTGACTACCATGTTAAATGAGCACAATGAGCACAATGAGTTACTGGTGTAGGAGAGAATGAGAGAAAAATGTTCAGATGTTTCAGTGAACACATGTACAATCTGTGTACATACAATGCTGGTCTAAGTTTACATAAAGTTATTCAGTTAATGGCCCAAATCCTACCAATAGCCCCAACTAGAAAAACCCATTGAACCAAGTGTTAAACTGTGAGTCAATACTAACATAAATTTCATTCATTCAGTGGGCATACTTTAACTGAGACTACCAATGTGTATAATCTATGATCACTACACACAGATTGTGGATCCATATACAGATGTAATGGAGTGTATCCTAACTAGAGTAGACTTGTATAGTGTCTTTCTGCCCATTGAAGGGCATTCTGTCACCTGGAAAAAGATGTGACAATCCTTGCATTGCTGATAGATTCAAACTTTTTGATTAAAATTCAGTAGAAATGGAGGTTTTTTTAAAAAAAAAACTTAAAGGGATTATTCAAGTAATTCCTCATAAAAATACCCAGTTTACACTACCTAGTTTGTTAGTTTTTGTTTTGCTCTGAAACAAAGGAAATTTATTTTTTCTTCTTAAAAATAACTTCTAGTGTAATCAGTGGTGCTTGAACAAGATTATGCTATCTCAAAACAACAACAACAACAAACAAAAAAAAGGCCAAAAAAAAACAACAACCCCACCACAACAACCTTAGTTTAGCCTAAAGCATTTTAAGTGTTCCAGTTGTGTAGACATATGATTTTTTTTAAAAAAATCAACCCACCAAAACCAGTACAATGAAACTTTGAAAACTGAACAGAAATACCAGTGAAAGTTGAGTACACTTGATGACAAGAATTTATTTATTGATGAGTTAGAAAAACATTTAGATAATAACATTTAAAGCAGGTCTTCAAACAAAACAAAATAAAAGTTGGTAATGGAGGTCAATATAAATCAGTGTGTTATCCAGCAACAGTAAATGTCCAGGGTTTTTCCCTGTCAAGTCTTCCATTGCTACTGGGCTTTTACATGCTGGAATACAGCTGTAGGTTCCACCCTCACACTCTGCAGTATCAAAGATGCTGCTGGGGGAATGCTGTGGGAGATTATTAAATTGTTCTTTGCTTCATCTCTCTTTCCTCTCTCTACTCTTCTTTTCTTTCATGTTTTCCATTTTAATTCAGAATCACCTCACAAAAAGCTCCTCAGAATCTCTTATGGGAGCCCCAAGGCTCCAAGGCGTTGTGGTTCATCCATATTTCTTCAGAAACCACTTACAAAAAGCTCCTCAGAATCTCTTATGGGAATCCCAAGGACCTAAAGGGTTGTGATTCCTATGTACTGCAAAAGGGGAGAGGATTAAAGCTCCCTTATTCCACTCCTGATCTCTAGACTGACATTTTGAGGTAATATTGAAAGGTTAAAAGAATAGGCAGTGGATACAAAATACATAAAATTCCCTCTACAACATAGGGTACCTCTAAAAGCACTCTTAATTACTAGCAATATTCTAAATTCAGAATGAAACTGAACAGGGATTAAGATGGTTTCTCCAGAAATTGCTGCCATAGGTTTTAATGGATGAGGAAAATCCTTGTATCTTTTATTTATTTATATTTTTATGTATCCCATTTCCCAATTTTTATGTATCCCATTTCCCCCTCAAATTGAGACTGAAAGCAACTCACAATTTAAAAGAACAATGCAATTAAAGACATATAAAAAGTGAACAGTAAAACAGAATTAAACTATTCATAGTATTAGAACAATTCAAACCTCAACTCAAAAGAATAACATGCAATTAAAAAAAAAAGAAAAGGAAAAAAGCTGTTAAAAACAGTTCAGTCAAAACAATACAGCCCCCCCTAGGGCTTTATATATAACCAGCATTTCAAACTGTGCCTGGAAACAAACTATTACACTGCTCACGCTGAATCACTGCTCACACTTTCACCAAACAAACAAGTAATTTGCTTCCTCAAGCAGCCTGAATTTAAGTGCATTAATATTTCCTCATCAAAACAGAAACATATACAGACACCTCTCTGGAAACTGGAGTACCAAGTATAAAAGTTCCAATTTCTAGCATTTTTAATTTGGTATACTCAAGAGCAGTACAAGGTGTCCTGCTGCCTAACACATGAGGTCATACACTATGCTCTGCTACTGCACTATCTCCTGCTTCCTGCCCTGCTGCTGCTCTATCCACCTACTGCTCCACCTTATCTTTTTTTTTTTTAACACCTTGCTCTAAAGGGAAAGGAGACAGCTTACACTGTTGTCTCCAGAGCTACTTCCATCCACAGTGCTTTACTCTTTGAGAATCCTTCAGAATAAGGCTTTATGAACTCTGGAGAGCTCGGTGCTAGCTGCTTCTCTACTGTGGCACAGCTGCCACAGAAGCATAGCTTGCAAATGCTCTACCTTCCAATAAATTTCTTAGCTAGAGATACAGCAGGTGTCCCATCACCACCTTTCATGTACATACTCAATGGAGTCTAATTCGAACATTTCTTTTCTCCTCAAACGTCCATTTCATATCAGAACAGCAGCTGTATAAAGAAAGTACAGTCACTACAGAGCTTGCTGTGGGAGAGCATGTTGGGTTTTATTAACTTCATGAGTAACAGCTAGAAGACTTACAGATACAGATCAGCATCATTCTTTTTCATGGTCTCTGTGAGTGCAACATGTGGGGAGAATATCACAATTACTAAGTGGAAATGGGTGCTAAGAAGTTAAAGACCTCTGCATGACATTCCAAAGAAGGCATCTGTCTTGGCCTTGTCATCAAGCCAATGGTATCTCAGAAATACAAATAAGTTGGACCAGGAGTTAGCATAAAAGAGACCTATTATTACAACTTGGCGGAGATAAATTATAAAAGCTATGATGGCATTTATAGAGTAAGCCCTGATTGCATTGGTGAATAACAGAGGCTACTTGTGGTGACAAGACAGCACTGTCTTCTACTTATGGCATCTGTCAGGGGCTTTCTATCCTTTAATAGTGGACAGCTGCAAAGGTAATCTTGTACAGAATGCACCATACAAAGAATTGCAGGGCTATGCACAACAGGTTATGTAATCTCTTTTTCTCTGCTTGTTCACAACTGTTGCTAAGTAGTAGAGGGTGTTCCACAGTTTTTGACCCATAGTCTGCAACATGCCTCAAGTATACATCTGTTGCTTAGCTAGACCAGATGCCACTGTGTGGAAAACATGAATAACTAATTGGGCAGATATTTGAAAAATGAGGAAGCCTTCACCGAGAAGAAATGTTGATCGCATGGCATTTATGCTTGGTAATTTGCCAGTTGGAAAGATAACACAGGTGCAGAACACAGGCTTTGGTCTATAGCATCCAAACTTCATCACTAGGTACACTTTGAATATATTATGCAAATTGAAATTCTATTCCACAGTTCTCAACTTTTGGCCCTCCAGAACCTTTGGACTTCAATTTTCAAAAGCCCTAAGCATTGGTCATGCTGTCTGGGACATTTGGAAGTTGATTCCAAAACCTCTGGGGCCCCTAAGATTGAGAGCCAGTGTTTTATTCTATAATTTTTTTTTGTTGTTGTTCTTTGGATGTAGGTGTCACAAATCATGAATTTAACCAAAACTTCTTGTCCACTTGTAGGAGCTCTAAAACACTGTTTAACTAGGTGTCAGTGTCAAATGGGGGCATTTTCTACTTTAGGACCCAGAGACTGTACATTCAAAAAGCTGACCTGTATTAAATTCTGCTGTCCTTTATTGGCAAAAGTCTTCATATGGGGGCAGGAAGGATTCCTTTTACTGGGGCCAGGAACTCTAGTGGGCCCCAGAATACCAGAGGGACCCTGTGTAGGTGTCCATCTCCATTTACTATGAAGAAAAATGGAGTTTGAAATGCCAGGGGACAGCAGATCCTGAACCTGATACTCTCCTTCTGCTCTCAAAGATGATACTAATAGCACTGTAGCAGCAGTTGGAAGTAGGTAGCCAGAGGGCATAGATAGGAAATGAGGTCCTCCAGATCTTGTTGGATTGCAACTCCCAGCATTGATTCCCTGCCCACCAATATATTTATTTCATATCTCACACTTCTCCCAACAGAAAGTCAAGATTAAACATAGATTAAAACAAAATAGAGCTAAAACCAATCATAATAGTCAAATTAGTTGGTGACACCTTCCTCAACCAAATGACTGCACATTCAAAAAGGAGAGATACAGTAATAATAGGAGATTTCAATTACCCGGATATATGTTGGCAGTCAAACTCTGCCAAGATAGCAAGGTCCAGCAAGTTTCTTGCTTGTCTTGCAGACAATTTCATGGTCCAGAAGTTGGAAGAGGCCACAAGGGGATCAAATATTCTAGATCTGATCCTGACCAATAGGGATGACCTTGTTAATGAGGTAGAAGTGGTTGGATCTTTAGGGGGGAGTGACCATGCCCTACTGGAATTTGGCATTCAGTGGGAAGGAGAAGATAAGTGTTAGCCAGACACTCACTTTAGATTTTAAAAAAGCAGACTTCTGTAAACTTAGGGAGCTGCTGGCTGGAATTCCATGGTCAAGAATAGTGAAAGGGAAAGGAGCTCAGGAGGCATGGGAGTTCCTTAAAAGGGAGATACTGAAGGCACAGTCTAAAACTGTGCCAGTAAGGAGGAAAAATGGAAGGCATCTGAAGAAACCAGAATGGTTGACTAAGGAACTCTCAGCTAAGCTAAGTGTTAAGAGAAACATGTACAGCAAATGGAAGATGGGGGAAACCACCAAAGAAGAATTTAAGCAAGTAGCTAGAAGATGTAGGGAGGAGGTCAGAAAGGCTAAAGCACAGAACGAACTTAGGCTGGCCAGAGACATTAAAAACAATAAAAAGGGCTTTTTTAAATATGTCCACAGCAAAAGGAAAAAGAATGAGACGATAGGGTCGCTGCGCAGAGGAGATGGCGAATTACTAACAGGGGGAAGAGAAAAGGCAGAACTACTTAACACCTTCTTTGCCTCAGTTTTTCCCCAGAAGGATACAAGCACTCAACCTGGCAGTTGGGGAGCAGGTGAGAAAGTAGGGGAAATGAGGCACATAATAGGTAGAGAGGTGGTACAGGAATACCTGGCCACATTGGATGAAATCAAGTCTCCAGGGCCAGATGAATTGCATCCTAGGATATTAAAAGAGCTGGCAGAGGTCATTTTGGAACCGCTTGCTATAATCTTTGAGAAATCTTGGAGGACAGGAGAAGTTCCAGCAGCCTGGAAGAGGGCAAATGTTGTCCCCATCTTCAAGAAAGGAAAAAAGAGGACCCAAATAATTATCGCCCAGTCAGCCTGACGTCAGTACCCGGAAAGATCCTGGAGCAGATCATTAAGCAGTCAGTTTCTAATCACTTAGAAAGGAATGCGGTAATCACGAGAAGTCAACATGGATTTCTCAAAATTAAGTCATGCCATACTAATCTTATCTCTTTTTATGATAGAGTTACTAGCTTGATAGATGAAGGGAATGCTGTGGATGTAGCATATCTCGATTTCAGTAAGGCCTTCGACAAAGTTCCCCATGACATTCTTGCAAAGAAGCTAGTAAAATGCGGGCTGGACAGGGCTACTGTTAGTTGGATTTGTAATTGGTTGACCGACCGAACCCAAAGGGTGATCACAAATGGCTGCTTTTCATCCTGGAGAGAAGTGACTAGTGGAGTGCCACAGGGTTCTGTCCTGGGCCCAGTGCTGTTCAATATTTTTATCAATGACTTGGATGAAGGAATAGAGGGCATGCTCATCAAATCTGCAGATGCCACCAAATTGGGAGGGGTTGCTAATACGCCAGAGGACAGGATCAAAATTCAAAATGACCTGGATAGATTGGAGAGCTGGGCCAAGGCTAACAAAATGAAATTCAACAGAGAGAAGTGCAAGTTCCTACACTTAGGTAAAAAAAATGGAATACAGAAATATAGGATGGGGGACACGTGGCTGGATAGCAGTACGTGTGAAAGGGATCTAGGAGTCTTAATAGACCACAAGCTGAACATGAGTCAAGGACATGGTCAAGCTGGATCAAGTCCAGAGGAGGACGACCAAAATGGTGAGAAGCCTGGAAGCTATGCCCTATGAGGATACTTAGCGAGCTGGGTATGTTTAGTCTGCAGAAGAGAAGGTTAAGAGGGGACATGATAGCCATGTTTAAATATTTAAAGCGATGCTATGTAGAGGAAAGAGAGGGCTTGTTTTCTGCTGCTCCAGAGACCAGGACAAGGAGCAATGGATTCAAGCTGCAGGAAAGGAGATTCCACCTGAACCTCAGAAAGAACTTCCTGACAGTCAGGGCTGTCCGGCAGTGGAATATGCTACCTCGGAGTGTAGTGGAGTCTCCTTCTTTGGAGGTTTTTAAGCAGAGGCTAGATGGTGTTCCTGAATGGCAGGGGGTTGGACTGGATGGCCTGTGTAGTTTCTTCCAACTCTACATTTCTACGATTCTATGATTCTAGTTAAAAGTCATTCAGTAAACTATTATGTCATTATCAAACTTCATTTTACAGTTCATAGACCCAACATAGTGAACCACATAAACTATTATATGGAAACAGCACTAATTTCAGAAGTTTTGAAAAATGACAATAGAACAATGAGAATGAAAGCACAGAACACCTCATTAAAACACTCCTCTGCAGCAACCAAACAATAGTAAAAAGCCTGTTTAAATAAAAGGGTCTTTGCCTATGGTTCGGAACATTTTTACAGATTGTGGACCTTGATGGGGATGTATGTAGCAATATATATGCCATCAGTATTGATGTGACTGATACTGGAGGCAAATCTTCCGAACAGCTAATGATATCCAAGGAGGTACACAAATGAACAGAAGTGGTCTGAGAACACAGAGTTGAGACAACATTGTTTGGAAATTGTTACTTGGAGCAATACTATTTGGAACTGAACACATTGTTTGGAAAAGCTGCAACATAATGCCACTATTGATACTAAAGCAGCAGAAAATGCAGTCACAGCTGGACCAGAAAAATCACTGGTTAGTTTTATGGACAAAGATGAAATAGTAAGTGTGGCTCTTAGCTGGACCCTCCACATGCAAAGGAACATCATCTCTGCTTGTCTCCACAGCAATCATCCCAAGAATCTCCAAAGCAGCAGAAAAGTTTTATTGATATTGATTTGCCCTAAGAGATATGGTCCACTATCTATCACCTCAGGCAGCTATATCCTGAATCAGTTTCATGTTAGCCCTAAGAATACATTCACCATTACTTTTAGAGGGTTAGTTGATCCATTTTGCTCCAATCAAGGTAGTGATCACTTGCTAGGCCTCTATCTCCCAGTATAGTTTCAGATGCAGTTAGGCTCCTGGTAACCCATTTGAAGACTGGGCAAATTGAGGCTCGTTCCAACCTGAATACAGGTAAGCCAGCACTCCATGTCATGTGGGTAGGATCAACAGTGAAAATGTGGTATGTATCAACCAGATCTATCCCCCGTATAAGACAAATAGATCAGATCCCTTGGAAATGTGGGGTGGTTTATAATGTAGCTGCTTAAGGAAACAAATAGGTACAGGATTGGATCTCTTTTTTTCTGGAAGGAGATTTAGGGTCAAGTGGCTAAGTCTGCTGAGCAGATAGAGGACTGGAGTCCTCTGAGCAATAAGCAGATCAGGTCCCAAGTCTTCTGAGTGCCATCACTGTCTCTCTGCATTGTTTGCTGCTCTATACTCTGCCCTGTGTTCAAGGGACTGCTGCAAGGACTGGGGTTCTGCCTTAACTCGAGCCTTTGCATGTATCTCAGAATTTTCACATACACACAGCTAGATAAGCTACTACACAAACTTTGCCTATCAAGGTTAGGAACCAACACCCTTTTATGATGCATGGCAGAGCACTGTAACAAGTAGACCTTGCAGTGGAATGAGATGTTGCGTAGGCCCTTGTGGACACTGCAGCTTGCCAACAAAGCATGGCTAATATTACATCTGAAATAGATCTGTGTTTCCTTGGCACTTAAGAGACATATAACAAACACTAGTAACCACAAGCAAGTCAAACAATACACATTAGGTTGTGCATTTACTGGTTACAGATTATGTTCTTTCAGCAATGCAGAAGAATGTCAGCAAACAATCCTTTCAATTCTCAAGTATACACGGCATGATCAAGTTTTTCAAGAAACCATCACAAGGTGGCAGTGGTATCCTTTCTGAATTCTGCCTGCTTGCAACAGTGCTCTGCCATAGAATAGTTTTCTCCCATACGGAATAAAAGGAATGTGGCTCCCCTGGTCTGTAAACAATGGAACATGGAGGATCAATCTAGAGAGTGGGAAGAGCCCCCAACCCTCCTTGCCAAAGTAACAGCCACAGGAATACTGTCTTCAAATGCCAATAAGTCTGAAGGACAGCCACAGAAGTCATTGAAAGACCAGTTGTTTCAATGGTAGAAACAAATTCTTTAAACAAGGGGTGGATAGGGTGCAGCCTTGAAGGACACATGATACCTTCCATACCTCAAAGCATAACACCCCAGGATTCCAGTGCCTCTGCTTCCTCACACTGGGAAAAAAGTCAGCATGAAAATGGCCAATCATATCCACAGATGCCGCACCTGGTTTTTCTCAAAAAGGCAGTGCCAAGCCTAAAAAATATGATGGTCGGCAACTGAAATAGCCTATAAATGGTCAACTGCATTTGCCTTCTGAGATAAAATTGGTTATTGTCATGACAAAAAATGTTTTAGACATGGCAGTAACTGAGGTGGGGGGCAGAAATGAAGATGTGGGCCAGTCATGATTTGGGGAGGGCAAAAATGGCCCTCCCCAGAAAATGCCCCCAGACCCTTTCTTTAAATGCTTCATATGTATCTGAATGAAACTACTATACACATAAACAACAGCAACAACAAAAAATAAACCACATAAAAATCTGTATGTAAAGATGAGAGAGCTGCCAAGCAGACCCTGAGAGATATCAGCACTAAGTCTTGTTCCTTTAGAGTAAAAAAAAGAACTGGAGAAAGGATAAAAGTTTGGTTTCTGTGAATTAGACAAAATGTGTCCACTTATAAGACACCCATCTGGAAGGTCTCCATGTCATATGAACCACCATATCAGTATCTGGTAGGAAAGTGGGGCAGGCCAAATCTTCCAGTGAGGCTCAGAGATCATTTCTTGATCTAAAATCTGAAAGTCCAGAAATAACAGTAGACAGATGAAGGTACATCTCAAGAGATGGAGAAGGGAACTGAACCATGTTTGTTGGGGATATCAAGGTATAACTAACAAGCAGGTGTTCTGTCCCCCTGAACCTTGTTGACAGGGGAAAGGGGAGAAGCAAGTAAGCAAGTAAGAAGCATCAGACCACTGAAGCAGAAAGGCATCCCTACAGTTTTAACTGAGACCTGCATAGTTGCAAACCATGAACACTTGTCCTGTCACCAACTTTGGTCTAATCACAAAAATTAAACAAATTTGTCCTAACCTGTACCCTAAATTTCCATTATTAAGGTACCAAGAGAAAACAGCTTCATTTCTTTAAAAACTTATCTACTCCTGCCACATGTACTGCTATGGGAAAAATGAAATGGGGAATATACTGCTACCAAATAGCTAGAATGATGTTGAAAAGCATATGCTTGTTTAATGTAATATACCACAGTGGTAGTGCCTGTAGTAACCTGCAGTTTACATATACGAACCGGTAATGTATATCCTGAAAGTAATCAAAGTTTGCAGCAGCCAGGAGTTTTAGAATGCTGATACACAAGACTGTTTTGACATGGGATCATCTGCTGTGGATAGCCAAGCCTACATTCACTTGAAATAGATTAAATACAGAGCTTGAAAGCAAGGTGTGGTGTTTCCTTTAGCAATATTACCTGTAATGAATGATTGAGTGGGGGCAGGTGTGGGTAACAAATCATTGATATCATTCCTTTACTGAAATAGTGTAATGACCACGCAACAAATTTATTTCATATGCAACAATTAACATGACAAAGAGAAAAAGATAATTTTTCAAAACTCTACAGCATTACTGAAAATAATTTACTTTGTGGTACGTAATGTTAACAGATTACTTTAAATAAACAATATCCCAAGATCTGTAATAATAACAAATGGAAGATTGACTCTTTTTTGGGAAAATTTTAACACTCAGTTGGGGAACCGTACTCTCGTGTATAAACACTTTTTAACAAATGTAACAGGAGCCCAAACTGCATTATAGGTTTATGAGCACTAATACTACTGCTGAAAGCATACATGCTCAGATCTGAGGTAGGGAGAAACAGATGCAACTCACATTTAAAGCAAACCTACTTAGTTCATGCTGTGAACCAAGATCGGAAGCAAAGTGTAGCCATCCTTTGGTATTCAACACTTTGAGGAATCTTTCAATGTTATTCTTGAATTTTTCAAAATACACAAAATGCCAGTATTAGAGTAGAATGTACACAAAAGGTATACATTGGCAAAACCAATGTATCAAAGTAATTATGTTCAGAAATGTTTCTTGCAAAGTGTATATTTCAAGCAAAATGCATATAAAAATTGAGATACAGGCAGGGACTGCATGAAAACACAGATGGTTTCTCATGCTGACTTTCCATGAAAAAAATAACAGTGGAGAAATACCGGTAAGATGAAATTGACTTCACTCTGGAAAAAATGAGCAACTAAGATCAACTGAAATTTAGGCATCTGAGCATTTTACAGAAAAGGAAGGTCTTCATATAAATTTTGATTCATCCCAACAACTGGCAAAAACAGGAAATGGCACTTTACCTAAAATTATAAAGCTGCCTGTACAAACTTTTATACGAAATTTCACCAGAATATTGTTGTCTATAAAGTGCATTGTATTAAAAAATAAAAATGGATTTGACTGGCCTAATTTGCATAAGGACAGAATTAGGATAAATGAAGAATTGGAAATGTATAACATTGATAAAGGACATGGAATGAAAGATGGGAAAACAGCCATGGAGTCAAGTGGAGGAATGAGAGAGGCGCCATGGAACAGTCCATGTTGAAGCAACTCAGTGCATGAGCTCTAGATTTCTTTTTTCTGTATGCTGCTCTCATCGTTTGCCTGGGAAAGAATCTCTATTATTATTATTATTATTATTATTATTATTATTGTTATTGTTATTGTTGTTGTTGTTGTTGTTGTTGTTGTTGTTGTTGTTGTTGTTTACTTGACATGGCCTTCCAAGCCATTTTCCAGATGGCTTAAGAGCCAAAAACAAAGCAGCAATATAGACAGTTATAAGAAACCAATAATAAAATTAACAGGAGTCAAAACCATTTCCACCACAGATTTCTAAAAAGATTGGGAACTACAGGTTTTGCCTTGTGTCAAAAAGGCACCCAACTGGGTGGTAGTAACTTTGAAAAGAGCATTTAATAGGCTAGGTACCATAACTAAATAGGTCCCTCCTGTCATTTTATGCAAGTCACTTCTGCTTTGGGAGTAGGTTCAGTAGCATTTAACATGTATGAGAAGGTTCACGTTAAACTAGGAAATCTTTCATTAATCAACAGCACTTTTAAACAGTGTGAATACTCTGGCTACTCCACGATTAGTCCTAAGAAAGAAGAGACTTGTTCCTGAGAAGAAAAAAGGAAGGGGGATGTAGCATTCTTCTTTGCATTTATAGTTCTCTGGCTACTGAAAAAAATCATTCTAGTGAAATTTGTTAATTCACCATCATGGCATCCATCTTACTTTTCTTTTAAAAATAAACATGTAAATAAGTATGTAAATAGTTTTAAATTCCATGGTAAATTCATCATAAAGCATTCAATATGTGGATTCTTCCTTACCTTTGACCCAATGAGAGTATACAGCCACTGGATTGTTTCATTATGATTTATTACACCATTCATCCCATCTACGTACAACATAATTTGTCCCAGAGCTAAGGAAATAAAGAAGATAAAGAAAGTTAGCTAAATTCAGTTGCTTAGTATGTTATTGTTATATTATGAATACTTGGATCTCAGACATGAATGAGAAATGGCACCATATCACTTTCTGCTTTTAAATTACAACAGATGGTCATTCCAAATACCTTGAATAACTTGTCTGGATGGAATGCAGCTTTATGTGAATGCAATTTAAATATAATCCCAATGAATATAGTTGCCAACTTTTTTAATAAAATAAATTTGGTATCTAAATAGGACCAGTATGTGCATGTGTGTTTCTATGGGAAGCCCACTGCTTTTTCCAGGGACAGCCAGTGGAACCTTGGCCACATGGGTGGCAAATCTACTCTTAGCTTTATGGCTTGTATGGGAACATTCCTAGTCCTAAACCTCAGTTGGGAATAGGGTCCAACATCTGGAAGGCTCCTGTGTAAACCAGTACAGCTGCAGGAGGAGTGGCCATAAAACTCAGAATAGATTCACTAGCTGCATACAATGGATCCACCAGCTATCCCTGGCTTTTTTGTTAGTTGTGCCATGATGTGTGGACATTTTGATGTTGGGGAGGGTCCAAAAGGTTTAATCAATGACAGAGCCAAAGCCACCTTTTCATTTAAAGCAAATGTTGCTGGATTGCAATTCCCATCAGCACAGCTAGTGGCAAGAGATAGGAACTGATATCCAAAATAAAGCACTAACTTGTGCTGCTTTTTAAAAGTTAAAGAAGAAAAAAACAAACAAAACCAGCCTCTCTCCTTTACCAATTCAGGGTATCTGAAGCAGTGTTTCCTTTCATATTCACCTGATGACACCTCCAGGTGTTCACGCCCATTAAATACAGCTGGTAAATACAAAAAAGAGAGTGTTTGGAGTGGTGGCACACCCTTCTACATCACAGCCTTTTTGATACTGAGTATTGTTTTATTCTCCCAGACATTTTAAGGTATCATTTTAGTACTTTTCGATCTTTGTATATTTTAGTAATTTCTTTTCTTTTAAATTTGACTGTAGGATTTTTACATTTTGTAGTTAAGTTTTAATTCTTGGTTTTATATTCTGCTAGTTGTTGTTTTATTCCTGTATTTTTTATTTTCAAAATATTGTATATGGCCATTTCCACACAACAATGCTCTTTCGTGTCATTGTGCTGCAATCTTGTGTCAGCAATGCTCCCCTCTGCACTTGCTTGCTACATGTGGACGCAAGAGCAACGGCGCCATCTCTTCCTTCCGCAGCACAGCTGGGCACCTTCCATTGCTGCACTACAGAAGGAAGCATCGTCCATGCACTTCCATGGCTTCCGCATGGCCGGGAATGACAGGAATACCACGCAATCATAGGCGCAAAATGGATTTTTTTGGTTTTGCAAAAACTGTGCGAGCATGACGTTTAGGGAAGGGATGATAACAGGCCGGTGATGCTGACCTGCCAACCACTGTCATCCTGTCCCAGAAGCGGCACAGCCCGTGTGCTGAAACAGCTTACCTCTCAGAGGAAGTGCAATAAACAAAGACATCATAAGAGCCCGTTTAAGGCACCTGGCAATCCTACCAGTGCAATCTTCATTTCTCAGTCACAATCCTAGGCACCATGAATGTTTATAACCATTGTAAGTTCCAACAGTATTTTTCTTTTGCTAAGAGACAATGTAATTTAAATGTTTTAGAATGAAGGGACCCAAAATAGTTCTCTATAGAGGAAGGTGGTAGTGGTGCAGGGTGGAAGAAGCCTCATTTACCCCAAGATGGAGGACATGCATATTCCCTGCAGAAAGCCTCTGAAAGGAAGCAGGACAATCCTGGGCCCAAGGGGTGGGCAGAACGTGGCCCTCCATAAGTTGTTATTGGGCTACAACAAAACAGTAAGTTATTAATGGCATATATTCTATATATAGAAGGTGTGGGATTCAGCCTTGTTTTTTTGTTACATGGCGTTAACTTGACTTATTATTCAAAGGGGATTTGTCATTGCTTTCCTCTAAGGCTTGAGAGAGTGTGGCCTGCCAAGATCACCCAGTGGTTTTCCATATCTAAGTGATGGCTTCAATCTTTGTCTTCCAGAGTCCCAGTGCTGTTTTCAAACTACTGCACCACAGAGGCCTGGTTAAGGCTTAGTTTGTGCAATTTTGCAGCTTGGTAAGTCCCTACGCAGAATAAACATGTGATGAAAAAAAAAATTTCTGTGGGAGCTACAATATTTTAGACAAGGTTCTTTTAAGGGGAGTTTGTTTTCTCCTATTTGTTAGACTACTCCAGTTGGATCTGACAACTGGATTTATGCCTTTAGCAGCACGAAAAGGTTAGAATCCTAATGATCATCAACCAAAATTCCATAGTTTCACCACATCAGCCTTTGCTAATCAAAACCTATCCTTTTTAAAAATTCAACACAGTTTATATTAACCAATTTGGTGACTTGTAAAATGTAATCGTATATTAATTAGACAAAGGAAGAAGATATAAGAATCAGGGCAGTTCCAAGGGCCAGTGCAAAGTGCAAAGGCAAATTCACTGCATCAAATCAATTCAAGAGAGGAATTAGAATAAGGTGCTGATACTGAGGTCCTAAGAAAACTGCTATTCATCAATCTAGAAAGGTCTATGAAGCTGTATCTAAGGATTTGGGACAGACAGTTTGCAAATAGAGAAGATTTAAGAAGCCAGGCATATGACTTTGGCCATTTCCGCACTGGCTTAAAGAAACGGTGCAGAACATTCTCCAGTCTGCACCCGGGAGCGGACTGGGTTGGACATACTTAGTGTAGTTCCGCACCTCAGCCCACTCCGGAACGACCCGAAGTGGTCATCCAGGGTGCTTTTGAAAGACCACTTGAAACAGGTCTTTCAAAAGCATGGAGCGTGCCACTCTGTGAGCGTGCCACATCAGTGCGAGCTTGCAATCTGCCAGGGGCGGGCTTTAGGCTGGCGAGCTTCAGCAGTTGATGGAGAGCCTTGACCAACCGGAAGCCGCCATTTTCGTCCCCGGAGCAGTGCGGAGCTGTGACCATGCACTGCTCTGGACCAGCCTGGACCCAAGGGTGGAGCCAAGAAGTCCGGTAAGTACCGGCACGGGGCCTCTGTCCTGTCAAAATCTCTCCTAGAATAAACTGGTTCGTCCTTCAGGAAGAAATATATAGGATGCTCTCACCTTAAATAATGTCAGTAATTTTAACTCAACAATCAGGAAAAGACTTAACAAGAATGGTGTTCAGACGAGAATAGTGAGAAGGAAAACATTGCTCTTTAAAAAGAACACTGCCGCATAACTGAAGTTCACACATGATCCCTAAGATTTCTGGAATAATGTTCTCTGGATAGACAAGTAAAATGTAAAACGTTTTGGCCTCAGTGAGAAATTTTACATTTGGCAGGAAAAAAACTGGCTTTGAACAAAAGAGCCTCATCCAGCCATCAAGCATGGTGGTGGGAATGTGACGGTTTAGAGCTGTTTTGCTGCCTGGACAGCTTGTCATCATTGCCACGATATATTCTGCAATGCCTCACCAGATTCCACAGGCCAATGTCAGACTGTCCATCTAAGAACTGAATCTGAACTGAAAGCGGGTCATGTGAAATGGTTATAAACATTCAAGCAGATCTATCAAAGAACAGCTACAGAAGAATTCCATGCATTAGCATAGCTTAGTCCAAATCTGGACCATAAGTCTAACAACATGTTGTAGAAAGACTTGAAGTAAGAGGTTCATGCAAGGAAGCCTTCGAATGTCACTGAACTGAAGCAGTTCAACATTCCTTGAAATCAAAGGAAACCTATTTTCTTTGCAGAAAACATCATTTTCTTTTTCCCCCTACAGAGTAAGTCCTGAACTTTCTTCTCTGTCTAGGATTCTCCTTGTCAGTTTCCTGACAACCAGGAAACCATTTTTCCCTAATGGTTGATTATTTTCAAATATTCTTTCCACCCTTACCCCTAGATAAACAAAATGGCTGTTGATTTTGTTAATATAGTTATCACTTAAATATGTCTTTCTACTAGCTCTTCCCTTTACAGTTTTTTTGCAAGCAATTCTTAAAGCTTTCATGCAATATAGAGATGATATCATGATCACTGTGGTGATGTCAACGAACTAACCCACTGCATCAGCAAACTGATACAGTAATTTCAAAAGAACAATGTATGAACCCACCACCAATGGCACTATCTTTGCATGGTGGTGAGATTGGGTGCTCTTGTGAGGCAAGAGGTTATGCTGATAGCAGCAGTGCTACTGGTAAGGTCTCCCATGTGAGACAGGATTTTGCTGTGGAGCCAGATTAAATGTGCCAAACAGCTAGAGGGTAGCAAACAGTAGTAATGAAGGGTGACAATGGTGGAGGATCTCTCAGAGAAAACAGCAATGGCATCACAGCGAACACTTACTCGTACTGAGCAAAAGGAAGCAATAGAAAACCACTCCTGAAACAATCTAACTTGAAAAACCTATGATAAGGAAGTCCAAAATGAAACAAGAGATAATGCTAGAAGATGAGATCCCCGGGTCAGAGGGCACTCAGTGAGCTACTAGGGAAAAACAGAGGGCAAGTAATGCTGTTGCTAATGACACAAAAAGAAACTGTTTGACATTAATAGTGAGGAGAGATGTAGCAAAAGGAGGCAAATCACATTTTTCAGGGAAAAACTCATCAATTATAACAACAATTCACATTTAAACTCCAACTACAGAGGCAGAAGAAGAAGAAATTGAAAGGTTCTATGCTGGAGTCCAGGAGGAAATTGATCATACACCAAAACAGGACTTGTTCGTAACCATAGGCCACTGGAATTCAAAAGTAGGAAACAGAGCAGAATCAAAGATCATAGGAACATTTGGCCTAGAATCAAGCAGCACTACTCATACTCACCTTCTTCTCTACTCTACTCTTGCCTAGTGGTCTTTTCAGGAATCTCATCTTCTGGCACTATCTCTTGTTTCATTTTGGAATGACTGAATTTTGCAAGGCCAACACTTTATTAATTCCAAACACATTCTTCAAACAACCAAAGAGGTAACTATATACATAGACATCACCTGATGCTCTATATTGGAATCTAAGAGACTGCATAATCAGAAGCAGAAGATGGAGAAGCTCTATTCTTTCTGCAAAAACAATACCGGGAGCACACTGTGAGACAGAAGACGAATTACAAATATCAAAAATCAAAAACTAGAGTAAAGCGAAAGAAGAACACTAAGCCAACCACCATGCCAAAATATAACCAGAAGAGAAGCCTCCATGGATGACAGATGAAACTCTTCAAGCAGTTATGGACAGATGAGAAGCAAAAGTAAAAGGGGACAGAAACAGAATCAGAAGAAGGCTGAATGAACATGTACAATGCTGAAACAAAGAGAATTTCTATAATAAACAATGCAAAGAAAAAGCAGATGATAACAAAACAAAAAAAAGAACAACAAAAAGAGGAGGGGGAGAACAAGAGACTTCTTCCAAAACATGAAAGAAATCGAAAGGAAATTTAAAACAGGAGTGGGGATGCTTTACAACCAGCAGGGAACACATTATATGACGAAGTGCAATAAAAAGACAATGGAAGCAATACATTGAAAAACTATATAAAAAAGATTAAAAGTTTCAAGGAAGGAAGCATTCAAGGAAGAATCATTTGAAGATTAACTTGCAATTTTAGAAAGTGAAGTGGAAGCTACACTCAGAGCACTTGGGAGAAATAAATCACCAGGAACTGAGGACATACCAATACAGTTGCTTCCAGTTACAGACACACAGTCTACCTAAAATCTGTTAACAAATATAGAAAACAAAAGAATGGCCCACAGAAATGCTCAATATACACTCTAATCCCCAAGAAAGGGGACACCAAAGATTGTTGTAACAACATTTATTTCTCATGCAAGTAAAGTGATGCTCAAAATTCTACAAACAAAGAATTTTCCTATGTATGGAGAAATACCAGATGTCCAAGTTGGGTTCAGGAAAGGAAGAGGTAGTAGGGATCACATTGCAAACATATGTTAGATAATAGAGTACACCAAAGAATTTCAGGAAAAAATATCAGCCTTTGCTTTCTAGATTATAGCAAAGCATTTGATTGTGTAGGTCATGAAAAACTATGGATCACTGTCAAAGAAATGGGTGTGCCACAACATTTGATTGTCCTGATGCATTGTACTCAGAATAAGAGGGTACTGTCAGGAAAGAATATAGAGAAACAGAATGGTTTCCAATTGTCAGGAGGGTGAGGCAAGGCTGCATGTTATCACCCTATCTGTTTAACTCGTATCCTGAGTGCATCACACATAAAGCAGGATTAGACTCCGAGGAAAGAGGTGTAAAAACTGGAGTAAGGAACACCAACAACTTAAGATATGCAGATGACACCATACAACTAGCAGAAAAGAGCAAAAACCTGGAAGGTTATTGAAGGAAGTCAAGGAAGAAAATGTAAAGGCAGTTTACAGTTGAACAATAAGAAAACAAAAATAATGACCATAGACGATTTGCATAACTTTAAAGGAGATGCTGAATACATTGAAATAGTCCAAGATTTTCCGTACCTTGGCTCATTCATTAATCAGAATGGCAACTGCAGTCAAGAAATCAGAAGAAGGCTAGGACCAATTTCTAAGTATGGTTATGAAAGGTAGAGAATGAAAAAAGGCTAATAGGTAGAAAATTAACTCATTTGAAATGTGATGCTGGAGAAGAGTTCTATGGATACTGTGGACTGTTAAAAAAGACCAATAAATGGGTCCTAGAACAAATCAAGCCTGAACTCTCCCACGCCAAGCAAGAAGCCAAGATGTCTAATCTGAGGCTATCACTTTAGCTATATCATGAGAGGACATTACTCACTAGAAAAAAAAACGATTGGAAAGGTAGAATGTAGTAGGAAGAGAAGAAGACTACATTAAAGTTGGATAGACTCAATCAAAGGAGCCACATCCGTGAGTATGCAAGGCCTGAGCAGGGCTGTTGATGATATGGTGACTTGGAGGTTTCTCATTTTTTGGGTCACCATAAGTTGAAGATGACATGACAGAAGTCAACAACAAATGGATGAACAACGAATCCACAGATGTTCAGAAAAATATGTACGGTGACCAATTGTTTTTAGATATTAAGAAGCATCTTAGGCTATTTCCATCCCTTCTCACACTATGATGTGGCACCAACTGTACTAGAATTGGTTCTGAGAACCTATGCAATAAGGGCTCTCAATTTTTGTTTCAGCTCCTTCCTCTCTTTTCTTTCTTTGATCTGTTCACCCATTTTTTTCTTTCTCATGTTGCAATCTCTTTTTGAGGTGCAGTAGTCTCACTTCCCTTTTTCTGTACCGTGTGACACAGCAATCAAACAATACTCAATTATCCAAAACAATAAATAAAAAACAAAGACACTCCCCTCCTTACTCATGTTGGCTTATGCTCCAGAAATCCGGGAATCTAATTCCTAACTACATCATGAGTTTTCTAAGCATCAGTGTAAATTAAAAGTAAAGCAGCAGCAGACTAGCATCCAGCACAGACTAGCAGCCATCCAGCACAATCCTCAACACACTACTAGCTCATTAGCCAGGAGCAAAGGACTCTGACATCCTGACTTCCCAAGAATCAGTTGACTGGGGCTGGCAAAGCTTCTCCACTGTGCTACTTATTTAAGGGCAGAGAGATCTCTTGTGTGTTTAGGGAGAGAATGCTATGTGCCGATAAGAAAGGTTATGAAAAGAAAAGACCGAGTGGCTGCCCTAAAGAGGAAACTAACAGTCAATGTCAACTTACGGACTGGTCACAATTGAGGAAGTAGGCAAGAATGGTCTGGTTGGGGTTAGCCCAGAAGGGCAGTGCCCCTTTGCATCAGTCTCCACTGACTACAACCCCTAACTCCCCTCCCCCCAGGTACTTAACTGCAGCACTATATATTTTGCTGTGCATATGTGACATATACATTTGGCCCACTTCTCCATTTTGGTGAACAATGAAGACATTTTTTTAAAAAAATGTGCATAGCCATCTGCTGACTACTTCAATCACATCAAAGGAAAACAGAGCAGATTTTTTATTATTATTAGATAATTCAGAACAACTGTTATCCAGCTATAATTAGAGAATGCCTTCATGATTTTCCTTTCTTTTGTTTTTCTTCAGTAGAAAAAAAATCACTTTGATCAGAATCAGATAAGGTCACCAAGCTGCTCCTTTGTAGTGAAACCCCTTGGATCAGGAGGAAAGGGTTTAATTTGTATTTAAAGAAAAAGTGAAACAAACTGTATGCCTCACACATATTTTTCAAATTAATAATAAACATAAATCAAAGACTGTTACAAGTCTGCATTTAAAACATTCATATACATGTTATTACAACAAAGATTAGCTAACTAGGTAAATTCTGGACTTCATTAGTCTCCAGCTTTCAGCATAGTCATAAAATAGCCAGGCATTTTAATAAGCCTCATGCAAAGAAACCATAATAATGTTCAAAAGAGATGCCCATTTTCATCTGCTACTGAAGAATCTTATCAGAAGCTTCTTCCAGGAGCATGGAATTTGATCAAATCTGCTCCAGCTTACAGCACTGTATTACAATTTTTGACAGAAAAGAATGAACGTATGAAGAAAAAGTAATCAGTCTTATTGCCAACAACTGCCAAAATGTATTATTTTACAGACTGAAAAATATTTTATAGGATGTCAACAAGCTGTTTTTCAAGATGTGTCCTATAGAATATTCAGAAGCTGCAACCACAAGTTTTATATATTTTTATTTATGCACACACAGTCAACTAAACATGGCATATGTAGACAGTATTGCAGTGCTTAGTCAGTGCCATGCACATACCTATGCAATACTATTTATTTATTTGTTTGTTTGCCACCTTTCTCCTGGAGTGGGACCCAAGGCGGCTTCCAGAAAAGTAAACACAAATACAATATAGTTTAAAACAACCATATAAAACAATATAAAATCACTATAAAAACATAAAGATTGAAAAATAAATAAAACAGCTCAATAAAATAAGAATCTCCCCTGCTCACACATTAAAAGCCTGCTTGAATAGGAACATTTGTGCCTGGTGGTGAAAGGTAGGCAAGGGGCTCAGGAAGCCTAGCCTCTCATGAAAGGGAGGAGTTCCAGAGGGTGAGAGCAGCCACTGAGAAGGCTCTCTTTCATGTCCTCACCAAGCTAGCTGGGATGGTAGCGGGACTGAGAGAAAGCCTTCCCCTCCTAATCTAAAAACTGTGGCAGGTTTGTATAAGAAGATAGGGTCTTCCGAATAATCTGGACCTAAGCCATATAGGTCATGACTAGCCCTCTGAAATGTGCTGAGAAACAAACAGCCAGTGAAGTTGTTTTAATAAGGGAGTTTCTATGCTGCCTATAATTGGCCCTGGCCAGCATTATGGTTGCTGCACTTTGAAGTTCCTGAAGTTTCTGAACAAATTTCCAAAGGCAACCCCACATAGAGTGTGTTACAGTAGTCCAACCAAGATGTAATCAAGGCATGTGTCACTGTACTCAGATGTTGGCATTTCAAGGAACAGGCACAGCTGGCACACACATTTTAACCATACAAATGCACTCCTAGCCACCGCTGAAACCTGGGCATTCAGGCTCAGAGGAGAATCCAGGAGAATACCCATGTTGTGAGCCTGAGATTTCAGGGGGAATGTAATCCTGTCCAGGACAGGAAGAGTCCCTGTCTCCTGATCTGCCCTTTCTACCGAACAGGAGCCCCTCTATTTTATCTGGATTAAGTTTTAATTTGTTTTCCCTCATCCAGTCCATTATTACATGTCTCCTTATTGAAAAATGATTATCATGCATTAGTATAAATGCGGGTCTTCTATTAGACAAAGTGTATAACTGCTAATAGGAATCACTGTGCATAATACCAAACACAGTGTTTAGGTAGACAGATGAAAAAATCCACAGTTTTGTATCAGTAAATGATCAGTACCAGTATAAATCTGGTCTTTTTCTGAGAAAGTACATGGTTAATGTGCAACACCTAAGTCCTGGTTAGAACTTCTATAATGAAAACAAGGAGAAGATGGTACTGCCTCTTCATTTCCTTCCCTAAAACTGCAATTTGGATAAATAATTATCCCCAAACAATTTGAAGGACATCTAATATTTATATCACGTCAACTGTCATGGGAAATAGAACCTAAAAGGAATCTGAATGAGTTAATAACCTTTATTTCAACAAACTTTGCATGTTGATCCAGGTCTCTTTGCAAAATAGTCCATTTTCTTTCCAAAGAAGAGTTTTGACACATGACATTGACAGATCACCAAAAGCTAACAAACTAGAAGGTGTTGTTTATAAAGTTCTTTTGAAGTAAAAGCATTGGTGACTGTTTTGAAACTTGGACTGGTCCAAAACACTATGCAGATACAGCCAACTAGTTCTGGTTACAGGGAACACACAATGTCTTTGTTATAGCAGGTTCAATGGCAATTGCTCCATTTCTGGATACAATTTAAAGTGCTTATCATGACCTATAAAGCCTTATACAACTTGGCTCAGGCTTTCTGAATGGATTCTCTAATAAGAGCTTGTCTGGATCTTTCTGGATCTTCAGATCTTTGGGAAAGGCATTTTTTTCCCTGACTTGTCACCTTCTGAGGCATGACTAGTATGCGGTGAGGTCATTCTTGGTGACTTTTCCCCATCTCCGGGGGTCCCTGCTGAGGGAGGTTAGGCTAGTTGCTTGTTTTATTGCCAGCAGGCAAACTCCTTTTTATTCAGGCAAGTCTTTAGCAACTGACCACACCTGCTGCAGAACCAGCCTTTGACTGGACAGAGCTCTGTTATTGCAAGCTACCTTGGGTCTCACCCAGAAGACAAAAGTGGGGCATCAAACAATCAATCAGGAAAACAAACGTGTGTGTGTGTGTGTGTGTGTGTTTAAATATATTTGATGAGGTGACTCTGTAGAATTTAAGATTATGGAGCACTGTTAGGAATATGTTCAAGCCAATTGTCAGTACCAATAACATGACTGTTGCAAGGATACATCAATGTACTTCTCAGCAGTGGAAAGTCTACAATTGTTGAGCTTTTCATCATGCTTTTCATTTAACAGACTGACCCTGTCAGACATAACCTCTACTCTTTAGAACTGTAGAGAAGAGCTGAGAATAAGGACAAAGAACTATGCATCCAATCAGTGATTCCAAAGTACAACCAGAGGAATGACACAGTAAATTCATTTGTTCTTTTTCCTTTCTCTGCAAAGAAAAGCTTTGCCTTTGCCACATTTTTTAACTCTTGTGAAAAGTAGTCTACAAGTGCCATCACTTTTACACCCCCAAATGATAATAAAAATGACCATCCTTTAATTTGCATCCTTTAGTGATGAAGCTGCTCTTGCATATGCTGTATGAATCTCCACATTTAGACACTCAATATCCTTATCTGCCAGAGTAGAAGAACTACAGGAGTTGATAGCCCAGAGGGAATGATGGGTAAGATATGAAAAGCTGCTAGAAACATGTCCCACAAGACAAGCTGTAAAATCACAGATCACAGGAGACAGTACTGAGAAAGAATTCAAAGTAAAAAAAAAAAAGAGGTATGGCTATGAATCTTATTTGTTTACATATTCAATTTATATCCTGCCTTGGCTCCGATGCGGTATGTAACATAGCTTAATATATTTGTGTTTTTCGCACAAGAACATCAAAAAAATAAAAAAATAAAATGTTTTCTTCTTACTGGGTAAGTTTACAAGAGTACTTGTGTATTTTTCAATGATTTTTTTTTTTAATTTGGTGACCTTTTCCAAACAAAACAAAACAAAACCCCAAGGCTTTCTGTTCCCCCGCCCACAAACATTGTCTTTTGTGCAAGTGTAAATTCTTTTCACAAAAACATATTTTTCACAAAATACAGTTTTTTGCACAAACTTTTTGGAATCCATTACTGCAGAATATAGTATTTGCACATTTGCTCTTGTTCTCTCTTTATTGTTACTTGTCCATATATATACATAGTCAAGCTTGCCCAGTAGAATTTTCCAGTGTTCTGACTAGGAGCTGGTAAAAACAGGACATTTCTACATAGTAAGACAGGCAGTAAATTGCACCTATCACATTGCTGGCTTCTGGTTTTGGTACTAATAAGCAAACCACTATGATAATCATACCAATACAGGGCTTCTGCCACTATTCAAACTATCTTTTTCTTTTGCCAGAAACTAATGGTTAGGAGAAGGAGTTAAGAGTGCTAGGAATGGCTGGATGCACTAGAGTTTTTCAAGAATAATCTGATCAGCTCAGACTTTATTCATTTTTAATGAGATACTACGTAGCCCAGTCCATTTTGGTAAATGCAATATTTTGACTGGTCAAATCCGGGATGGGCAGCTTTGAATGAGGGGTGCATTGTACCATGCTACCTAAACTCTGCTGCCAAATTTCAGCCTTATAGTAACAAAATTCATGGACATGTATTTCCTGTGAGAACTGTGTGTGCACCTAGTCTTGAAAGGGAAATTCAGTTTCATACTGGCTTTTCGCCACCCTACTTCTACACTGCTAAAATTTAGCAATGTAGTGGCAAACCTGGTGGCAGTGGCAGTGTGGAGCTACTACAGGCTACATCATGGACCCAGTGCTACCCACATGCTGTAATAAGTCAAAGATGGATAGCATAGTACTCCCATCAACATTTTAACTATTGGGTAGTTGTAGGAAAGAGACAAATGAGACAAGTATAGAAGTAGGCATATTTCAGCAATGTGCTAACACTGGTGTTAAACTTTCAGGTATTTTATAATAACTGAATGATAAATTATTTAGGCAAACATAAAAGTACTTAATAAATACTTTTCATAAATAATCAATGAAAAGAATTAAAAATGCTATTACATGATTAACAAAAGTATACTACAGGATAGATAATTTTTGTTGTCAGGTTGTATAAATGATTTTTGACATGCATCAAGAACAAAATACAACACAGAAAAAATGTCAGGTTCTGGACTGCATCAATTTTTTACTGAGGGCCACTCTGAAAAGGATACAGGATTGTGGGAAAGGATTCCTCTTCCATTCTTCAAATGTGTAGTTGACAAGCTCTGTATGAACAAACTCTACACATCTCTTTCCTTCCATCTTCACAGAAGTCTCTTTTAATTTTCATTTACTTAAACATTTTTATACCATTTTTTGAAATTCAAAAAAAATCCAGAAGTGAGTTTCTGGGCAAAAATTACAGTCCTCCTATATCCCTAGCCCAGCAGTACTCTATCACTGAAAGCTTATAGATAAGTGTAAGTGTTCTTAGGATTAAAAGTTGAAGAAATGTTTAGTATATACAAGACCAATTGTGAAAGTTAGACCTGTAGGTAGTGAGAAGCTGCAGAATAATTTCCAAGTTCTTGTCAGCAACAAGTTTCAGGAAACACTGATCCTGACCTTTATGCATCTGTTTTTCAAAAATAAAGGTGCACCATGCTCTTTTTCTCTATTTGAAAATGTGTATGTTAAGAAGACCAGTACAACTTAAGGGCAAAGTATCTCAATTACAAAGGGCAAAGTATCTCAATGTTTATATCAATAAACATTTGGCTTGCCACCTGGTTTGAAAATAGCTTGGGAAGCAGATTTGAAAACCTCCCATTTCTGGTTCTCAATGGGAACACATTTAGACCTCTCCACTAGTCCTAACCACCTCTATCCAGTACAAGGAAGCCTCTCTTAAGACACTTCATATGTGGCACATTCTTTATCAAAGTCTGTTGATTTAAAACAGTGGTTCTCAACCTGGGGGTCAGGACCCCTTTGGGGGTCGAACGAACATTTCACAGGGGTCGCCGCTCCTCAATCCTGCCCCCCCTTTTAAAAGAAGGTGGCCTCACAGCCAATGGGAGCAGTGCTTCTGAGATCCCTGCGCTGGGAGGAGGGGAGAGGAGGCATGCTGGGCATTTCCCCGTCTTTCCCTGCCTGGTGGGAAAGCACTAGAGGAGCCTGAGGTGGAGCCAGAGGTGCGGAGAGTGGGAGGAGAGAGCTGGAGCCGGAGCGTTAAGGCGGAGGTGAGGAGAGGAGACCCTGCGCTGGTGGGAGGGGAGAGGAGGCGTGCAGCCGGGCGCAGCCAGGTGCTGCTTGGACGTTTGTGCCTGCACCACACACACACACACACAGAGGGCTTCCCCTTCAGTGTTCCCTTTCCCCTTCATGCTGGCTTGCAGAGTCAGAGTTGCTTGCCGGGGCGAGTGAGCAGCCGGGCGCTGCTTGGTTGCTCGCGCCCGCACCACTCCCATTCAGGGTTTATGGCGCTGCAGCGGGATGTCTGGGACCCCATCCCCTCACCCTCTTCGCCTCACGCTCATTCATGCCGGTGAACAGAGTTGCTTTCCGGGGTGAGTGAGCAGCTGGGCTCTGCTTGCTTCCCAAAGTGGCTGCAGCAGTGGCGATCGCCCGGTTGCCCATTCATTCTGGGCACGCCACTCTGTGAGAGTTGTCGGTGTGGCTGTCGCCTTTGGTCCGGCAGGCAAAGGGGGAAACTTTCCTGCGGCGGATCTGCCATCCGATGGGGGAGGTCGGTCCCTCCAAGACCAAGAATTCGGTCAGGAAAGGAGCAGGGGGCGTCAGCCAAGGGCTTCGGTTTGTGTAGCAAGAGCCCCCGAGGCTCCTTGGTTGGGTTTTTTTTTTTGACTCGAAAGTGCTGTCTGATCTGTCCTGTGGACTTTGCCATTTCCACATTCCAGTGTTACAGCGCTATGATTCCACTTTCATCAACCTATGGAATCCTGGGGTTTGCAGTTCAAACTGAAAACCCCAGGATTCATAGGATGGTGAAAGTGGAATAATAGTGCTATAACAGTCTAGTGCAGAAATAGCCAGGATGACTTTCTCCTCTCGCTTTTGTTGTGTGTGGACCCTTGGCGCTTGCCACACACACGTGTTGTGTTCCTCGCCCTGACTGTCTTGCATTCCTCGCTTTTTGTATGTTCAGCGTCTGCACTCCCTTTAAGGGAGGGAGGGAGGGAAACAAAACACGTCTGCTTATGCTGCCGCCATCTTTCCCCTCTCCCTGTCCTTTCCTCCCTGCGCCTCGTGTAAAATGTGGGCTGTTTCGGCATTGCCTTTGGGAGTGACTGGCTTTTTGAACTGTGGAAACCCAACATTCAGAACTAGAACTACTGCCTTAATTCTGGCATTGATGGATGCTTTCTGTGCTTAAAAAAGGGGGGGAGGGTTACCAGTTTTTAGGCATTAGAAGTCTATCCAGAGCAGTGATTTAGGGCAGTGTTTCCAATCTATTTGATGTTGGAACTAACTAACTAACTAACTAATAAATAAATAATAACGAAAATGATTTTATGGTTGGGGGTCACCATGACATGAGGAACTGTATTAAGGGGTTGCGGCATTAGGAAGGTTGAGAACCACTGATTTAAAACAATACTACCTACTTGCTAACAAGGATGTGGACTCTTGAACTCCCTTCTGTCACGTGTGGTAGGTGCACTGTTCAGCAATATACCCTACTGGGGAGAAAGACATCTATTTTATTGCCCAGATCAGCCATTAAATGATTTTTACCCCACTGGACATCATGTTAGGGCCTCAGTGAGTTGAGAGGGAATAGACAAATACCACAGATAGATGGATGGATGGATGGATAGATGGACGGACAGACAGACAGAAAGGCAGACGGACAGACAGATCCATTCTGTCTGAGGAGAACAGTGGTCTATAAAAACCTTGATTAAAAGTCTGTTTACGACAACCAAAATGAAAACAGCGGTGCATTTGAAGGATTGCAAAAGACTTGTTTTCAGAGGGCTGGCTCGATCAGTTTTGGAAACTTGCTCTGCCAATTGTTAATTCTCTCAGAAGGAAGATAGGCCAGAGAAGAGGCCAGAAGCTACAGTTTGCCTTGCATTGTTCTTTCTGTCAGAATCACCTTTAATAGGAAGAAGTTTGTACTGTTCACTTTGCAAGACATCCTGCTTCATAAGATATTTAGGCTTTTAAAGCCATTTTCAATCCACATCATCATGTTCATCCTCCAGAACAGATGTGAAACAAATCTGTACAGCTGAGTTTGGGTCTAAGGCATTAAACATTAATGCCTTACATAACCACAAATCATAGATATGTTTTGCTTGTATCATGTTTCTACAAGCAACTCTTCCATTTATCAGGAATCAAGCTTTAGAAATCCTGTAACTTGAAGAGTAACATTTTTATTCTAGACCCCTCCTACTTTTGCAAACACATACATATATCCTCCTTCATTTATTTGGCATCAATCTTCTACCCAACAATGACACTCAAAATATAGAACAAGTTTAAATTCTCCAAGAGACAGGTCTACTGGATCTGCCTGTTGGTTAAGGATGTTCTTTTTTTTATGCTTCACTTCCTCATTTTCATATGTTCTGCATAAACTTGAGTGTCATGTTTCACAGTATACTTAACTGACATAAAATTACAGACAGATTAATTTTCACATAGACAAAAAGCAATCTGAAACTTTCCCTTGCCCATCAGATTTCAAAACAAGGGGAACCTGTAATTTTATGGCATTATTATCCCTACATTTTACAGAGAAGTCTGACAAGTCTGTAGTGCCAAGATTTGCAGACATAACAATATTTTGTTCTGACAAAATAGCTGACAAAAAAAAAAAAAACAGACAAGAAAAGATTGGTGCTTCACTGTCTTTAATTCAATTCATACTTTACAGTAACACAGACACATGAACACACACATATGTACGTACACATACATAAACACATACACATACGCACACAGCACTGCAGAATTTCAAGTACTTATGAATACCAGGGATCATGTGACTATGACCAAGTGGTACTACCTGTGAGATCATACATTAGCTGTAGGACCATTTCAGATACTGAGGATTTAAGGAGGAAAGGAAGCACCACAGGTTACTTGTACCAAGTGACAACGTGTTGCACTAGTGGAGTACCACAGTATAACAGATCGCAATGTCTCCTTCTGATTAGTATACTAGCAGCATTCAAGAGTACAAATTTAGAAACCAGCAGTTTGTTGTGATACCACAGGTAGTAAAGAGCTGGATTTGATTTCCGAGGGTTCCTGATATAACATGTGTGGTACACGGATAGACTAACTTCAGTTGTGCACAGTCTACTTTGTTTTTGATGAGGACTCCTCTGGTTAATCACTTACAAAACAAGATTAAACTCCAAATTCCATATTGTCATGAATTCTTTCAGACCACAGGAAGTGCCTTGCTAGATTGAAACAATACCAACTTACTCTAACATTCTTTAAAAGAATAAAAGTCTGTTCAACTGAGTCCTAGCTTGTCCTTAACCCTATTTTACATAATAGAAATACAGAGAGATAAGCTCTTTCATTTAGATTAATTCAGACATTATCCTAATTTTCCCCAAAGGGAAAAACCATTGGAAATTTTTTCCTACGTCAAAGGGATGATTCAGAAAAATTGCATGGCCAGAGGCAACAGCCTCTGAGTAATGAAAATACAACAACCTTCAGTTGGAGAAAGAAAGGCCACAACTTTTACTGGTTACAAGCATGAACAAGGTTGGCATAAGCATGGGCATGGATCCAGGCATCGATCAACCTGCCTGTTAACTGATGACCCGACTGTCTGGCCCGAAACCGGATGGCACGTAGCTGACTGTGGGCCGACTGCCACCAGGGGGTGCCCACTGCATGCCCACCTAAACTGGGCAGTTCATCACACCCCCTGACCCCAACGGGGACCCAACCATCCCCTAGCATGTGGCAAAGGTGCCCACTATCCCGGATCCAATGACCATGCAACCCCCTCCTCAAAGTTGTGACAAAAACAACATATGTACGAAAAAACACAACCGAATGCAGGGTAGGGGGGTGCCGCACCCAGGCCCACTCTGCCAGCCAATAAATTCAAAGCAAGGCACCCTGAACTCATTGGCCATCTGAGGAACAAAAGGGGGGGAAATTCAAGCAAGCGCAAGGGCAAGTGTGCACGTGTGCTGTTGCCATCTCCAGGCTTCTGGAAGAGGATGCTGAAGCAGAGGACACCATGTCCTGGTTTGCAAAGGCATCAAATGGTGAGTCGTTCAGCGCTATTACAGCAATTATGAAAAATCAGCCTTTTCTCCAAAAGGATGCAGGAGAATAAAGAGTATGCAGAGTTATATTAGGAGGGTGGCACAAAGAAGTCTGGCTCCTGGATTTCCTACTCCTATCCTTGGGATTTGTCCATAAGTCTCTAAAAGCAGAGCGTTCTTCTCTGTCACGGATCAAAATCTGAGCCAAAGGAGAGTTTTAGGGCTTACTAAACCATGTCTCAGATGTCCCAGTTTAAGACACTCTAAGGAGATACTGAAATTGATTCATTAACCATTACCTACACTCCCTCTGACAACTGGACAGTGTTTTTAAGCCCCCTGCTTCATTCTTCCCTTTCTTCATTTCTCCCGTCCCTCCACCTATTTACCAAATGGAAATCATTCATGCTATTTACCAAATGGAAATCACTAAAGACAGAAGCACAAGCAGATGATCATGAGTGAAAGTGCCCCGTGCTATGTGAGAAGCCTTGAACTTCTGACTCCAAATCATGGCTATTCTTGATTCTACAAGATAAATCTTACAAATTCTTTCTATAGCTTGTTCTTTTAACTTCAGCTCTTGCTTTTCTGATTACTGAAGTGGCTTTCTATAACTCTGTACTTGCCGTGACAAACATAAACCAGATGGCATTCTGCTAAACATCTATGGCCTTGAGTTCTTTGAAGAATCTGATTTCCCAGAATGAAAAAGAACAAATGTTTGTTCTAAAACTGGTGCTTAGGTGACATCACATGCCTTTAGTTTTATAAATAGCTGTAACAGTCAGTGGCACATGAAGAGAACATATAAGATATTTTATTGAGCACTAGCTGAAGTGTACCTGGTGCAATCTGTATAGTTATTCCCTGTACTAAATACAGTTTTGTGAGTTCCCTGTTCCCTGTTCTTAGCACAGATTCCATATCCATACATGTTGGAGATAAAATAAAGAAAAATGATATGTTCCTTAGCAGTAATCTTAGCAGCAGTGTCTTAGCCTTCTGCTAATTTCCTTCCTCAAGAATCCTGGCAGCAGTACCTCAAAGAGATCTCATGGTTTCTAGAAATTAAAAGAAAATCTTTTCAAATGGGTTGCATCAGGCTTCCCTTTTTGGCCTGTTAAAAGCCTTGCTCCAAATTGCAAGTTAAAACTGGCCACTGCAATTTGGTCAGCAACCAAAAATATTCTTGTAAGACCTTAGCATCTATTATGACATGCTGATGAGCTATGATAGCTCCCTGTTTGTCTCTGTGAAGCCCTCCATTTGGAATGTCAACTTTTGAACATGAAGCTGAGTGCTGCAACTTGAGTAACAACAACAAAATACTCTCCCCACCGCAAAAAAAAAAAAAAAACCTGCTATCAGATTTTGAGGTATCTACTATGATTTCTGGGTAACTTATGGCTGCTTCTAAAATTTCAGAATTTTGACTTACCATTACAGATTGCATAAAGAAAAAGTCTGTAAGATTTCAGATATCTAGCACAAGATACCACATGTTCACCTTATTATTATAGATCTCTGGAATAAGCCAGGGATGAAGAACTGACATCTTCAATAGAGCCTCATATAAGGCACATTACAGTGACCCAGTCTGGATATAACTATAGGATGCATAACTGAAATGAGGCCTGTTGTTCTATGTGACATAGAATCATGATGCAGATGCAATGCTGAATGAGAAGACTCTGACCACCATCCTCACCACAGAGTAGGCCTGATAACTGGCTCTCACTTGTATTTTATAAGATTTGCAATATATTTTCCTCCATTTGTATTCAAGGGGCTGCCCTCTGCTGCTAAAGCCCTAAGTTACATTATTGTTTCTTATATTTTTTTTTCTTTCTTTCCCCCACTTTTACTCCTATTGCTTTTTTGTGAAAAGTGGTGCATTCTTCTCTCTTTGAGCCACCTTCCTACATTCCCACACACTATGACTGCCGGTATTCACCCAGTATCCTTTTTCTTTACAAGTTTGTTCCCCTGAGCCTTGTGAAGCTGAGGGAATTATCTCCTTCAGCCTGTTGGCACTGATGCAAGGCCTCTAAGACTGACCATATCTCCTTGCTTCCTCCTTGCAGTACCCACTATATGCTGTCTTTGTTGCCAAGAGAACAGGCAGCTGCTTTCAAACTCACCAAGACACTCTGTGATAAGGGAATGAATTCTCGTTGTTAGGGCTACAAGGGAAGCATTTCTTGCAGTGGCGCTGCAAATCTGCCTCACATATCTTCTCCATTATCCAGAAAACATTTCCCATTTGTTATTGACATCCTTTTACGCCTATGCATATTGTTAGGCTTATATTCATTTCACGTCAACTGAATCCTTCTCTCCTTCCTTCTCTCTCAGTATATGTCTCCAATCCTCTCTCTGCTCCTCCCAAATGATTGAAAGTACTATTTTGTACAAAAATTTTGTACAAAAATTTTGTACAAAATTGCAGTTTTTCTCAGGTGAAACTGTTGTAAGAAAAATTACAAAGCCCATTTCAGGATATTACCTTTATTAGGTTAACTCAAAGATCACAAGTATGCACAGTGTTTTTTAGGTTTCCTGATTTCTTCATTAAGAAGGATGATAACAAATGTTTGAACGTGAAGTCTTAATACAGGTACAGCTTAAATTGTTATTCACAAGACTAGAAGGATGGCAACTAAAAAAGATTTTAAGTCTAGGCTTTTAGAGCTCATAAATTACTTTCATCATTAAAAATCAAATATTCTCTGCAAAATTATGTTCTTGTTTAAGATGTTCTTCAACAACATTTTTGATAATTCTACTATCCTCTCTTTCCAGCGGACAATTTTTTTAAACTGCAAAATCGTGCTTAAAATATTTTGCAATGTTCCTTTGTAGAGAGATACAACATTTTCACTGTAGTAATGTAACGTTTGCACAAGAAAAGTCCTTGGCTTATCTATATTCTGTGTAAAATCAGATTGTATCTCTTTTTCCTTTTGTTAATTAAAGAAAATAAACTGTTACTTAGTCACTTTGTTTCTAAGCTTTGGCTTTAAGTTCTGCATTTACATCACATGTTTTCAAGCAAAACAAGATAAGACGGTACTGAATACCTAAAAGAATATATCCAAATGAAACTGAGTTCCCATATCAGAATAAAATAAGAAATTAAATGAACAGTTTAGATGATTGCTTAACACAGACCTTCTTTGTAACTGAACATTCAGTTCTATAGAAAACTCTTCAAAAGAAAATGCCAAGTGTGTTTAGGAGGACATTAGATTTTAATCGGATGCATCACCAATAAAAAATAAACAAATGACATAAATGCACACAGACATTTATTACTTAGTACAGTAATAATTGCTTATTTGTTTAATACAGTAATAAATGATGTGAAAATAAATGGATAAAAAAAGAGAAAACATTCAGCTGCCTCAGACCAAAGATCCATCTGCCCACTATCTTGTTTCCGACAGTGGCTAGCAAGATGCATTCAGGAAGTTTATAAAAGGGAAATAAAGACAACAATATTCCCTTGCTGTATGTTCCAAATCTGTTGTCAAGTTGTACACTGTCTCTACATATTGTTACATTTATCTGACATTTCAAGGAGTGACTGTACTGCATAGAGACAGTTGCAGACAAGAGTTGGAAAGAAGATGTCAGAAATTAAAGGCTGGACTTGTTATGACGGCTATGGGACCCAGGAAGGGACTCCCCGATATCATTTGATATCATTTAATTCGGCCCTGGCTAGACCACGCTCGGCGGCCCCACTGCACGTGTTTGGGTTGGTTTCTGAAACAAGCACGTACTGGCTGCGGCTGACTAATTGTTCAAATTCCATTCCTCATTCAAGCCAGCATTTCCCAAGCCTCACGTAGCTTCAGGGGACTCCCGTACCCATATTCCACAATAGCGGTGCGGGTTCCCACCAAACCATCCCTTTGGAGAAGACCATTAGCTCACCGGCCACTCTTTTGTCTTTCAGCGCTAATCCGATCATGCTGACAGTGACCTCACCAGATCTTTTTGTCTGGTGCCAAAACTCTTTTGTTCCCCACTTGGTTTGCCATAGCTGACAGGCATGTTTCACCCTATAAAAAGTCCCCATTTTGGGACTTCGTTGGTTCCTCTTGAGCTGCCATCCAGACCTGCTGCCGGTTGGTTCAAGAGTTCCCCTCTGCAACCAATGCTGAGCCCCGTCATTCATCGCTCCAGATTCTGCAGGACAGCGCAACCAAGTGTCGTATCACCCGTTGTTCCCCCAAGTCTCTTTTCCTTATTCTTTTAGTTAGTTAGTGTGTGTGTGTTTGATTTACCTTGCTTGTGTTTAATAAAGTTGTTATCATTGTAACCTGGCCTGCTCATTGCCCGGAAGCTGTAGACGTTGGGTTACAAGGTCTCGCTAAGTTACCCTGCCTCTTGTATGTCAAACCAGTGCTCTGAGTCTCTGATCTTGATCTTTCTAATTGGCAAAGTCGGGCGCCCCTTGCGGGACCCCCAGTTTTCAGGGTAACAGACTGAACTAGGGTCATATTTATTAAAACTCAGAAAATTTTCTACAGAGGGCAAAATGCAAAGGAGAGACTAACCCCAGGCCTAAAAGGCACCTAAGTTTTCTATTTAAGTAAATGCAATCCTGACCAGACAGAAGGGTGCAAATTTCACTCCACTTCCCCTCTTAGGGCACTCCCATACAGGTGAGGAGCGTGGCCTTTCATAAGCTTCTCCTCCTAGTTCTCCACAGTCGTAGGTAAATGAGTCTGATTAGAACCTGAAGTTATCATTACCTTGCCCATGAGGCCCACATGCCTCAATGTCAAGTCTCTGAGATGACAGAAGCTCTCACACCCCTGCCAGATGTGAGCAAATTAGCCTGCTTAAGCAGCATCTCTGCTAAAATTAAAGTAGATGCTTAAAAACCTATGCTGAACAGGCAAAAGGATCTATTTAAACAAAAGTGCAATGGACCAAAAATTACAAGCTGGCTTCTGTGCTTTCATCACATACATGAGGCTGGCCCTGAAAAATATTCAAGAACAGTGGTTCTCAAGCTTCCTAATGCCGTGACCCCTTAATACAGTTCCTCATGTTGTGGTGACCCCCAACCATAAAATCATTTTTGTTATTTTATTTTATTTATTTATTTATTTATTTGTTTGTTTGTTAGTTAGTTATTTCCAACATCAAATAGATTGGAAACACTGCCCTAAATCACTGCTCTGGATAGACTTCTAATGCCTAAAAACTGGTAACCCCCCCCTTTTTTAAGCACAGAGAGCGTCCATCAATGCCAGAATTAAGGCAGTAGTTCTAGTTCTGAATGTTGGGTTTCCACAGTTCAAAAAGCCAGTCACTCCCAAAGGCAATGCCAAAACAGCCCACATTTTACACGAGGTGCAGGGAGGAAAGGACAGGGAGAGAGGAAAGATGGTGGCGGCATAAGCAGACGCATTTTGTTTCACTCCCTCCCTTCCTCCCTCCCTTAAAGGGAGTGCGGACGCTGAACATACAAAAAGCGAGGAATGCAAGACAGTCAGGGCGAAGAACACAACACGTGCGTGTGGCAAGCGCCGAGGGTCCACGCACAACAAAAGCGAGAGGAGAACATCATCCTGGCTATTTCTGCACTAGACTGTTATAGCACTATTATTCCACTTTCACCATCCTACGAATCCTGGGGTTTGCAGTTTGAACCCCAGCGCAGGGGTCTCAGAAGCACTGCTCCCATTGGCTGTGAGGCCACCTTCTTTTAAAAGGGGGGGCAGGATTGAGGAGCGGCGACCCCTGTGAAGGGGTCCCGACCCCCAGGTTGAGAACCACTGTTCAAGAACAATGTATGGGGATAACAAGTCAGGCAGATTACTTTGTGGCAGCAGTTTAAATAGCTCACTTACAAACAATATAAAGTCAAGGCTTCTGAAGGATCCCATATTAACCTGCTTGTTGGTTGAAACCATCTTCAGAGGCCCTGTTACATATCCCACACTAAAGAAGCCCCAGTTAGAGGGTACATGAGATAACAAGGACCTTTATTATTCTCCTTCCTCAGAAAGGAGGTGAGAATAGCCATATTACTGACAGTGTTTACTGTCATTTACATATTACTGACAGTGCGCAGTGAAAGTATTCATATGTCACGATTCAATTATTTTAAATCCATGACTGAAAAATTAAAAGTCTCAGTTTTAATTCTGCTTGTTTGCTGTTGTTTAGTTTCAGTCTAGTCTAGCTGGTTAGGTCAGTAATTCTCTTTGGGATCCTTATTACCACAGTTTAAAATGCTTCTATGAATAAAAAGTTAAACAGAATAGCAACTTTCACATACACAGAACCAACAATGAATGTGTGTGTGATCATTTTAAGCTTGCCATATATTTGATATATTATTTTGCTGAAAACATAGCTTTAAAAAGATCAGCTCAGCAGCACCCATTCAACCTGGTCACACTACATGGAGAAGTAGGACAGTTCATCTCTAAAGTGGTTTGGTTGGGAATAAAGGTCATTTGGCTGCTCCTGTTTACATGACTTACTTTATTAGCAGCTATTTTACTGGTACTATCAGAGAGGCACAAATACCTTAAATGTACCAGATCCCATCTGATCTTGGAAGCTAAGCAGGGTCAGCCATGGTTAGTTCTTGGATGGGAGACTGTCAGAAAATATCAGATACTGCAAGCTATATTTCAGAGGAAGGAACTGGCAAAACCACCTCTGCATATTCCTTATCCAAGAAAATCCTGTTAAATTCACGGGGTCACCAAAAGTTGAAACATCTTGAAGGTACACAAACATACAAACATCAGAGAGAAAGGTAGGGTAGAAAGGCCCAATTCACCAGCCAAATGTTTGATTCCTTCCTTGAACTACTTCTTTTGCTATCATTGTCATTACTCATTATCCAACTGGAAGGTTTTGGCACCCAAGTTTGTTTGTTTGTTTTTTCTTCCCTCACAATACTGTTTTTCTTGAATGTGTTTTTGATTGTATGCCTGAGGGTAGGTGACATTTTTTAAAACTGTACACAGACTGAAAGATCTGCAGGCATTTAATAAATAAACAAACACATGTTTGTAACCATTTTTAATTTGTGAAGTACCTATAAATGTTAGGCACAATTACAACCCTAGCCCTAAAAGCTTACAATTTGAACATAAATCATCTTGTTAAACAGGAGGGGAAATCTAAGGAAAGAGGGAAGCTTCAATCAAAGCAAAAAATTTACAGGACAATCGTGCATGAGAAATTGAAAAAGATTTTAATTTTTAGAGAATTATTCCTAGAATAATTCTTTAGATAAAATCTACAAATGCGCAACATTATTAAATGTAATGGCTTGCAGCAGAAGGAGCTGAACTATTAACTGAAATGAATATAGCTAGTGAATCAAGCTTCTGTACCTCTCAAGATGTAATTCTGGTAGTTCTGGTCCGCCTCAGCTCCCACTTTTATTAAACAAGTGAGGCCCTCTGCCACAACAAATTCATGAACCAAATCCTTGTCATCCTGTCAGGAGAAGAGGGGAGGTGAAGAGAGAGAGAGAAAAAAAAAATGAAATGGTGTTTAACAAGACACACTAATTTTTTGCTACTGATACAGTTATTGTGTAATAACATTACCATCCTTCACTGAATCCAAAATACAGAAAGAAAGGGACATGAAAGCTCATTAATCCTGTCAAGCAAGAAAGTGACAAGAAAGTACATTACAACAGTTAAATCAGTATTTCTTCTCTTTTAGTCTTAGTTAAGATTTCTCTCCAAAACAATAAATATTATCTATTTTAAAAACTTATATGATGACATTCTTCAAGCCCTTATGGCAACTCAACCAAGAAAACACATCATAACACAGATCTTCAAACAGAGAGATAGCTGTGCCAATATGCAGAAGCAAAAACAGCAAGACTTTGATTTGAAAAAATATAAACAAGAAACAAACACTCTACATAAGCCATATAATAATACACAATACACCGTTTTCATTAGTATGAATTATATCAAATATCCAAATGAAATGAAAGATCAGGTTGCTCATCTGTAACTGGTTCTTGGAGTAGTCATCTGGAAACTTGCACAAATGAGTTAACTGCACCTGTGCAGTGTACTGCTTGGAAACTTCTAGAGCTGTTGTGTCAGCATTTTGGCAGTAGTACCTCCTCCACTGGTACACATGACCAGCCTATTCTCACTCAAACTTTCAGCTCCATGGCTGCTGAAGCAGCATCTCAAGAGCTAAGCATGTTAACCATGATAGAAGTGGGAACGAAGGGTGGGTGTTGTGTGAGTTCATGGGTGACCACTTGAAGAACCGCAGTTACAGGTAAGCAACCTGTTCTTCTTCTGTGACTCACAAAAATGGGAGACTAGTGGTCCCAGCATCTGGTCATGTCAACGGCAGACGAAATCTACAAGCTCTGAAAGATTGCAGACCCCAGAAGCATTGTATCTGATTAGGGGGATCTCCTAATAAGGCTCCCAATGCACAGGGAGTCCAAGGACTCCACTGAGCTAGGATTAGGAGCAGCAAAGTGTCCACTTGGAAAAAGGGCAGCCACAGTGGATCCCAAGGCTTCAGGAGAATCACACACTTCAGGGGAGCCAGGGGGTAAGGGTTTCACCCCCCATATGGACATTGCATTCCCTGTTCTGGACCTCTTGTAAAGTATATAATTTGATTTTCTTCGTCTTTGCTTATAGAAGAATCAGGAAATCCAGGCTCAATGGAAATTTGACATAAAGCCCTCAGGACAGGTGAAGAAGACGTGTGAACCATGGTTGTCTCAGCCACTATGGAGTCATGAGAATGCAGTCCACTTGATTCCTGATCAGTTTGGAGATAACTCTGGTGATGAGACAGATCAGGGGAAAAGTGTACATGGTAACATTTCCCCAATAACAACATCACCTAGTGAGCCTTTTGCCATTTGAGACATGGAGCAGAAACATTGTGCATTGAGCCTTGTGAGGCGATATGAAGAGGTTGAGCTGAGGAAAGCCCCACATGTAGAAACATAGGCTGGAAAACTTTGGGATGGAGCATCACTCATGGCAGAACATTGTTGTTCCGCTCAGAGCACCTGCTAAGGCTTTCTCCTCTCCTGGGAGATGAATAGCAAAGAGTTGGATGTGTCTGTCCAAACATCAGTCCCAGATCCGAAGGGCATGGTTGAGAAGAGTTGATGATCTCATGTCACCCTGCTTGTTCAAGCAATAAACCACCGTGGTGTTGTCAGATATTACTTGAACTGTTTGATATTGCACTAGAAGCATAAAGCATGAAGAGCCTTCCTCACAGCCAACATCTTGAGTGCACTGCTGTGGAGCTCCATTTCATAACTCATCCACTGACCTCTGACACAAAGACCATCTATGGAGACTCCATCACTGGATGCATCTGTTGTCAGACATTCTGTGGGTTGACATGGAAGAAAGGGCATCCCATGTGGAGGGATTGGTAGATGATGGGAGCTACGCAAAAACTGCGATAGTACTTCCCTTCTGCACTGAGCTCTGGCAAAAACAGCTTACCAGAGTCAAGTGTATCAAAAATCACCATATAGCAGAGACTGTACACACAGCTTAGAAGCGTGCCCAACAGAATTTAAACACAAGCAGCATTGCTCTGAAGCCACAAAAACACACCCACACAATATTATCTTCCAACTTGGAGGCTTTTACTCTTCAGTTACAATACATATATATTTACAGTACGCCAACAGAGTTTCAGCATTCCACAGCATGCATCCAACATAGCCTCCGACTGCTCTATCAGACAATCAAGAGGACAGCTGGCTAGGACTCAGCCCCTTATATACATACCTTGCTGATGCAACTCTAGCCAACTTTGCATGTTCCCGTGACTGGCCCGGTTACATGTTACAATGTCTCAGCAAGGGTGACATGGGATTACGTCATTCACTGTCATTCCCAGGTGCAAACCTCAATGTGCATCATATATATTTTATTGGACTACGGGTCATGTCCAACCTTTCCTCACATCCCAGCTAACAGGTTGTCAGTCTGGAGCCACCATTTGAGGGATTAATGGACTACCCTCAGGATCATCAACTGAATTTGAGAGGAGTCTATGAGAACATCAAACACCAAAAGAAACTAGGCCTGAAGCAGTTGCATTTGAAGGTGGGTGTTCAGTGGCAGAAAAGTCCTGGAGGCCACAAGGCACAGAAGGACCTGAACTAATTTGGCCTGTATGCGCCTATAATCATGACAGTGAAGAACAACCTGACAAAGGGCATGCACACAATCTGGAGGAAGATATGCCTTTGCATCTGTGGAACTGATCACTGCCCTAATGAATTGGATGGTGAGAGATGGTTGCAAGTGAGGGCAAGATAATGGAGAAGTGAAAGACTGAGGTCTATATCTGAAAGGAGGCAAGAGCGGGAAGATGCAATGATCAGCCAGTTGTCAACATATGGAAAAAAGAGAATGCCTTGCTGGTGTAACCACAATGTCACAGCTGACAGACTCATGGGCAGTGGATAGGTAGGACACGGAACTAGCAGGCCTTCATTCCTTTGGCGAAGCAGAGACAGCACCAATGTTACAGTCAGATCCCAATGTAAAAATACCCATCCTTGAAATCCAAGGTTACAAACCAGTCTCCTCCTTTCAACAATGGGAGGACAAGAGTTCAAGGTCACCATATGAAAATGCCTGGGATGGATGAATGAATTCATGTCTCCTAGGTCCAAAATAGAGCACAACCCACCATCTTTCTTCAAAACAATGGAATAGTGGGAGAAGAATCCTTGTGGGAGGGATGCTAGTGACACGGGTTTAATGGCTCCTTTCTGTAGAAGGGTATGTATCTCCTCCAAGAGAGCATCTGAAGGAGTAGTGATGTGAATGATGCCAGTATGTGGATATTTGGTGAATTCAAACACATAGCCTCTGTTGAGGACCCAAGAATTGGTGGTGATGGTAGTCCAGGTGTACTGGTATTGATGAATTCTGTTGCCAAAAGGGAAAGTGGAAAGAAGGAGGCCCTGAGAGAAGTCAAAGGTACCAATTGCTCTCAGATGGTTTCCTCTTACAGGATTGGGACTGGTAGCCAGAGGACATGGTGGATTTACTTGATGGAGGCAGCAATGGAAAAGCGGTTTCTGTCACCTTAATAGAGCTGGGCTATAGGCTCCCTTTGAAGTGGAGACATGCCTTGATCAAGAGTACCTGGGCCTGGAGGAGCCAAATGTTCTCATCTCATGGATGTGTTCCAAAGTATCATCTATGTCCTTATGGAATAACCTGGATTCATCGAACAGCAGGTCCTCAGTTGTATTCCTGGCTTGATGGCCTAAGCCAGAAGACTGCAGCCAGGCCTGATGATGTAAAGCTATGGCTGAAGCCAGAGAATTCACACTGCAATCAGTCATGTGCTTAGCCATCAAGCTGCTGCATTGACAACATATACACTTCCGTCTGAAGGACTGCTGCCAGGCATTGGTCATTTTCCAAAAGCTTGGCCAACAGAGGCGTCATACACTCCCAGAGATTTTGTGGCTCATAACTGGTTATACAGAATGATAATGCCCCCACAGAATAAACTTCTTGGCCAGAACATCAAGCTTGCAACCCTCTTTGTTAGTAGGAGTGGTTACCTTCTTTTGTGTCACTTTAGATTGAGCAGCCTCAACTACTACCCACCATAAGCCATGGGGAGAGATGGATAAGAAATAAAAAATTATTAACATTATCATTATTACTATCACTATGGAATTAGGCCTCAGATGCTGGGAGAGGGAATCAGCAGTTGTATCAAAAATTCTATATAAGGTTTTGACCTTCTTAGAAGTAGGCCTTACAGAAGAAGGATTGCTCCAAGAATGTTGAGCAATTTTCAGAAGCATTGGAAGGAGAGGTATATAAGAAGGCGTGGGAACCTTCAACTGAAGCCTCCTGAAGACTGGGTCCTCCAGTTTGGGTTTGTAACCCCTAAGTGTCCAGATGAAGGGACATGGCCACCCTAATCATTAACTGTGAAAAGGTGAGGACATCATCAATTGGAGAAACATTCATGCTCACCAAGAATGTTGAGAGGCAACTGATAACGGACAAGAAAAGAGGAGGAAGAGGATGAATCCTAGCCAGTATCATAAGAGACCACAGACTCCAAATGGTGGTGACGTGATCTATGTGGAAATGGAGAAGTTGTTTCATTCAGAGGAGCAATGGATCATGAGGTCCCATGATGCAGAGAAGGCAGTATGGCCAATGGAGGTGCTGGAACACTGGTGAAAGACTTGAGGTAGACTGGAGGAGGAGGTGACTGCAGGATGAGCCTGTGGTTCCCTGACTCATGAAGAGGATGGGTCCAAACAGGAGATCTGCACCATGGACAGAGCCAGAAAGACCGAGGCAGCCTGCTGAGATGTGTAGAATCTCTATGCCTCATTGTATAGTTGTAAGTAATCTTCCATCTGTAGCAACCTTGGGATGGGTTTTGGTCCCGATACCATATGGATAATGGTAATGAGATGAATGGTAGTGGTCAAAGTAATAGTACTCAGGATTAAAATACTCCATGAACCCTTCAGAAAGAGAATCTTCTTCAGAGGGTGAAGGAGAGTACCTGGGGGTTCAAGGAGGCAAACAATGATGCCTAAGCCCACTCACCCAGATTCTACAGGCTCAAGAGAAGACAGAAGCTGTTGTCTGGATGTACAAGTGACAGAAGAAGGATTGTCTGTAGTCCTCAAATCGAAGGAAGCAGAGGACTTAGACAAGGAGCATCAGTATCAAGACTTATATTGAATAGGCAGAGAAGGCAAAGGAAGGGCCTCTCTTGATGTATGATTCCCCAGAGAAGACATCTGAAGCTTCGACTGAGCTGGAAGACTGGGAGAACACTGTGGCCCACAGAATGGAGAGTCGACTAACTCACCATTTGATATGGCAGCTGCCTGTAGGTCCTCAGGAGACTGATGAGAGGATGACTGTTGCAGCAGTTGAGCCAAAGGAGAATGAGGTGGAGAATAGTCTGGAGAAGTTGGTCCTGATGTGGCAAAAGAAACTACTCAAGAGGGAAGTTGAGGCTGAGAAGAGTCCTTGAACCTCTTCTTCATTTTACGATATCTGTGTCCGGCATATTTTGAAACAAGGTCAAGGGACCTAGAGTCAAAGAGACCTCAGTACAGTGGGACTCACATTTTGATTTTCCTGAACTGATAGTAGGGTGAGATGCAGGATGCTTGGCAGCCTCAGCCCTGGAAACTTTGGTGGATGGCTGCTCAGAAACCAGTTTGAAGCAGAGAAAAGAAGTGTTGGTACTGATGAAACATGTGGAACTGAAGATCGAATGGACACTGAAGGAGAGTCTGGACAAGTCAAGGCCTGCTCACAGAGGAGGGTCTTCAGGCACAAAGAACAATTTTTTCAGGCCTGCAGTTTCATGGCTTCATAATGAGAGCAAGACCTGATATTATGATTTTCTCCCAGGCACCAAAGGCAACAAGAGTGGCCATCAGTATTTGGTATCTTGGCCCCAAAAGAACACTTCTTAAACAATCCCAATGGCATGGTCACAAAGTAAGGTGACTGAGAGAAAGCCAACAAGAGTGAGACAAACTGTAAGGGAGATCCAAAGAAAGAAGCACAGAGTCCAAGCCAAACCAATGAAACTACTGAGCCAAATCATATAAAAAAGTCAAGAAAAAGAGTCCACAATCTGAGCCAAAGAACCAAATGATCAAGGCAAAATGCACAAAGAAATTGTTCCCTCAATGCTGCTGCTGTGGTGAATGAAAAGTAACTAAAGATTTGAGCAGAAAAATGGCTGGTAATATGTACCAGTGGATGAGGGGCTACTGCCAAACCATGTAACAGCTCTAGAAGGTTCTGAACAATGCACTGCACAGGCACAGTTAACCCAGATACCAGAAAGAATTAAAGTTAAGAAAATAAATGAAGTATATTTCAAGGGTAGATCTGAATTAAGACATGATATAACGAACTACTGAGAGTCACTGTGATGTAGTGGTTTCGGTGGAGAGCAGGGTTTGAATACCCACCCAGCTATGGGCAAGTCACACTCTCTCAGCCTCAGAAGAAGGCAAACACAACCTCCTGCTGAAAAATCTTGCCAAGTAAGCCTCTGAATAGGTTTGCCTTAGGGTCACTATAAGCTGAAAATTACTCGAAGGCACACAATAATAATGGTTAAGCTAAGAGCATTTCATCCTGACTGCTTTTAGCAGTACTGAATAAGCAGTCTAAGCTACATCTTTAAAAGGCATTAAGACAGTTGTTTAAAGGAACAGCAAGAGGATATTGAGAAAGATTACATAAACACCTTCATACCATGGACATAAATTCGCACTCCACATTTTATCTATTTATCATGTATTTAAAATCTGGTGGGGCTTATGAAAGTGTTTGAATATCTGGAATGCAACGAGTGGTGAAAGCAATCTAAACTCATTTTCCTTTGTATTAAAAGGACTGTGCTTATATTATTTCTGAACTAAAGTTATCTTTTTCAGGTCCATTAATTCAATCATTTGCCAAACTGGGTGATTTTAAAAAGCTATACTAGTCAAAGTGATCAGTTCATGCTTTTCCAAGGAGTCCATGCTTTTCAGTGGTTTTTCCCCCCAAGAGAAGACATTTTATTAATAGAAAATAAGAGTCCAGCAACGAATTATGATTGACATGTTTATGAGGAACCTCCATAGGGGATTTGTCTTTGAAATTGTCTAGATTGATGACTTGCTGAAGAGAAAAACAGGCCTTACTGATGAAATGTACCTTCACTGGGCCTCACCAATAAAATACTTTCTTTAAAAAAAAAGAAAAAAAAAGGGAAGATAATTTTGAAGAGAAGAATTAACGGTTACAAATTGTCAATTTATATATCTAGCATATGGACTGCTTACAAACTGTGTTTTGCTCCTTTAAAGTAACATAGTCACATCCTAGAAAAGGACTTAGCTACGTTAATTTACTGCAGCAAAACAGTGGATCAATGAATGGGTTCTGTTACACTCTAACGGCCAATTCACAAATAAAGTACATCATGACTACTCATAGATTACTTCTATCTGAATGTGTCTGTTAAGCTTACTACCAAAAAAAACCTCACTGTGAGATAATGCAGAACAGGATAGAAAGAATATTCACTGCTTTTTGTTTCCTGACTGAAAAACGGGTTTACTGAGATTCAGTAAAGCTGGTTGGGAAGAACACATAAGTGAAAATTCTGCGGGTTTTGCCCACTGTTCAGATACCCCAATTAAGGACATTATTCTGTACAGAAAGTACATGAGGATTTCTTATACAAAATACTGCTTTACTGAGATACTATAGTCCATTTCTAATAGAGAATCTTAGCCAATGCCTACTAAGAATTATGCTAAGATTACCTGGAGGGAAGGCAATAGTATAAACATGCTCAATATTCCCCTCAGATAGGTGACAGTTCCAGTAAATGACTGATCCAGAGAGTACTAGTTCAGAATGAGGCAGAAGCTAAGCAGCTCATAAAGATCATTAACAGCAATGTGTACAATCAATGATCGCTGATCTTGGCTTTTCATTGGAAAGCAATAAGATAACAAAACACAAATGTAAATATTTTGTGCCATCTTCCTAGTGTTAAAGAAACAGAGAGAGGATAATTTCTAGCGTGTAATACATGAAAGAATTATTTAAGCCAGAATCCACAATGCTAAATACATTGTGGTTGGCATGGAATCATTTACAAAAGAAATTTTGCCAGTACTTAGAACAACAGTATATACATAAAGGATTGTTTCAGAATGTAAAAATATATAGATGACAATGAAATTTCAAAAATCTAGTTAATAACATCAAAGACATGGTGGGAAAAGAAATATTTCCTGTTTCATGTAACAAAATCCAAACAATTTATTAATTTTGTGCAAAGGCTTACAACATCATAAGGAAGCTATATTCAAAAGAATGTTCTACAAGCTACAACTTAAACCCTAAATCAAAAGTCACCTAGTTGATTCCTTGAAGAGTCATCCATCATTCTTTCTCTTAACAGAGATGTTATATGTGCTGTATCTCCTCCCTTGGATAAATGAAACAACAGAGAAATACTTCTCTTGTAAGAATGATTGATAGTGCTTTAGGAGTAAAGCAAGCCACATCTGATTTCTCTCGCTGATAAGATTTTTCAAGTTAATTGTAAGACTGAATCCTAAGAATGGAGAAGAACTGTTTTAAGAGTTCTGAATACAAGACTGACATATTTTATCCCTATGTATCTGAGTAGACTAATTTAAATTCTATCAGATTATTTACTAGTTGTTTACATTGTGTAATGGGTACAAGATGGGTACACACTTAAATCTCTCAATCACAACTGCATGGGCAGTGAAATCCTAATTCTGCTGGGAACGATTCTTTAGGCTAAGATCTTATAGTCTTTCAGTCAAAAATGCAGTGAGGGAAGAACCAAGTTATCCCAGATACAAACCTCTCCAGCCTAGAGGCACAACCAAAATGGTAGCACAGAGACAGGAAAGGCACAAACAGTCCCAAGGAGTTTCCAACAGCTTTAGGCTGAGAGGAGTTTGGCTTTAGCATATCTCCTGGTGCCCTAATGACAGTTCAGCTGGCCCTTGGCTATATTTGTCAGCTAGTATTGTTTTTCAAAATTGTAATGCTACGCACACCCGTTTGGGGCCATCTCAGTAGGACTTATTCCGAGAAGACATTCATGGTGTTAAGCTGCACAATTTTATAATTCTCAGGGCCTCCCCCCCCCCGGAGTCATCAATCACCTCTCCACCAGAGTCTTGGGACTGGGGCTAATCCATTTTAATTTTTTTGTTCAGTAATTTCATATATTCCATTATTTTTCTTTTCTTTAATTCATTATGCTAACACAATCCAAATATCATGCTGGTAATCTTTTGAGAATATTCAAAGGATACAATGAATGTTTGACATCTTTTTGCATTATGGTAGGCAAGCTCAACTACCTAATTTTTTGGAAGAAAGCCTTTATGGCAGACTCAAAGAATCTGAAGTCTTTCCTTATATGGATTGCCAAAATTTGATCTGATGGTGCCTGATAAGTATTACTGTCAGTTTATGCCTCTAAGACATGCTGAGATGTTGCAATGAAATACTCTGGTACAGAAGAAGCCAAATTTGCAAACTACTGAAAGAACAATTCAGCCTCTGCTATTTTAAAATACATAATTACAGCTGGTAAAGTCAGCCCTGGAACTAATCTGGATGAGACTATGAAAATAACGAGAAGAAACTTGAACAGGGGGAAAAACAGGATTATAAAGCAGAGTGAGACAAAGCATGGTTGGAAGGTGAGACATATGCTAGTTTTTGCTGTGTACATATCTCATCCTTTGGCATTATTACATAGTAGCCATAGTAAAAGTAGTGACTGTTTTTTGCTGCTGTTCTTCTTCTTCTACTAAGTAGTAGCAGCAGTAGCAGCAGCAGCTTCTCCTGCCCTCCTCCTCCTCTTCCTCCATAAATTGTTCCTGTTTGCTCCTTTGGAACCTCAAATGCAATTAGATGCTATTCATATACTATCACGCAGACGAGGTGGCAAAATCATAAGGTGGCAAAATCAACTGCACCACTTCAGTATCTCTCCTTGGTGACAACAGGTTGGCAGAATTAATTTTGAGTGCTTTATGGAAAGGTTCAGAGGTTCCTGTACACATTTAAGATTAAACTGGATATCTCACAAAGAGAGTACAAAGACAGTAATGTGGACTGGTCACCTTTATTGTTTTAGCAATGGGATCTGTGCCTCTGATATGAACACAGGTTGCCATTTGATTATTTCTCCTATGATGAACCACTGATACAGTCAAGAGAATGGAACTGGGATTATTTATTTATTTAAATATTTATACTCCACCCTATATATAAAGATCTCAGAGATGCATTATATATTTTCAGGGATTCTAGGAGAAGAATATTCTTTACTTCCAAGATGCCCCTAGGAAGAATGGCAACAAGGCTATCCTTAGCACCTTGATACCTGGAAAAATACACCCCCTAACTTCAAGAATCAACAGCCTAAATTCAACAGGGGACATCTCCTAACAATACTACTTCTACAAGCTTAAGGAAGGTGGGCTTTTCCCTCCTAACTGCAGCCTATAGTGCATCCCCCAAATCTGCTCCATTGGGCTGGAAAATTCTTCAGAACTGGTTTTGAGGTGACACCAAGGGTTGAAGTGGCAAAGGGTTTTGAGGTGACATCAAGTGTTGAAGTGGGGAATAGAGGTGAAAGAAAATAAAGTTCTGCATTGTCAGCACAACAGCTGATTTAAGCCTATATACATATAAACACATGCACCCACACACCTACACACAAAAATATACACAGTTTTCAAAATAATTGCACATAGAGGTAAACCCTGAAGGAAAATAAAAAATTCATGGCACTCAGAACACCAATGGTGGATATCGATTAATGTAGACATTAAACCAGTACATTAGATGCCAGTGGCTCATGCTTCCACCTTCAATAGAAGGAGAGGCATTGTTATTCTCTTTTAAGAGTGGATGAGAAGACTATCCTACCACAGAAACCCTGAGAATGGAAATGTACAGCTTGTTCAATTTTCCTATGGTCAGTGAATACAGTATGAAACAGTCATTAATTCTAGAATGTAAAAAAAAACATGACAGAATGGAACTCTTCTCTTATTTCTATACTAAGAAGGATACAGTGACAGAAAGTTGCATATAGAGAAGAAAATATCACATCTAGTGAATCATAGAATCATAGAAATTCAGAGTTGGAAGAGACCACACAGGCCATCCAGTCCAACCCCCTGCCATGCAAGAACACCCTCAAATCAATCCCGACAGATGGCCATCAAGCCTCTGCTTAAAAACCTCCAAGGAAGGAGACTCCACTACACTCCGAGGCAGCAGATTCCACTGCCGGACAGCCCTGACTGTCAGGAAGTTCTTCCTGAGGTTCAGGTGGAATCTCCTTTCCTGCAGCTTGAATCCATTGCTCCTTGTCCTGGTCTCTGGAGCAGCAGAAAACAAGTCCCCTCCTTCTTCTACGTGGCATCCCTTCAAATATTTAAACATGGCTATCATGTCCCCTCTTAACCTCCTCTTCTGCAGACTAAACATACCCAGCTCTCTAAGTCTATCCTCATAGGGCATGGCTTCCAGGCCTCTCACCATTTTGGTCGCCCTCCTCTGGACTTGCTCCAGCTTGTCAATATCCTTCTTGAATTGGGGTGCCCAGAACTGGACACAGTATTCAAGATGGGATCTCACCAAAGCAGAGTAGAGTGGTACCAGTACCTCCCTTGATCTAGACACCATACTCCTATTGATGCAGCCGAGAATTGCATTGGCTTTCTTGGCTGCCGCATCACACTGCTGACTCATGTTCAGCTTGTGGTCTATGAAGACTCCTAGATCCCTTTCACACGTACTGCTATCCAGCCACGTGTCCCCCATCCTATATTTGTGGATTCCATTATTTCTGCCTAAGTGTAGGACCTTACATTTCTCTCTGTTGAATTTCATTTTGTTCGCCCTGGCCCAGCTCTCCAATCTATCCAGGTCATTTTGAATTTTGATCCTGTCCTCTGGCGTATTAGCAACCCCTCCCAATTTGGTGTCATCTGCAAATTTGATCAGCATGCCCTCTATTCCTTCATCCAAGTCATTGATAAAAATATTGAACAGCACTGGGTCTAGGACAGAACCCTGTGGCACCCCGCTAGTCACTTCTCTCCAGGACGAAAAGCAGCCATTCGTGATCACCCTTTGGGTTCGGTCGGTCAACCAATTACAAATCCAACTAACGGTAGCCCTGTCCAGCCCACATTTTACTAGCTTCGTTGCAAGAATGTCATGGGGAACTTTGTCAAAGGCCTTACTGAAATCGAGATATGCTACATCCACAGCACTCCCTTCAACTATCAAGCTAGTAACTCTATCATAAAAAGAGATAAGATTAGTCTGGCATGACTTATTTTTGAGAAATCCATGTTGACTTCTCGTGATTACTGCCTTGCTTTCTAAATGATTAGAAACTGACTGCTTAATGATCTGCTCCAGGATCTTTCCTGGTACTGATGTCAGGCTGACTGGGCGATAATTATTTGGGTCCTCTTTTTTTCCCTTCTTGAAGATGGGGATAACATTTGCTCTCCTCCAATCTGCTGGAACTTCTCCTGTCCTCCAAGATTTCTCAAAAATTATAGCAAGCAGTTCCGAAATGACCTCTGCCAGCTCTTTTAATATCCTAGGATGCAATTCATCTGGCCCTGGAGACTTGAATTCATCCAATGCGGCCAGGTATTCCTGTACCACCTCTCTACTTATTATGTGCCTCATTTCCTCTGCTTCCTCCCCTGCTCCCCAACCGCCAGGTTGAGTGCTTGTATCCTTCTGGGAAAATACGGAGGCAAAGAAGGTGTTAAGTAGCTCTGCCTTTTCTCTCTCCCCTGTGAGTAATTCGCCATCTTCTCTGCGTAGCGACCCTACTGTCTCCTTCTTTTTCCTTTTGCTGCGGAATCAGTGGACAGATTTTTCAGGTTGCTACGTTACACTACTGCATTAGCCCCCCAGAAGACCATGGAGGGCCACACCACTGCTGTACACACACACACACACACACACACACACACACAAAATCAACTTTTTTGTCTCTCAAATGCCCTCTCGGGAACAAGTGGACATTTTTGCCATGTTTGGGGACCTCTCTGATCCACTTTAGGTCCAGGAGAGGCCTTTTTTAACAGCAGGAAATGAGCAGTAGACACTTTATGTTTCAAAACTCTTTCAGCTGCATCACAAACTTCATCACTATGCAACAGTAAGACAATGTATTTATTGGGTAATAATTATAAGGAAAAAATAATTTCTGGGGGCTAAAAACGCTTTCTTGAGGCATTTTGAGGGATTTCCACCCCCTCTCAATTTTAGACAATGCTCAGATTTTTTTTTAAACCTTTCAGATTTTTTTTTAAAAAGAGAAATAAAAAGATAATGAAGTATGTAACAAGGCACAAGGAGTAAACAGCAACATCAGTAGGATACTTTGGGGGGCACTGTAATGAGTCATTTCATGAATTACTTCTAAAATGTAACTTTCAAGAACTGGTCTCAAGTTAGAACCATCTATAAGTTTATAATTTTCCACTGTGGTTTCTCAATGAAACCACAGTGTTAATCTGGAAAACAACACTGAAACTCTAGACCAAGGTGGGAATAATTCAGCCTCCCATTGTTGTTTAAATTTCCATTAGCCTTAGTCAGCATAACCAAAGGTGAGGAATTCTGGGAGCTACAATCCAATTACATCTGGATAGCTGGATGATTCCCAATTCTGCTCTAGGCTGTATGTACTTCACTTACTGAAATTACATACTATGTGATTGAGCTCAACAAAGAGAAGAATGGTGTGGCATTTAAAAATGAAGAGTCTGTCAACTTTTTCAATGGATTTGGGAAGACTTTACAATTTTGTGCATCACATACATAGCCAAGCTCCATCACCAAATTCTAATCATGCCTGACGTAAGATGTTTTGCATACCATCAACACTCTACTAGCATTTGATATTCTACACCACTGCAACAAAAGAGGTAACTATCAAAATGCCATCATGAAGCACTCCCTGTGTAACATGAGGAATACGCTTTCACCTATTAAATACGCTTGACAGCACAGTAACATCTAATCTTTTTAAACCTAAGACCCATTTGCAGCCCAAAGGGCTATCTGGGGACACACTTATTTTTTTAAATCACATTATGGTAGTTTGGATAGTGGTAATATTCCCAATGCAATCTATCTTAGGTCAGAAGTCCAAGATGCTTGTTATCACCAGGATGACAGCAGTCCCATACCAAATAATATATGTTCTGAATGCCAGAACCCCTGCATATATCCACCTGAAATTTGGCAGGCCTCCTCTGTTCAGAAGGGGTTAAAGGACTGACAGAAAACAACACAATAATAAGCTTCATAGCCTATAAAGTGAACCTCCTTCTCTTGGTGCCTTTCCTGTCACTCACAGAAGTATTACCTAGAAGTTAAAGACTGTCATTAACACTAGAGAACTTTGTGTGGTGTAGAAAAGGCTCACTTGCAGATGTTGCTGGATTGGAACTACCATCAAGCATACCTAGTATAGGTGATGGAAAGGAATGCTGTGAGTAGCTGTTCAACAACAAGTAGAAAGTTGACCTTTTATTCATTTCTACCAAAAATGTTCCTGTTACCCTAATGACACTGCTTTTGACTAGAGCCAGCTTGCTGGAAAGGAATGGTATTTTCACAAATTCCAGGACTAGTTGTTAAATAATATTAAGAAGCTTTGTATGTACAGCATGTCAATTTCCTGACTAAATTTTGTTTATTCCTCCCTTCAGAATTCTTTTGATGCTATTTTAAATATACACTTCAGTGCTGTGGGTAAACTGTTCTGGGGTCAGGTTGTAGGCAAATACAAATAAATGCTTAGCTTGGTATCAAAGGCATTGTGGAAATATCAGAGATATTAAGTTCTGGATAAATTGAAAATAACTGTATAAGACCAACTGCGTGTGTGCATGTGCTTTCATGTTGCTTGCCGGCGTATGGCAACCTCATGTATTTTCTTGGTTTTTCTTAGGCAAAGAATACTTAGAAGTGGGGTTGACAGTTCCCTCTTCTGCAATGTAGCTTACAGTACCTCCCTTTTGTTGGCAGTCTCCTATCCAAGTACTAACCAGGGCTTAGCTTCCAACATCAGACAGGATCTAGTGCCTTTAGGGTATTTAGCTTAATCACTTACTTGAAATATTTGCTTTAATGAGAAGAGGGCTCGCCTCAGCTCCCGTCCATTTGAGTTGTAGAGTTTTTCTGTAAAAATGAAATAAATAATGATTAAAAATAAATGGCTTGGTAATAACTATAATGTTCAGTTCTCAAATCCATCATCTAGAAAATTACATGAATTATTAATGGCAGAATGAGTAAGAACCAAACATCATTTTGTAGTGCTAAACTTCCCAGTATAGTGCTAAACTTCCCACTTCAAGTTTCTCAAATCTCAACCAAAAACATTCTTGTTTTCCAAAGTTTTTGGAATTTTGGTTTAATGTTGTTTCAAAATCTTGTATATTTGATTGTATATGTTTGCCAGTTTGCTTTATATTATATTGCATTGCTTTTTGTATTTCTATCTGGATAATTTGTTTTACAATGGTATTGCATAGTTTTATATTTGCATTACTCCTTCATTCCTGTGTGTATATGTGTATTAGACTGTATGCCTTTGGTAGAACTGGCTGGTTTTTGTTGTTGTTTTATTTGCAAAGCATCAGGTACACTTATGGTGCCATATCTATCTATCTATCTATCTATCTATCTATCTATCTGAATGAATGATAATCATTGTATTGGATCAATTTTTTCTCAGCTTGAAATGGAACTATAGTAATGCACAGAGTAACTGAGTGAGTGAAGCTGAAGTTAATATAAGGCAATATAAGACATCTTCTGGTATGTGACCTTAAAAATAGTGTTCTTTTAGGTGTAGTTATTTTTGTTGTTGTTGTTGCTATTGTTAAATGTAACAGAATTATATACTATTCTCTTTACATTTTTACAAATATTCCAATTAAATAATTTCCGCATAAAGCGTTGAATGTGTTTGATTATAATATTTGAATTAATCTTGCTAGGTCAGATAACATTACTGAAAGCACTGCAAAATTTTTACAGCTCTTACTTTCCTGGCAAACCCACACTGTTTAATAATAGTACTACAGCACCTCCCCCCATCCTAGCATCACCATACCACCCTAACAAGCTTATTTTAAGACTGGGGATAGTTTAAAAATTAATTTGTGATATGGTAAAAGAAGTCGTGGTTTCATTGGGCACTGCAGCCCTTTTTGTACACCTAAACTATATATCTGGTTTTTGCCACCAACATTCATTTCAAAAAAACATGGTTAAAATTGTATTAATTAAAAAAATGGCTGACCACTAGCTGTTTCTGGATAAACTGCAAATTCAAAGGGTACAGAATGGAAAAGAATGTCCCTTTAAACTTTCTTTTTATTTGGCACTGAGATGGAAGGAAGAAGCAGACACCTCTATACAATTTGGAATGTGATAACATAAACCATTCTGACTTATTTATTTATAGTGGTGACAACAATGTTTTCCCCCTCAAGTTTTGTTTCTTTGGTTTTTTTAAATCCATCCATCCATCTTTCTTTCTTTCTTTCTTTCGTTGTTGTCCTTGTTTTCCTGTGTTGGGTTCTGCCCCTTTCTGCTCTGCTGACCGTGATGTACACAGTCATTCCCTATCACTAGTCCATCTTGCGTTATATATCACTGACAAAAGTCAATTGCTGGTATAGATGAGAAAATAATACAGAAACATAAGACTGGAAGTTTTTCAGGAGGAATATAAAATTAATTATTGCAGCATGCCATTCTTTAATTGAACATCAGACAGTTTAAACTCATAGCCTATAAGAGCCTTGGGAAGCCTCCAAAATAAGCTTTGTCTGAGCTTTGTTTTTGTCTACAAAGGCCAATAATAAATCTACTGGCAAGACAATGCACTTTTCTTTTTTATTCCCAGACCTAGCAAAACATATCATTTCATTATAGGGATCAGCCAAGGCACGGTGCCTCTTAGTACATTAATGCTATGTCTACTGGGGTTATAAGGCACGGTCCATTACACAAATTCAAGTGTTTGATCTAATTTGACTGTCTGACAAACAAGTCATTAATTGCACATTCATTTGAACACTATCTGAAGCAGGCAAATTTAAGCTTCACAATTTCTCACAACAACCTCACTGTTTGGTATAAAAAACTGATATTTAATTAAACAAAATGTACTTCTGACTTTAAATTGTGGTCTCATAAAAATACTGAAGACTGGTTTGTAACTTGGTGGACTGCAGGTTATGAGTATGTTAATATTACCGTATCTGCTATAGGATGCTCTTGAGCTCTAGCTCTATGCAGTGTTCTCACTCCTCTAAAATGCATCCTTTACACTTCTGAGAAGCTTATCAGAGCAGTATTTGGCTTTTGAAAAAGCCACTTGTGTCTCCTATGACATGAATTTTGGTGTAAAGAAAGAGTATGCTAAAGAAGAGGTCATTTTGGAGGACTGTCTGCCTGTTATTCTAGTGGAGGAAAGAATGCCAACACCCCTCATTCAGTTGTTTAAGTCAGGACAATAAGCTTTATGGTCATCAACACCCAATAATGAAATATAAGTAACATTACTTCTAAACTCTGGGTAGGCAATTAGACATTTAAGTGCCCCTTCCCCAGAGAGTGGAATTAATTAATAACAGATTAATTTATTACAAATAATTCATTATAAACTTTAACAATTATCTTAAACATTGTTTAATAATCAAAGTGAAATGAATTAAGTTAATTAAAATAGTTCAAAACATTAAAAACGTAACATGAAAGAAAACTAAGAGTACAAAACCCCATTAAAAAACTTGCTACAAGAGCCAGTAAGCAACCAAAGATCTTTTAAACTTATATTTTATCAAAACGATAAGCTATCTGCCTGCTAGCAGACAGATCTCAAAGAGGGGGACTTTTACAGGTGTAGAGATGTAACATTTCTGGGAATTCTTAACCATGGGAAAATGATTTTCGGGGGTGGGTGGGCAGGAGGAAATGGGGAATATTAGCACTCTTTACAGATCAAAACGTCACTTTTTTAAGCTTAGGAACATAAAATGCATTATGTATAACTTGATCTGGCATAAAATTATCATGATGCTTTAAAAGTGATGCTTTACTCAGAAAATAATAATAACAAGCAGCTCCCCCTCCAAAAAAGAAACTGACAAAAAGAAAAGGAATCATCAACAATAGTAAAATAGAAAATAATTTTGTCTCCAATGGTTCTCCATAGTGTCACACACACATAAAGTACTCATTCTCATAAAAAGAAATGGTAATAGGAAACCAAGACCAAGGACATTTCTACACTTCACTGTTACAGCACTATTACTCCACTTTCAACCTCCTACGGAAAACTGGGGCTTGAAGTTAGGGAGGGGCATTTAGAATTCTCAGCCAGAGAGATCTTTGGCTTCAGTAAACTGCAAACCCCACAATTCCACAGGATGTTGAAAGCGGAATAATAGCACTATAACAGTATAGAGTGGAAACGGCCCAAGGATAGTAATGATATGGTAATGTAATACAGTCATGGTCTTCTCTTTCACCTTTTTCAGAAATAATTTTGGAGCAGTAAATATATGAACACATGGTCTTAAATACTTTATTCATTGTTCTAAAAGAAAATATTTCATAATCAATTTTCCCAATTTTTCTGGAAAAAAATTGTTTCAAAAATTTGAACACTCCCCTCCAGTTTCACTGATTTTTTTTTCTGTCTCCCTCCTGGAGACCAGGCCTTGATTCCTCGCTCAACCATATAAACCCACTGGGTGATCTTGGAGCATCACATTCTCTCAGCCCCAGAAAACCCTGTGATTGGTTAATCTTAGGATTGCCACAAGTTGTAAATGACTCAAAGGCACACAACAACGGGAATAATTGGTGTCAAGACACCACAATTTTTTTAAAACACACCAGGGCATTTTTCTAGGTTCCTTGTGACATTGCTGTAACAGCATTCAAGGCTCCAGGAAGGCCTCTGATCTCTCCTGCCCTGTCTGTCCTTCCAAACATTCTGTGGAGAACTCTGTTACGGTTATGCCAAAAATCTTACACAGATTATTTTAAAGTAAAACTGAATACATTCCTCTGTTGCTCCACTCTCTTTAGGTTTCAATAACTCATTACTGGAACTGAAGTAATTTCTTTTGTTCAGACAGTCTGGGATCCCAAAGCCCTGAAACATGATAGTAAAATTGGCTGTGAAGTATATCATAAAGCTAGTTCCCAGGGTTTGCAAACAGACACTTATGCAAAAAATTTCCTGCCATGAATCATTGTTTTCCTCATTATTTGTTCACAAAGAGTGCTGACAGAACATAATCACCTTATTGGAAAATGCTGCAGCAGATCATTTATTCAATTGACTGGCCATTATACAGCACATGATGCTTGCCCAGATATCTTCAGATATCTGGCAACTTACCATTATGCTTTGGAAAGTGAATGGCACAAACTTGAAAAGTAGCCAGCTGTCAGTTAACACCCTTGGAGTCTGTTGCTGAAAAATAAATTATTTCAGCATGCTTGTTCAGTAATTCTGTGCAAGGCAGAATTTCACTTAACATTCGGGATTCTGAAGGGTTGGCTTGGTGTCCTGAAACAGCTGTATCCCTGGGCTATGATCCAACCACAGCCCATGAGGTTTTGAATCAAGACCCTGGGTCAGAAACAGGAGGCCGCTGAGAGAGGCTGATCTACAGCTGGGATACGAAGAATATTTGTAAAATTTCTTATTCTCAATGAAGCAGGGTGCCTCTAGACTTCAAGGAATCCTGCCAAAAAATTGATAAATGCCACAAGATTACTTGCCTCTTGAACAACAGCAAGACAACAAGAGCCTACTACTCCCATTACGGTTTCTGTAATCTGTGCATTTTGACATGAAAAGCATAAAGTAAAAAACCTATTGGCAACGCAAGAGTATTGCCACTATTTTCATAGCAAGGAGGAACATAAAACCAACATGAAAATTAAATGATATATTTACCTATTTCTATCAGTACTTTTGTCTACAGAATATAGTTGTGGTTTCTATTAAAGAACTGTAGGAACTACAGTTTATAAAAGAATTCTGATGTACTGGACACCTCTCATCATAGAACAAGAATTTTCAGGATTCCATGGGCAAAGTAAATCACTGTCAAACTGGGGTTACTGAAATTGTAGCAATTTCTTTTTGCAGCTTTATTCAAGGAGCCATTCAAGCAAGGTGGCAGTTTGCCCAGAGAACGTGTCATCTAACAGATGAATTTGGGTTGCATGACATATGCACTACAGTGTCTAATGGAAAAGACATGTGAAAATAATTTTACAATGCAATATAGATCGTCAGGTAACTTCAGTTTCGAGTTTTTCTCAAAGTGACTTGGGGTTACTTCCCAGTTTATAAAAAGCCTCTCCTGGGGATCAAACAGCCTGAGGTGTTTATGCCAAAAAAGCCCTTCAAATTCCCAGGAGAATGCAGTAGGGGATTTTGAGGATGGGTTTAGAGTGTGTAGCAGGGTATGCTGCCACCCCCTGGGGTCTAATTAGGTGATCATGTGGCCCTTGGATCATTATCCACCTCTGATATAAGAGATGCACATTCTGTGGCAGATTCTTCAATCTTTAGTCAAATATTAAACTAGTCAAATCTCTAGTCAAATGTTAAACCAAGCGGGGACACTGTAATAGTAGGATAGTTTTGTCTCCTGTTGGAATAGCATAAAACATTTGAGAGAGCTGTGGAACTCTTTTCTCCTAAAATCAGAAGGTTCTTTAAAAAGTACCCTGAATTTGAGGTTAACCCCATATGCTGTTTTTACACAAAACCACAGTGTGAGCAGAAAGAATGGGTGGCAGCTGAGTTCAACAGAGAGATCAACCAGCATTTGGTCTGCAACAGTGCCTCAATGATATATCAAATGCTTGTGGGGTGTGTCCATGGAACTGTGGCTAACACCTATTTTTCCTCTTCTGCTGTTATTCCTGCTCTTTCCTATCTTGTATAGTTGCTGACCTGCCATGCTTAGAGTTTACAGAGAGTTTATATGTTTTTCTGGGAGAAAGAGAAGGAAACAGCCCTTGTCCCTGCTGAATTTGGTTATGCTGATATGTGAAAGCAAGAGAAGGTGAGATGTGGAGCCTGGCCTGGCTTCCTCCCAAAGGCTTCCTCTAGCTATCTTTTGCCCCCATTCATCCCTGTCCATAAACCCAGCCCTCCTGGCACTATGTCCTTCACAATGGTACAATTCACCTTCCTTTCCTTACCTTTCCATTCTGTTCATTCCTCCTGAACACTTTGTCTTTTTCTCTCTGTGCCATTCTCTGTCTCCTCCCCCCGCCGAACATATATTTTTCTAATCCAAAAAAATGTCAAAGTTTTATTGCTTATAGTCAAAGGCTACTGCAAACATGCAAAGTAGAATATGCAATACAGCAAGGTTTCTACATGGGGAAATAATGTATTGCATTATATAAATCCTAATATACATATACATATAAAGAAGTCTAAGAATAAACAAAACTTTAAGAACCCATTAAACTTCTAAAAAGAAACTTAACATTTCCCATATTAAACTTTCCAGGGCATCAAACTTTCTTGTTATCAGATACCAAATGACTTCTCATTCTGATTTTCTTTCTTACACTGGCATGTTTCAGCCTGAATGTCCCTTCTCACCACCACATTTGGGCAGGGGGGAATCTTGTGTCTTCCAAATTGTTCAATTTGCACTAACACCTAATCATAATTTTATCACCTCTAGATTCAATGGAGGTCAGGCCTCTCTCAGCTCTCAGCAGGGCAGCTGGTATTCCTGGATACTGAGTGAGTACCTTCTTCATAAACCTATTCTGGAGTGCTTCCAATGGAGCAATGTTGCCTTCTTCCCATATCTCAACTTAAAGCAGATCTGAGCAACTGTCTTCACAACAAATATTTTTAAGGCAGGCTCCACCAATTGATTTGAGGAAAAAATATTGATCTACAGTTCTAGAAACTAACAGTTTAGCCACTGCATAGTGAGTTTTCCAATTAAGATTTTCACTGAAATGGAGGCCAATATATTTAAAAGAGCTACACTGCTCAGTGCTACAGCTCTCCATAGCTTTAAGCTTTCTTTGTCCTTTCTCAAACACCACAACCTTGGTTTCAGCATAATTGATGGTGAGGTGCTCCGGAGCCTAGAGAGGGCTAAACTTAAATAATATACATCTCAGGCCTGAACAAAGAACAGAAGAACTACATCATCTGCATACATCAGAACTGGAACCCTGCTTCATTTGAAAATAGGGGGAAAGAAGAAAGGTGATGCTATCACTTGCATTCCATTATTGACAGAAAAAAATTCAACAGAGATGAAGCCAGAATGCAACCTTGTCAGACTCCTTGTGAGACTTGAGTATTTTCTGTGAGTTGGCCATTTGGACTCACTTTCATCTCGGTAACGTGTTGAGATGCTTATTCTGAATAAGCCAAAGTAATATTTTATCAATATTGCTGTTAGCTAAGTTCTCCCAGACCCAGGACTTATTTAGTGAATCAAAGCCTGATCTATGAAAAGCTACAAATCTATAAAAAGCTACTAGAAGCTTTTTGCAAATGGGCTAGTGTGCTTCCCTATGGTACCGTGACAATAAAGAAATAAAGGAATTTAAGAATCATCAAATAAGAAAGCCTCTCATTAAGGTTTGGCAGAAATACAACAATAAATTCTATTCTAAAATATCACATTGGGTTTCACCTTATGAAGCATTTCATAAAAGCAAGAAAACTGCACAAGACAAATGTTTAACGTATGATGATTTGACTAAGCAGGTTGTGGGCACTCTACAGTTAAAAACAAATCAAGAACTATAAACACAAGGAATAAATTGTTTGTGACTTTTATATAAGTGATTGACAGCAAGATAGAAAACTGATTTAGATTCAGAATGATTTGAAAATAAAAAGATAGAATTTGACACAATTATTACTCAGGAAAAAACCAACTGATTTCTAAACTCTACAAAGTCTTACTAAAAATAGAAATGGTATTGAAAACAATACAACAATATACGATCGAATGGCCACAAAATTTTGGATATACTACAAGTTATATATGATGGCTATAAACATGAAGCTATATAATGGTATCTCTACAAAATCAAACCCAAAACTAAGCAAAACAAGACAAAACAAAAATTCTTTCTTAAATTTTCATCTCCCAAAGTAGTGGGTGATTCGTTATACATTGATTACCAACAAATATATATCAGTAAAATAGTAGTTTCACTACATTGCCGTACATTAATATAAATCTATTAACTGTAGCACATCTTAACAAATTCTATTAATGGTTAATTCTTATTGACCATTCTTCTTGTTCCTAAAGAAAGATGATAATAATAAGTTGTTCAATATAAGGTCTTGGTAAAGATGGGGATCTGCTTTTTTTAGGTTGCTATAAGTACTACTGCCATTATGATTTGGGGACTTCTTTCTTAGACACTGTTTTTATTTACACTGAAAAAAAACTGGACATACAATTCAACTGGAACACTGGACAAAAACATGGAATACAAATATAAAATTTATTGAAGTTATAATCTTAAAGAAAACTATTACAAAATGCTTTATAGATGGCACCTAACACCAGAAAGAATTGCAAAAACAGATAAGACAACAAATAACGCATGTTGGAAATGCCAAAAAATACGAGGGACCTCCTATCACATGTGGTGGCACTGCAACAAAGCGAAAAAAATTTGGGGAAAAATCCACTCAGCAAAAACTGAAATTCTAAAAATAAAGTTTCCAATAAAACCAAAAATGTACTTATTAATATGCTACATTTCATTGACACCCAAATTGTCACACAACATAGTAAACTAATACTTTATATGATAACATCTGCAAGAATCGTTTACACCCAAAATTGGAAAACCAACAGATTACCTATGGAAGAAGAGTGGCATCTAATAAAATTGTATGACTTACTGGAGATGGACAAACAGACAACATTGTTATGTGAAAAAACTGATAAAACAAACAGTTTGAAGAAAGATTGAGGATATTTACCAAGTTATTTGAAAAAGAGATGGAGAAATATATCTGTATTAAGTATTGAAGGAATATAAGAATAATATAAAAGGAATATAAGAATAATTAATGAAAGACCTCCTTATGTATATTAAGAGTTAATAATTAGAAAATACATATAAAGGAAACTTCTTCTTTGCTTTAAATTGTAATTTTACTCATTTTATCTAGACTAAAACGTTTAATTGCTTTTGAATGTATTATATTATAATTTTCTTTTTTCCCCTCACGTAGTTCCCTCTTTCTATTAAGGCAAAGAATTTTGTACTATTCTCTACTATAACGTACATATAAAGATTTGGTCTTGTACTATAATGAAAATAATAAAAATAATATGTAAAAAAATTATAAAATGCTACAGATCTACAAACTATTGTTTAGAAGGTCCCTGTATGGTCTTTTTAATTGAGTGATGCAGGACATGCACTGATCAATTGTGCTACAGCCTTGTGAAAGCCTGCCTGAGCTACACTGAATAGATTGTTCTCCTCCCAAGCTAATCATTTATGCAACAAACATTTGGAGTACAGTTTGAAGGCTACGTACAATAAACTAATGAGTCTATATTTCTTGGGGTCCTAACAACTACCTTTTTAAATAGAGGACTGGCCACACTGGAAGTGCAGCCTGTAGATATCTGTTCTGTTGAATTTATTATGTAAACAGTCTAGCAAGTATGAGGCCCCACCAATCAGAACTGAGCTTAAATGTATCAGTGATAACATGCCACCACCTGAAGCTTTTCTTTAGTTAATGTGACAATATCACCTAATAACTCTTCTGCAGTTACTGGTGGTCATTCTGGTAAATCCTGGATCACAGTGGGGCTGTGGGTGTAGAGGATTCATTAGAACACATGTGTCAAACACATGGCCCACGGGCTGAATCAGGCCTACCAGACAATTTCATGTCGCCCTCGCACCTCTCCTGCAGCTGAGGTACTCCCCCTGCCTGGCAAGCCTGATCCCCACATTGTGTTGTGCCCCCTCAGCTGCCGGTATTCTGAAGAGGGGCCCAGCAGTCAGCACTCATGATCTCCTTCTACTTATGACTGCTCCTTTGTCCGTCTTGCTGTTAGTGTTGCCATGGGTTACTTGTGATTGTTGGACAGAGGAACAGCCATAAGCAGAAGTAGATCATGAGTGCTGGCTGCTGAGCCCCTGCCCAGAATACTGGCAGCCAGGGGTCCGCAATGTGAGGATCAGGTTTACCAGTTACAGGGAGTGGCAGAGGGGCAGAAAGAGCCACAGAGAGGGTCTGGGAGGCAGAAAGAGCCACAGAGAGGGTCTCAGTTGGGACCAAAAAGTTAAACAAAGTTAATGTAATAAACAGTGCTTGGTAATATTTGTCTGATGATTAAAAAAACTGTTGTCAAAACTAATTTTTCAATAAATTGTCCAATAATTATATACTTGAATATCTGCTTGCCATTATTTTTCCTAGACTTCTAGTTTCAGAGCTAGTTATTACTAAAACCAGTAATAATTGAATACAGAGGCAATTATTTAATATGATAAAAGAGTGGACACATTTATATAGTCTTACAGATATAACAAGCCCTTTGAGGGCAACCACAATGCTGATGCGGCCCAAGATGAAATTGAGTTTGACACCCCTGCATTAGAAGAACTGCTAAAGATCTTACTGATGTACAGTACTCAATCTTTAGGAGAGATTAGAGTTTCTTCCAAATTTTCCCTCTCCCTTTCTGCACTGTAACAAGGCCCAAAAACCTGGCCACATTTTTAACAGCCACTGTTTCTCTCAGTGCTTTCCTTGTACAAAATTCTTTTTTCTTTTGCTTAAGCAGCTTTTTATACATTCATTGTTGGTGCAATATAGCTAAAGTAGCTTCTTCAATTCAAGTAGACCTGAATGTCCTGACTAGATAATGTCTTTTTACCTGTATTCTTTATCATAGCATATAGACGCTACAACAGTAACTTTGATCTGCAAATAGTGGTAAAAGGCCTTAAAATGAAAACTTATCTTCATTTACCAGGCATTGTTGACTCGGCTGGCCTAGTTTTCCCTTCATAGGGCTAAGCCGATTTCCTAATTCATTTTAACTGACTACTTGTGTCACTTTGCACCCAATGTTCCTTCTACAGGATTTGGGTACACTGGGAGATGGCAGTTAGGCACTGACATCATCAATTGCAAAAGCAGATAGTCTCTTCTGGCTCTATTGTGTGTTTGTGTGTGTACACGTGCCTTCAAGTTGCCGGTTGACTTAGGGTGACACCATAGGTTTTTCGTAGGAAAGGAATACACAGAGGTGGTTTTTACTGTAGGCTATACTCCATACAAGTATTAACCAGAGCTGATCCTGCTTAAGTTTGTGACCAGACAGGACCTGGTGCCTTTACAATATTGGTCCCAGGACCAAGGAACTGGGAGTTAATGTCCGTTAAAGTCTGGGACTCAAAATGGTGACATAATTTTAAATTCCTATAAACACAACCTGCTTCCTTTTTTTCAGAGCCCATGAAGACTTGCTTTGTGTATTTTCCTGGACGTACAAATCATAAGGACATCAAGACGGAACCCATGGCATAAGAGGCAATAGTGAAAATGGCTATCGTATCGATGAGGTTGATACCAATGCAGAGGTTATTGGTAATGAACGGGATGCTATTTGGAGAAGATAGTGTGGAGTTCCTCATCACCTGTCTCAAGTATTGCTAGTCTGTAGTTCTAATATCCTCCTCTCAATTCATAGATTTCTTTGAGAATGGGTATTGACTAACAGGGATTTATATTGAATGGACCCCTTTGTCAAAATTAAATTATGGGAGTGGGAGCATGACATAATATTACATATTTTCATGCAAGTATAGGAATTCTTGAATGGACCATTAAAATAATACACCTTTAACACACTAGCTTCACCACACTCAGCTGAAACATCTGTCCAAAGATGCAAGTCACTATGTCACACTTTCTTCTTCTTTGTGGTCTCTGTGTCTCATACAATGAGCTTTTGTGCCTGCACAGAGACCATGTCAGAATGTTCTGTAGCTAAGTAGCCTGGTGGCAAACCTATCTCAACCCACACATGTGCTAAGTCACCAAGCTACAGCCCCAAGTTTCTTTTCGACTGCTGAACATGTCACTTCTGTTAGTTTGATGTGGGGTTGAGTAGCTTTCGTCTTTCTTCCTTCTCTCTCTTTGACTTTATTCCTCTTTTTCCTCTTGCTTCTCTTCTTCATTCACATTCAAAAAACTTTACTTTCCCCCCTTTTCTCTCTGGCTCCCCCTTTCCCTTCCTCCCATGGCCTCTACCTCCCTCTTTAAACTTTGTTACTCTTGTGGTCTCAAAGTTTCTCTCTCTGTGACCCTCATTCTGAGTGTTTTAACGTTTGGAGGAAAGGTATAATGTTCAGCAGTGTAAAATCTGTAATGAATTTACTGCTCAAACTCTTAAAAACGGATCTCTAGACTGAACTCCTAATGTTGAAAGAGGTCTCTACAAGTCACCAAACAAGCCGTGGCCGGTAAAGCCTTCCTTACTGCCTCTACTACTATTGCTAATCCTCGGGATAAACATAAGAAGACTTCATTACCAATGACCTCTGCATTGATATCAACCTCATTGATACCACAGCCAGTTTCTCTATTGCCTCTTATGTATATACAGGCTTCTGCTACCCCATGGTCCACCATGGTATTGGTGGCCAGGGAATCTATATCTGCTGTTATACACCAAAAGGAGAAGACTTCTTGGAAAAGTCATGCTAGCAATGACTCCACTCAGACAGATAAACCTCTTACAGAGAGAGAGAGAAAGAAGACTAATGACTTGACCATACCCTTAGTATTGACAGCTACAGTCCTGGTGAAGTCAATTGTGACTGCTCCTTCTATTTATTTTACTTGACTTATTTATTAAACATATAACCCACCCTTCTCCCAAATGGAATCTAAGGAGGCTTCAGTGGCATTGCTCCCTCTGGCAATGGAGGTTGGGTTTGAGACTGAACTGGTGCACTGACAGATAAAACCCCTCAAGGGGAGATACAGAGTACAGAGAGACACTGCAACAAGGGGAGGCACCAGGAGAACTGCTGCCTTCACCCACATCTTTTTCCCCAAGACTACTTTCATTGAGACGAAGGTGCTTCCCAGTTGAGATCACTTACCCTTTTACTGGGAGAGGTCATATGCTTCATCTTGTCTGCTAAACTGTGACTTTGGGATCCATGAGGATTCACCCTTTACATTGGTATCATATCTAGATTGATTTTGTAGAGAGCATATTTGGAGGGAAGTTCTGCAATCCTATCAATCCTACGTCATCTTCCAGGGATTGTTGTCATGCTTGTGACCTTTAATACTGATACCTGTAGAGGTTACCATCCCATCAGTACCAGTCACGGTCCTGATCTCGTGCCGACCTCACTCTTCTTGGCTTTATTCTTGTCCTGCTGTTCCTCGATCTCAATTCGGCTCTCACTCATGTTCCCATTTTACAGCCCTCTGATATCATTTTTTTTAAGTCAGTTATTTGTTTTACCACCAGTACTGCTTCAACACTCCTTGTTATAGTATCCTGATCGCTCCTGTTTGCCAGTCCTTTTCCTGTGGTCCGCTGTCCTCTCTGTCCCAGTCTACTGTCATGATCTCCGGACCACATGCCTCCCTACAACCTGAGCTGATTTTGACAACACTCATTTTCACACTAGTGCTCATACACTCAGTCTCCTCAGTGATCCCTCCTTACATTTCTGTTAACCACAACAATCTCAACCTGTGACTACTTCTTCGAATACTGTTTCTGCACTAACTGCCCAGACCCAACAACAACTTGACTCATCTGGTTCAACTTCTTCTGATTATGATTCTGACTTTACTTCTTCTGATTCGCTGCCACCACCATCTACATCTTTTCCCTTAGTGGCTGTTCAGGGCACTACTCCCAGTTTGCCTCCAGAAGATGTCAAACAATTTGGCAGCACAGTCCTTTAAATGGCAAAATCTATCAGCTTAGAGATTACTGATCCTGTAAACCAGCGGCAGATCCAATCTTCCACACTGTTGATACTCAAGCCCCCACTCCAGTGACTAATTCCATTCTTATCTACATTTTAAATTCACTTGGTGAGGACATGAGACAGAGGTTTCTCAGTAGCTGCTCCTAGCCTCTGCCACTCCCTTCTATGGGAGACTAGGCCAGCCCCCTCTCTGCTTTCCTTTCACCAGCTGGCAAAGACCTTTTCATTTAAGCAGGCTTTTAATGTATAAACAGGAGAGCTTCTTACTGGGATCTTTATTTTTTAAAACTTCTATATGTTTTAAAAGAATTTTATATTGTTTATGTAGTGATTTTAATTGTTTTTAAATTTTATTGTGAAGATTTTAACTGACTCTCTGTGGGAACTGCCTTGGGTCCCACTCTGGGAGAAAGGTAGCATACTAAACAAACAAACAAGCAAGCAAGCAAGCAAACAAAATAAATAGACAATTTAAAAAAAATCTCTATTGCTTTACACACCACGGATGGAAACAGCAAGAACCTGGAAGTTATCCACAAAGTTTCTGTATCCACTGATGGTACAACAGAATTTGGATCCTTTGCACTACTAGAAAAATCATCATTTAAATTTCACCCTGGTAGAGGCAAAATAGCTGAAGATATTTTTGAGGCCCTATGATATCCCTTCATAACACATACGTCTTATTTAAATTCTGAACATGGCCCACTACAGAAAAAAGATGTTCTGGAAGCATATTGGTGTGTACCCTATGATACTGATTGATGACCGTTGTGGTTATATGTTTTTGCTTATAAATGCCTGATTATATTTTCCAACATGAAATGTTGTCTGCAGGAGGGAGAGGAAGGATAGAGAATAATCTAGTAGCTTTCTATGTCAATCTTTAATAAAAATATATTTTTTTTTTAAAAAAAGGAGCTCAGGAGCTAACTTCACCACATCAAATATCATAGGATATTTAAAGATGCTTTTGTGTCTCGTCTACCGGAATGTTCCTTCCTTTGCTTTTTGCTCTTTTGAAGGCTATTTTGAATGTAATATGAAGGCTGACATTGCAAAAGTTTCCCATACATACATGCCTGCCCATCTTCCTCCTCCAGAGCATCAGTTAGCATTGGGGTGCTCAAGCACAGTAACCATGCTGCTTGCACTGCTTCTTCCTTTGAATTTTATGTGTCACAGCCAGAGTCAATTTGCCTCAATGCAGGCATTTACAATACAGGGGAACATCCGACCTAATCATTAATGACGTAACACACAACACTTTCAGTTTAACATGGCAATGTGATATAAGCTTTCTCTTCATTCAAGTTCCAGAATCCTCAAATGGTGTAACTGATAAGGGCTACACCCTTAGGAGAAGGAGCAGGAGCAGGAAGGGAAGCTGTTATATTACTGGGTGATTATGCAGTTAAAAGGAAAATACAGAGGTTGCAGAGAAGTTAAATAAATTACTTTCATTTCTTTTTGCTCTAGAGGATATAGGGACAATATCTATGTCTAAAACAGTTGCATCCAACCTTTTTTCACTTGCGTACCTCTTGGCAGCCTATTTGCATAAACTGTAGCCTGCATATTAGCAAAATATTTGTAATTAATACAACTGCTGTTATTTCAAATCTATATGTTGAAACTGT